>CM077166.1:9569718-9906927 GCA_039583875.1 Platanthera guangdongensis | reverse complement strand
TCGTAGCTCTTGGGAAAGACCTTCCAACGGATAGTTACACGTTTTCATACGAGATTTGTAGCCTCGGGAAAGTCCAATCGAACTTGCTGGGCTGATATGTTATACGTGCAGAAATCTGTTTTCTGTACGCAGCAGGTTCAAGGCTGATTTCAAGTACTTTACAGTCGGATCTGGGTGATGGACCAAATACAAAAGTTGCAGTTCTTGGAAATACCTTCCAATGGATGATTACACATTTTCACGACGGTCCTGTAGACTCGGGAATGTCCGGTCAAGTGTTGTTGTACAGTCAAGTCTTAATTACAGGTTGCTCTCGAGTTAATGTAGAACTGGGTTTGAACTTGGTAGAGAAGTCATAGTAGATTAATGTCAAGGTTTGCATGTAGTATGCTGAACTTAAACTATTGGTGATTTTAAACAAAAGATTGATGAGATTTATTTGATAGATCCTTAAGTCAACAAATGGTTTGGTGAACACGTATAATGACTTGGTGGAGTTTCAAAATCAATTGAATGGAAAAGTTAGTGAACACTACATGTGCATGTGGAATATCATGATAGTTTATAAACTTCTTGTGGGAGCATGATTGCTTGTGAATGCTTAATTTAAGAGAGTATTGGATGAAGTTATTGCATGATATGTGAGATATGGTTAAGGAATGTATTTAGTAGTCCACTGCTTAGTGTTGAATCTCCCTACGGGTAGCAGTGTGGGAGTGGTATCTAAGTTATCAAAGGCGCAAGGCGCACCGAGGCGCAAAGGGCCTCTGGAGCCTAGGCGCAAGGCGCAGGCGCGCGGCTGAGACACGTGAGGCGCAAAAATGGGGGGAAAAGAAAATTGAGCGAATTGGGCGCCCAATTCGCTAAAATTGCGCGAATTGGGCGCCCAATCCGCTGAAACTGCGCGAATTGGGCGCCCAATTCGCTGAAACTGCGCGAATTGGGCGCCCAATTCGCTGAAATTCACGAATTTGCTCAATTTCAGCGAATTGGGCGCCCAATTCGCGCAGTTTCAGCGAATTGGGCGCCCAATTCGCGCAGTTTCAGCGAATTGGGCGCCCAATTCGCGCAGTTTCAGCGAATTGTGCGCCCAATTCGCTCAATTTGACCGAATTGGGCGCCCAAGTGTGCCTAGGGGGAGCCTCGGGTGCGTCTAAGTTCATGTTTTTGCTCATAACAAAAAAAATTTTAAAAAAAATACTTTGAAAGGCCCGGGCGCGCCTGGGAGCCTGTAAGGCGCGCGCCTAGGCGCGCCTGGGCGCACCTGAGGCGCGCCTGGGCACATCGCCCGCCTCAGCTGTGATGAGGCGCGGCGGGCTGCGCCTGGTGCGCCCGGCGCCTCAGGCGCGCCTAGGCGCGCGCCTTGATAACTAAGAGTGGTATGTAGTATAAGGTGACTTGCCATATGTGTAAATGATAAACCATGGAGGGGTATGGAAATGTGGAAGGGTTGGAAGTGTGTGTGTGTGTTGACGCACTGAAATGATGTGTTGATAAGGGACTCGGTATGAAGTCCTTACGTGCTGCTGAGTACGGGATGTGAATAATAAATAGGGACTATGTGTGGAGCCCTTATATGTAAAATGCATGCGGTGTGAGTTGACACGCGGTGTCATAATCCTGGGTTAAGGATAGTGTGGCAGGTGTACGGGCTCGCCAGTCGTCACACCGACGGGAGTTGACAGATAGACTTTGGACGGTTTGGTTGTGTCCTCGGTGCTCATTCTCGAGGCCCTCTCTGTGCCAGTGGACAGATTGGTTGTCCTTAGTGCTCATTCTCGAGGCCCTTCCGTGCCACACCTGTAGGCCAACTTGGGTTGTGTTCTTGGTGCACATCTACCCAAACCCCTCTGAGCCGTAGTATGCATGTGAGCTCCGTTGTCGTGTTCTTAGCGTTGAGGCGTACAGAGGCCTAGGCTTGGTAGTGTGGATCCCCGCCTAGTAGTGAAAAAGGTCGTTTCACTATCGTCATCTAGCCACGATGGATGAAGCTTGAGAGGTTAGTTATCTGCTCGAAAAGTGGGAACTACAGGTTTGTGTCGCATAGCAGTTGCATGTGTGTGAGCATGAGAGAGTCATCATAAGTCATTCATAACATTGCATTGCATTCCATATAGAAGATCCTCATCATATAAGTTTGTATGGGCATTCTTATATGATGAGTTACTTTACTGTTGAGTCGATCCTTATCTTATATGTCTGTATGGACATTCATATAAGTTAAGTTACTTTTTTGTTGTAGATTACCTGCTTGTTGGATTATTATAATTGAGTATAACTGTTAGACTAGAATGTTGATGAACTTGTTATACTTCATTGTTGTTTCTACTCACCTGATTTATATATACTCTTCACCTGCTTGTACCACTGTTTACATACTTATATTGTACCCCTTTTTCATTTCTCCGCCGGGACCGAGGAGCCGCCGGGGGAGCGGATGTGATAGTCACTTAGTATTTATGGCTAACGGTTGCTACGTCTTTCTTTTTAGGAAGAAACCCCGCAGACAGAGCCGCAGCAGGTTATGCAAGAGGGCGGCCAGGCCAGGACGACAGGGCCTGAAGTGACGGTGCAATCGCTGACATCGGTGACTGATGTGAGTTTTTGAGAGACCCATTTTATAGTTGTTTGTCATCATATACTCTGATATTATGAAAGTCTTGGTTGCTTCATTTATTTGTTGTACTTGTGGACTTTATACTAGTGTGTAATTTTGACTTCTCCTTACTTTCTTTATGATGGGTTGACATTGATGATATGTTTAGCCGACAGGATAAGCGACTTGTAGTATAGGTTAGTCTGTGTGCTAACGCTACCGCAAGGCGGCTGTTATGGGCATAATACTTCTCTCGGCCGTGTTTTGTGTTCCGGGAGGGGGGTCTTACAGCCACCATGCCAAACAGAGCCTAAATTACAATTTGTGTCATTTGAGTAGAAGAATCTCATCTTTTCTGTTCTCGATCACAAGCCTGTTGATTTTGCAATATCAACTTCAACAAGGAGGATGTTACCAGGTAATTATTGCTGAAGTGTTTGTTACCTTTTGTGAGATTGCGTCGGATCGGTTGAATCGCTCACGCCAAGCGGAGCATGTGGCACAGTTATAGAATGATCGAATCCTATTTAACACCTCCCTCAAATTCACGGGGGATCATACACCGAGAGTTTGGAGAGAAAAAACTCTTGTTGAGCGTGAGTTTGAGACTTGGTGAGCAAATCGGCATGCTGCCGCTCGGTGGGCACATAATGAGGAACAAGAGTATCCTGGGTGTGTTGATCACGAAGAAAAAAGGAATCAACGTCGATGTGCTTGGAGAGCGAGTGCTTGGTTGGATTCAGGGTAATCCGGATAGCGCCGGTGTTATTATAATAGAGAGTGGAAGGACCAGAAGGAGGGGGCACTAAGATCAACAAGCAGCCAACGAAGCCAGACAATATCCTCAGTTGTAGTGGCTATGGCACAGAGCTCGGCCTCTGTTCTAGAACGAGAAACGTCGGTCTACTTGTTGGATTTCCAGGCAATGAGGGAAGATCCCAGAAGAGACAAAAAACCAATAACAGAACAACAAGCAACATGATCACTAGCCCATGTAACATCAGAATATGCCAGATCATTGCAGACCAAGAAGAAGCCAAACAGACCAAGAAGGAACCAAGCAGAAGTACACTACGGCAGAAGAGCTGGAAGAAGCGGGCTGGAAGACACATGACCTAAGCATTGGCAGAAGCAGCAAAAGCGTTGGAAGACCAAGAAGAATGATCGGCGCAGCAGGAGTAATCGGCGAAGGCAGGATCAACGATCACGACGGGATCGGCGAAGGCTGGGTCAATCGGAACGACGGGAACTACGCCTGGCTGGAACGATCGACGGAAGCGGCGCAAGAGAAACCCTATCCCTATGATACCATGTTACCTTTTGGAGAGGAAGTCGGATCGGTTGAATTGCTCACGCCAAAAGGAGCATGCGGCACAGTTAGAAAATGTAATAATAATGTATTATAATAAATTAATAATGTATGATTGCAGGTTTTTATTTGTATTATAAGAAGTGCATAATATTACTACTATTGGGTAATAAAATTATAATCATCCCTAAGCAAGTCGCTACCTTAGATGTAAGCCTGTAACCTCCCTTGATCTTCCACGCACCGCTCCGTAAAAAGCGATCGGCGTCGCAGATCTGCCGCATGGTGCAGATCGCCAATCCAATAGCTAGGTCTGCAACATCATCCGTAAGAACATCGGGGTGTTGGTGACCCGAATCCGTTTCTCCTTGCACTTCACGAGGTCGACCTTATCCATGCCGACGCTGAAGGATGCAACGATCTCCAGAGCCGGCAGGGCATCGATAATATCTGCGCCGGCTCCGACAGTGGCATTGCCGACCACCGCCCGTATCTGGCCGGCGTTAGAGCGGAGAAAGTCGTGCTGCTTCTCCGACGGCGAGTCCCACAGGCGGAAGAGCTTGTGTCGCCGGGCGAGCTCCTCCTCAAGGTAGGAACTCATGGGATACATGAGAAGAACACCTAGGGATTCCATTTCGGGAAGAGAAGGGTCGGGTAAGAGAATGGGGGTGTGGGACGAAATTCTGTGGTGTCAGCTGTTGCGGGGGCTGGTAAAGGCGACATCATAAGTGATCAAATTTTGATCGGAGATATTAATTGGTGATTAACAATTAATGACTAAACGTAATTTTATTTGGCTATTGGCACTAGAATTTTGAAAAAATATCTCTCTCTGTTTTTTCAATGGTAACCCAAAAATTTAAAATCCCATAATTTATCATGTTCTTTCATCTCTGAAATTGACAACCGAGGCATTTATAGGTCCTTCCATGGCATCCAAGGCCACGGATTCTCCCATCCGACATCGAAGAAGAGGAGCTTTGGGCTCCGTTTGGGGGATTTATTTTTATTGGTTAAGCGGTTACGACCGCCTGAACCGGACTTTAATCAAGGTGAGGTTCATGCGGTCGTAACCGATTGACCAGTGAAAATAAGTCCTCCCAAACGGAGCCTTAATCACATAACACAACAATGGATGCGGTGTTGGCAAAAGGAAGGCGACGGACAAGGACTTACTTGGCCCCTTCTTCCTCCCACAACAATGTCCCAATCGGTGCCCTCACATCCGGATGCACGCAAACGTACAACGCATATGTTCCCACATAATTCCTAGTCCACTTCCCCTTGTTAATTTCGTTGGCATCCCAAACCGACGTGTCCAGAAACATTGGCTTCTCAATGTCATCTTGGTTCTTGTCGCACTCGAGGGAGAGGTAGATGTTCTAGTTGAGGTCGTTGGTATTGCCAAAGGGGCAGCGGATGCGGGTGCCGAAAGTGTAAACGGAAGGGGGAACATCACCAGTCGCCACGTTGTTCTAGACTCGTAGGTCACTTGGATCTCGCCAAAGTTCGGGTCGTGGAGGTAGACTTTGGGGCAGTAGTCGATGATAATCTCATTGAGGGTTGTTGTTTGATGGATAGACTGGATTATAGAGATTGCGGCGCAAAAAAAGATTGACGTACAAGCTGATAACGGGGTGCGGAAAGTCAAATATCGTTTTGCGGATAAAATTTTGAATTGCAGTTAACATTTTGGGTGTGACAAGCCAAATACGAGTTACGATTAACAATTGCATATTAATATTGATATGATCTATCGAGATCTACATTGATTCTGCATGATTAACTGTGATCTTTATTATCATACAAGCTCAATTATGATCACGTGTGATCGCGTAAGTGATCAAGCAATATGAAAATTAATATCAAAATATGATCCCGCGTGATCAAAATTGATCCCTAAAGATGAATATTAAAATTGTGCATCAATATTATGTTACTTTTCCCTAATTTTGTGGTGATTAAATCAATCGATTTGTCTCGATTATGTGTATTGGTTCGAATTTATTTGGATCTAACGCAAATGTGAGTTGCTTTAGATTTGCATGAATAGACGAAACTCTTGATAGACAGGCAAGACGATTTCGGATTTTCATCACGCAAACTTGGCCTCACCTTGATAAATATGAAATGACCGAATTCACCCAATTATGTGTTTGGAAAGAATTTGAAATTAATAACAGGTTAAGGGGTAGTTTAGGATTACCACCTGATTATTCCCTATACTCATATCCTATTAAAGGAGGCTTAGAAAAAATCGGGCCTAAGGTTCTAATCGCGGGCAAGCATGAAAACCCTTATTTTGCTCCTCTTCGAAGTAACTATCGCCCCCACCGGATACTTCTCCTTCACATCAATCCTCAGTCCTTGAAAAGTTGCATTTGCATTAGAATAACAAAAAAAGTTAGGGTTATTAAGAAAATCATCCAAATCAGATTGGATCAAATCGACAAACTCGTCATGAGTATCAACAAGACTAGCCTAAAAAAGGTACAACCCATAGCATAATGAGCACAAAAGTTTGTTGTCATGTTAGTCGCACAAGGAACGTGCTGAAATCGGAGCAGAGGAAAGCCGCATAGAAAGGCAAAGTCTTCCTCACCATCTTCAGTTGCATCCCACCGCCCTTTCCGCAAGCAGTTGGAGCAAACATCAATCAAGCTCGTGCAGTCGCCTTCTACAATAGCGCCACTGGCCTCAAATATGGTCAGTTCAATGAACTTTTCAAAACCCCCCCCCCCCACCCACGCCCACCCCCGTCCGAATTAGAAAGAGAAGAGTCGGCGGCAGAGAGAACCACACCCAAATCATTGCATGCCACAATCCCAAGGCGAGCCGCATGATTTGGATCCAATATCACCAAACACGCTGAGTTTTATCCATCCTGAGGGCACCAAGTAAGAAGTTGTAGCAGCCTATGCAGCTGATTGGGGACCATCCTGGGGGCACCAAGTAAGAAATTGCAGATGTTAATGTATATTTGGACGAATAACGGGTTCAGAGGCATAACGGGTCAGTTCGGACACGTGTAGATCCGATACCCGTAGAAACTCCTTGGATTTGGTTATTTATACCCGCCTAGGGGCAACGGGTAGGAGATTCCACTTTGATCCCCATCCGGATGCTTCGAGCGACCCATCATTCTCGAAGCACGCCCCCCGTCGCTCACGTTTTCCCTCTCCTGTAACCGCTCCCGTGCTCCTGTTTCGCCGGCAATCGCTCCCGATTTTGGTAGATCGAGAGAAGAAGCCCCTTTGTTCTCTGTCGTTGTTGCTGCATCGGAGAAAAAGGAGAAAGGGCCAGCCGCCCCTGTCTTCAGATCGGGAAGAGGAGAAAGCGCCATCCGCCTCCACCGATCCTAGGCGAAACACAAGCCCAAAGGAGCGAGCTTTCACCGTCACTGTAATCGGAGAAAGGTCAAGTCGTAACCGTTTTTTTTTTCGTTCTCCTGTCCGCCGGATCCGCCGCTGGGTTCGAACGGAAAAAGGGTGAAATAGTCGGCTAGGGTTAAATCCCGACTGCTTTTCCTTCTTCATCGTGAAACCGCTGCACTCCTCCATCTTCATCGCTAAAAATTGTCGGCCCTAGGGGTTGCCCTTCAGAACCAGGAGAAGTTCTTTCTCGGCGGCCGGTGGCCACTGCTTTGCTGCACAACTTGGAAGAACATACCACTGCTGCTGGTTTTGAGAAACAGAGGAATATCCAGATCTACAGGGGTTGATCACTTCTGCTGAAGCAGAACTTCATCTCAGCCCTTGTTTTGGATCTAAGCCCCAAAAGGAGTGATTTCCGTTCTTAACAGAGAGTCGTTTCAGATATACATCGGAAAGGAAGAACCTTTGTCATTTCTGATCGGGAAAAGGAGGAAGAAGCTGCCTTTTGTTCTCTCTGCCAGTGTTTCGGAGCAAATAATTCTTTGGAAAAACATAATGCTGAAAGGGAACAACTTTTCCTCTCCGGTTCCAATGATAAAATTGAAGAAGTTCACGGCGACAGAATTCAACGACTGGAAGTTGAATACGCAGTTTGGAATGAAGTACCTGAACGTGTTCTACACAGTTCAGTCTGATCGTGCTGACGTTATGGAGACTGACGATGAAGCCCAATGGATTGCTGATGAGAACTTCTGTCGTGACTACCTGCTGAACTGCTTGTTCTCCAGCCTGGCGAAGACGTGCATCAAAATGAAGACCGCCAAAAAAATCTGAGAGGCACTGGAGGAGCACTTCAGGCAAGAGGAGGATCTGTCTAAGACACACCTGGTGGACAAATTCCACTCCTTCATGTTCGACGAGGAGAAAGTGATTCTCCCTCAAGTATCGGATTTTGAAGCATTAGTAGATTTTTTACATAGTGAGAATATTTCTCTGTCAGACAGTTTTGTTGCTGCCACGATTATTTTTAAAATGTCATCTACGTGGTACAACTTTAAAACTGAAATGTACCGCAAGAAGATGCAGGTCGGTCTTACTGAGCTCAAGCGATTTATTCGCATTGAGGATGAAAATAGTACTCGACACACTTTAGAAACTGTTAGCAAGCAGAAGGCTGCGGCTAACATGTTCATTAGTTCTAAACGCGTGTCAAACCCTAAGAGAACCAGACCCTCCCATGGTAGCTCCCCAGTTGCAGGCTCTAACAAACGCAATAAAAAATTCAAGGGCAAGTGTTTTAACTACAACAAGTGGGGACACAATGCATCTGATTGCAGGCTCCCTAAAAGGGAAAGAACCAAAGCACCACAGGATGGCAACCAAGTCCATATGGTTAGACAAGCTGAGCCTTCCGACTTTGTTGCAATGGTCGGAAACGCTACGGCCAGCACGGAGTGGTACTTGGATTCGGGGGCGACGTGTCACGTTTGCAACAATTCTACTCTTATGACAGGTCTCACTACTGTGAAAGAATCTGTGACAGTGGCCAATGGCGACACAGCTGACGTGCTGAAGGTGGGGAACGCAACATTACCGATATCCTCATGTAAGTCTTTAATTTTAAAGAACGTCAAATTTATTCATTCATTAGCTGCTAACTTATTGTCTATTAATCTTTTATGTGATGATGTATGTCGTTTACTTTTTGTAGCGGTAGAGTAACACTGTCAGTTAACTCACACTATTTTGGATGTGCATACATTCAAAATAGGATGTACCGACTAAGTTTAGCAAACGAATTAGTTCAACAAGTTCAAACAAACTTAGTTAGCCCTAAGACTCTACATGAGAGACTAGGTCACATGAACTATAGGAAAATGTTCCAAATCGCTAGAACTCACCAGATCACATTAGACACTAAGTCACAGCCTGAGAAATGTGACATGTGTGCTCAGACTAAGATCACTAGGAAACCTTTTAGTGCGGTTACTAGGAGCACAACACCTCTAGAGCTTATACATTCTGACATTTGTGACTTTAAAAGTTTTGTCACCAGAGAAGGAAGGAAGTATATGATCACGTTTATAGATGACTGTTCTAAGTTCTGTCACATCTATCTTATTAAAACTAAAGATGAAGCGTTTGAAAAGTTATCTTTTCAAAACCATGGTAGAAAACCAACTAGACATGAGAATAAAGAGATTTGGAAGTGATCGAGGAGGAGAATACATGTCCAGTGAGTTCCGGGGTTTCCTTGCCTCTCAAGAAATCATAGCAGAAACCACTGCTCCTTACTCACCACAATCGAATGGTATAGCCGAGCGAAAAAATAGAACGTTAACAGAGATGTTGAACTCTATGTTGATCACTGCTGGCATGCCTACTGCCTATTGGGGAGAAGCAGTTTTAACTACAAACAACATTCTGAACAAAGTCTCTCATGCTAAGTTAGACGTCACACCCTATGAGCTTTGATTTAAAAGACCCCCGACATTAACTAAACTTAAGACTTGGGGTTGCATAGCCTATGTCAGGGTCTCTGACCCTAGACGGTCTAAACTTGGACCTAAAACCAACACGTGTGTCTACTTAGGTTGTGCTGAAGATAGTGCTGCAAATAGATTCTTAGACTTGTCTAATAATATAATTATTGAATCTAGTGATGTTGTGTTCTTTGAGGATAAGTTCCTTAAGGATAATAACCTGACAATCCCAGGTATGCAAGCAACTATTATTGAGGAAGAACCTGAATCAGTACCGAGCACCTCCTATTCAATCCCGGTAGACAATAATGTCCTAGTGTCTAGACGGACTTCGATGAGAGAGAGAACTCTCAGAACCTTAGGTAGTGATTTTGTCACTTACCACGTTGAGGCTGATCCATCCACCTATAAGGACGCGATGAGATCAAGGGATTCCCTACTCTGGAAAGAGGTCATTGATGAAGAGATGAACTCTTTGCTTCAGAACAACACCTGGACGTTGGTTGATAAGCCAAAAGGGGCTAAAACTATAGGGTGTAAGTGGGTTCTGAAAAATAAGCTCAATCCTGATGGTAGCGTAGCTAAGTATAAAGCGCGTCTGGTGGTTAAAGGTTTCACACAAGTTAGTGGGGTGGATTACTTTGATGTATATTCACCAGTGTGTCACTTAGCAAACATTAGGATACTCCTTGTTATTGCGTCTATTGAGAACTTTATTATTCATCAAATGGATGTTAAGACTGCGTTTTTGAACGGAGATCTGACCGAAGAAATATACATGAGTCAACCTGAAGGTTTCATAGTACACGTTCACGAAAGTAAGGTCTGTAAGTTAATCAAGTCATTATACGGACTAAAACAAGCACCAAAACTATGTCATGAGAAGTTTGACTATAGTGTAAGGAACATGAGATTTCTGTCGAGTCTCTCGGACAAATGTCTTTACATACATCATAGATCGAACAAAGTCGTTATAATATGCTTGTATGTGGATGATATGCTGATTCTTGGTTCTGATCAATCCGTGGTGGATGACGTTAAGTCAGAACTAATATGGACGTTTATCATTAAAGACCTAGGTGTAGTTGAGACTATACTAGGCATGCAAGTGATATTTGGGAAAAATGACATTTCCCTAAGTCAAAGCCACTACATAAAGTCCTTGTTGGACACGTGGGGATACAGTGAACGTAGAGCAGTGGAGACACCTTACGATTACAATAATCGCTTGAAGCTCAATGATGGAGCTGCGGTTAGACAGTTAGATTATGCTAAACTGATTGGTAGTTTCATGTATGTTATGGTCTGCACAAGACCTGACATACCCTTTACGGTCGGCATGTTAAGCAGATTCACTAGTAATCCTAGTCAAGACCATTGGGATGCCCTCGATAGGCTGATGTGATACCTCAAGCAGACTCAAAAGTATGATTTATGTTACCATGGTCATCCTTCAGTTTTGGAAGGATATTCTGATGCATCATGGTGCTCAGAATTAAACGACAGCAAGTCCACTAGTGGCTTTATATTCACACTAGGAGCAGCAGGTGTAGTCTGGAAGTCCAAGAGGCAATCATGTATTGCATTGTCTTCTATAGAATCCGAACTCTACGCTCTAGATTCAGCAGGAGATGAAGCAGAGTGGATAAGAGATTTGGTGATGGGCATTTCACTGTCGAGCCTGAAGTTGAGTTAAGTTGCAGTTTACTGCGACAATCAGGCTACTAAAACGATTACTACGAACATGTTGTTCAATAGCAAAAGAAGGCAACTACGGATAAAACAAGTATAGTTGACCTCCCTTACGAGTCAAAGGATTGTGAACCTCGTTGATGTGAGGTCAAAAGATAATGTTGCAGACGTCTTAACAAAGGGCTTAAATAGAGTTCTCACCATTAAAACATCGAGTGAGATAGGATTAAAGTTCATAAAAATATGAAACTTTCTCTTATATTTATGTTTTTATAGTAAGAATCTATAGTCGCAACATTCAAGCATCTAATAACAGACTGAAAACCCTAAATAATTTCTTAATGAAAGCCCAAGATGGTTAGATGGTAGTCATTCCACACCTGATGACTTAACATCTTTCTCATTGTAAGCTGATTTGAGAATTATTCAACTGAGAATAGAAAGTCGTTGTATGTGTTAATCTAACATTACTGATCATAACATATTATTTCACATTTGATAATGTTGCAAATGACGGTGTGTCAAGTCATATGATGAGGTACATAGTGGTCATTAATGCGTAAGATAACAACGTTTGATTTATTAAAATCAAAATTTGACTGATCCTAGCTAGACTGGATAGAGATGCTGACAGTGTTACTTCACTACTGCTACAAGTGTTAAACTCATTTAGGTATAGCTAGTTTATTTTGATACGTCACTGCATATGTTTATGAATTCATAGAGTCTGACTCATGAAATTCCTTGCAGACACTAGTAAAAATGAAGGAGAGAAAGTGGATTTTGACATATATGATGATGATCTACTCTTTGAGTAGAATTGTTACACGTTTATTTATAATCATTTTTTTGTTTTTCAGACTTATTTGATATGGAGTAGCACATTTATATTTTTTATGATGTATTATGTTATTATTTTAAAACTCATGTTTGTATTTTCTTTAAAACTGTGCTAACTCTTATGCAATGTGTAAAGTCGGAAACTTATTCTGATATTCCCCACTTTCTGCACTCCGAAACGTACACGTTATTTGTCACAAATATAGGAGGAGATTGTTAATGTATATTTGGACAAATAACGGGTTCAGAGGCATAACGGGTTAATTCGGACACGTGTAGATCTGATACCCGTAGAAACTCCTTGGGTTTGTCTATTTATACCCGCCTAGGGGCAACAGGTAGGGGATTGTACTTTGATCCCCATCCGGATGCTTCGAGCAACCCATCAGTAGTAGTTTATGCGGCTGATTGGGGACCCAGTGTCCATAGAAGGAAAAAAATGTTAGGGTATTTAATATATGTCCGCGGGTGTCGAGACCGACTCGGAACGACCCAATGAGTTACGTGTTACTAGAGTGTAACGGCTCTACACTGAAGATATTATATAAGGTCATTCCACACTGATGAGCCTTAGTGGACTATCTTGAGCGGAGCCATTACATTCTCAAGATATCATTAGGGTTTTCGCTCCCCGTCGCCCGCTCTTCTGCTTTCTCGTTTGCGAAATTCCAAGGCCACCGTTCGCGATTTCCCCCAAGAGAACCTTCTCGATCGGCAGCAAAAGGATTTCTCCTTTCCGACTACGCACCCGAGGAAAGCAAATCGAGAAATCGCAGCCAGATCGCAAGGAAGGAGGAAGCGGGATCGGCTTTTCCTCCGCTCGCGAGGTTGCACGACGCCGCTCCTGTGCTCGTGATCTAGAAGCAGAGCACCCTTATCCGCCTGAAGCTTTGTTGCCTGGAACAACCCCGCCTAGATCATTGCCGTTGGGAATCGCCGCCTGGAAGGGGAAAGTTCAGATCCGGCCGCCTCCGGTGCAAATCTGGTTGTCGTTTCCCAGATCTGGTCGTCATAGTCTCAGATCTGGATCTCTGCGATTTCCGCCCTGATCTTCACCCAATCCTGTCTCAGATCTTGAAGTGTGGGTGATTATCTCCGGATCAGGACTCTCCATTGCCGGATCTGGGCTCTCCTTCACCGGATCTTGCTTAGAACTCCAGGTCTTGTCCAAACCGATTCAGATCTGCCGCTTTTGTTTGTAGAGGCTGCTTGTCTTGGGGTCTAGATCAGAACTTGTTGCAGATCTGTGCTGAGTTCACTGAAAATTTTGGGGGTTGCCACTCCTACTCTTTGATCTCGTTTCCTCTGTTGAGATCAACATTCAACCGAACAGAAGAAAAGCCAATATAGTGGAGCAGAGCAGCATATATTTTTTTGTATATTGGTTCCCACTGTATTCTGGATTATTCTGCTGCTCAACTTTGATCAAGAGGAGGAATACATGCTATCCACGATATGTAGTAATCAAGGTCCCTCTGCCAATCAGAAACTCTATTGCTCCACCCAGCTTATTTTTTGGAGAAAGACCCTTAGATCTCTGTTGATCGTGGAAGTCTATATTGATCGAATTTTGTCTTCGAAGCCCGCGTCAGGAGGAGCAAAATCATTTCTGTATTGGATCCGAAGATTTTTTGACATCTTCGCGGGCTCAGGTGATTTTGTTTTAGAATTTTTATTGTTGTTTTAAATCTAGAACTATGTTGAAGAAAATCGCGCTCGACACCATTAAATTGCAATCGTTCGACGCCTCCGACTTTCTCAGTTGGAAAATTCAAGTCCAACTAGGTATGAAGGAACGCGAGATTTTCTACACCGTTCAGAGCAATTTCGCTTCTACCGTCGAGGACGTGGACGAGTACCAGTGGAACAAGGATGAGGATTTCTGCAGGGATTACCTGTTGAATTTCCTGAATCCCCGTCTTGCGTTAACCTACCACGCTTACAAATCTGCTAAAGAGATATGGGATCGACTGAACGTGCATTTCCAAAATGAGGAAGGATTGTCAAAGTCACACATTGGAGAGAAGTTCTTCAACTTCAGATTCAAAACGAACGTTTCTATCACTTCTCAAGTCTTGGAGCTGGTCAACATTCATCAGAAGCTGGATGATGATCATTCGAAGATGGACGACAGCCTCTTTGTGTACATGATTCTGAGTAAACTGCCTCCTGAGTGGCTCTTCTTCAATACCGAAATGCACCGACTGAAAGAGAAGATCAGTTTGGATGAACTCAAAATGTTCATTCATATTGAGGGCCAAAACAACGCTGGGAAAAGCTTGGAGCAGGTTGTGCAGCCCTCACAGGCTGTCAACTTCGTTTCACGTCCTAGTAAGCCCTCTCGGAAGCCCCCGGCACCTAAGGGGGATACCTCAGCACCGTTGGCGGTCAAAAAGCCTTCTCTCAAAAGGAAGAAGGGCAAGTGCCACAACTGCGGCAAATGGGGTCACTGGGCCGCTGAATGTAGGGGTCCGAAGAAGTAAAAGGAGGAAGCCCCACAAAATGTGGCGCACATGGTGGTCGACAACTCTGATCCTAAGTCCTTCGTGGCTATGATTGTGAGTAGTCACCGCAGTGCGTCTTCTGAGTGGTGGCTGGACAGTGGTACTACCTGTCACGTCACAAATGACAGTGGTCTTCTTTCAAAGGTCACAGCGGTCAAGAACAGAGTCGAAAACTGTAATGGAGGAGCGACTGATGTTACTCATGCTGGGACTGCAGAGCTAGTACTCTCTTCAGGTAAAACTTTAATTTTGCAATATGTTAAAGTAATTCCTAATTTAACTGAGAACTTGATTTCTATGAGTTTACTTGATAAAGCTGGAATGTCTTTCACAACCATGAACAGTAGAATGACATTAACTGTTAATTCTCACTACTTTGGTTGTGCTTACCTAATCAATGGTATGTATAGACTTTGCCTAGATAACGAGTGCATAAATCAAGTGAGTTCAACTCTGATTGATCCAATGTTATTACATAATAGACTTGGACATATCCACTATAAGAAAATGCGAGATCTAGTTAAAAGTCAAAACATCTCATTAGATCTTTCTATTCAGTTTGATAGGTGTGAGGTTTGTGTCCAAACTAAGATCACTAGAAACCCTTACAAGATAGTTTCTAGGAGCACACAACTTCTGGAGTTGATACATTCTGACCTCTGTGACTTTCGTAGTCACGCCACTAGAGGGGGAAGGAAATATCTAATTACATTCATCGACAATTTTTCTAGATATTGTCATGTTTAGCTATTAAAATCGAATGATGAGACATTCGAGACTTTAAGATCTTCAAATTTCGGGTAGAAAATCAATTAAATCTAAAGAATAAGAGACTTAGAAGTGATCTAGGAGGAGAGTACACTGCAACTGGATTTAAGGACTTTTGTGCCTCTGAGGGTATAATCCTAAAAACCACAGCTCCTTACCTCAGTCGAATGGTGTTGCTGAGCATAAGAATAAAACTTTTTATGCTCCTCACAGCTGACATGTCTAATTCCTTTTTGGAGGAAGCAGTACTAACTGCAAATCACATTCTAAATCGAGTGTCTCACTCAAAGCTTAACTTTACTCCGTATGAGTTGTGGCATGACCATCCTTGTAGATATGACACTCTAAAGACTTGCGGTTGTATTGTTTATGTAAGGATACAAGACCTTAAGAGACCTAAGATAAGACATAGAACAACGACTTGTGTTTATCTAGGTAGTACAGAAGATAATGCAGCTGACAGGTTTCTGGATCTATCCACTAATACAATGATAGAGTTTAGAGATGTTATTTTCTTTGAACACAAATTTATCAAAGATCATGGTTTGACCGTCTTCGGGTCTACTGACATGATTTCAGAATCTACTGTAAAACCTGAAGCTGTCCTCTCTGGCACTGCTCCCCAACCTCTAGAGGTGGAACTTGTTCCTCTTAGAGTATCTACAAGAGACAAAATTCCTAAGGATTTTGGTGAGAATTTCGTCACCTACCACTTAGAGGATGATACATTCTCCTATCAGAAAGCAATGCGATCTAGAGATGCGTTAATGTGGACAGAATCCATCGATGATGAGATGAACTCGCTGCTACAAAACAACACTTGCCATCTAGTTGACCTGCCGAAAGGAGCTAAAGTCTTAGGATGCAAGTGGGTACTGAAGAAGAAATTGCACAGTGATGAGTCTATAGTCAGATATAAAGCACGTCTAGTAGCTAAGGATTATAAACAACAGGGGGGAATTGACTTTTTTGACGTCTATTCACATGTGTGTCACCTATCCACTATTAGGATTTTTCTTGTCATAGCTTCTATTAAGAACTTTATAGTTCATCCGATGGATGTAAAGACAATCTTCTTAAATTGAGAGCTTAACGAAAAGATCTACATGACACAACCTGAAGGTTATGTACATAAGGATCTAAGAGATAAAGTGTGCAAGCTCGATAAATCGATCTATGGGCTTAAACAAGCACCTAAGATGTGGCACATAAAATTTAATTAAGGGGTAAAGAGCGTTGGATTTCAGTCCAGCCTCTCGGACAAGTGTCTCTACTACCGCTCGATGACAAATCAAACAGTCATCATATGCATATATGTGAATGACATGTTGATTTTAGGGTCAGATCTTGCCGCAGTGAGTGATACTAAATCTGCTCTCGCGAAAGCATTTGACATGAAGGACCTTGGTCCCGTAGATACCCTACTAGGTACGAAAGTTAGAGTAGACAAGAGACGTGTCACTCTAAGTCAAGCTCATTACATTGAGCAGATCCTCACTACCTGGGGTTATAAAGACTGTAGGCCTGTTGAAACACCAATCGATCCAAATGTCAAGTTGAGTCCGAATGAAGGGACCAGCGTTGATCAAGTAAAGTACTCAAAGATCATTGGAAGTCTCATGTATGCCACAAGTTGCACTAGACCAGACATTACTTTCTTGGTAAACATGTTGAGTCGTTTTACCAGTAGTCCAGGCAAAGAGCATTGGGATGCCTTAGATCGGCTGATGAGGTACCTGAAAGGTACTAAAGATCACGCTCTGTGCTACACTGGTTACCCTCCTACGTTAGAAGAATACTCTGATGCCTCCTGGTGTTCAGAAGTTGGGAACAGTAAGTCCACTAGTGGATTTATTTCCACTTTGGGTGGCGCTGCAGTCACTTGGAAATCCAAAATATAGACTTGTATAGCTTTGTCGTCAATGGAAGTCGGGTTGTTTGTCTTAGCCTCAGCTGGCGAAGAGGGAGATTGGATCAGAAATTTGATTCTCGACATTCTCTTATCTAGACTTTAAGTCAATTCTTTGAGCCTGTATTGTGATAATCAAGCAGCAGTTCAAGTCGTGAAGAATGTCCTTTTTAATACTAAGAGGCGACATGTACGACTGAGACACGCTCTAACTGATTATCTGAAAGAACAAGGCATTATCACTTTGATCGATGTGCGATCGAAAAATAATCTGGCTGATCCACTGACGAAAGGAATGTCTAAAGACCGATCAATCAAAACAGTGGGGAAAATGGGACTCAAGGCGATTTAAGTTCAGTATTAGTTCAAGGATAGACGACTTAGTTCAGTCTTAGTCCAAATGTTTTGATTTTTCCACTCTCTTTGTCAAAGCAAGCGTGTTGTGCTCCACTGATGTTCGAGGTTGCTGAGTACGAATCTGGTGAGTTGTTTCATTCTACATTTGATATTAACAACTTCCACTTGATTCGTCTTCCTTATCTACTAGGAGAGTGTTATTTCACATTTGATAACACAATCTGACTAGTTTTGACTCTTATTCTGTTTATTGGTTCCATTACACATTTGATGAGTTCCAATTAACTTTAAAAGAACAGTAACCGTGACATTCCATATAGGAACACAGATACAGCTGCGGTGTCCAGAAGTTCATAACATCGTTTCTTTGGAAATAGATAATGGATTTTGAGGTATAACCTAAATACTATACGCATGCTTCCTCATACTGTACTACGTCCATATAAGTAGAACAAGATACTTGTACATTTTTCAAGGTTGAATTCATTCTAAATGAACTTCTCTGTTGGAAATTACAGAAGCTGCTGCTAATGGAGGAGCACTTGCCGGTTGGGATCCAGATGAGGATGACCTGCTGAACACTGATTTCTATAGTATAAATTGGTCTTTCTTCTGCTTAGAGCACTGTTTAGCTCTCCTTTTTCACTTGTTTTGTTTGGACTTTCTTGCTCTTTAGTTGATCATGAGACACTTTGTGTTCTACTACCTGTGTTGTGATTTTACTTTTGACTTTGTTATGATGCTGCTGAGATTTTCTGTATATTCTTATGCATGCATACGACTGCTTTACTTAACGTCTAATATGTTCTGACAAGTGTGATGGACACGGTTGTGAGTGCTTCATGTTCCGTTGAACAATACACACACCACTCTTTTTCCGACGTCAGGTTTACGGTGGACATAGGAGGAGATTGTTATGGTATTTAATATATGGTTGCGCGTGTCGAGACCGATTCGAAACGACCCAATGGGTTACGTGTCACTAGAGTGTAACGGCTCTACGTTGGAGATACTATATAAGGTCATTTCACACCGATGAGTCTTAATGGACTATCTTGAGCGGTGTCTTTACAAAAAACACGCAACATAGTAATATTTTTCACGATAGTGGCCACCATAATCGTCGTGGTGGTAATCTCACAATTATGAACTTTCACATTTATCGATCTTCAGTCCAGGCTACAGGAACCCGTCGGCTTCAAGTCAAGATCATCTTCCCCACATTTTTCTTCCCTTGCAGAGATATTGATCATTCAGTGCAAATTGAAGAAAAAATGTAGTAGCTACTGTTTTTTTTTCCTCCTTCCTCGTGTATTTCAGCACTAACAGAGAATTCTTCCAGTGAATCTCAGATTCTTCGTCAAGTGTCCTGAATTTTATCAGGAAGAATTCAAGTGCGCTATTAAAATGTCAACAATCATACGACACAGAGATCGAATCAAAGAACGATACACATCTTTAATTTTTCTGTATTTTGTTTTGTTGAGTGCTTAGAAGAGGAGCCATGGTGCACCGGTTGAGGTGTTGTTGTGTGACCTTGTGGTCGCGGGTTCGAGTCCTAGAAGCAGCCACTTGCAAAAATGGAAGGTAAGGTTTGCCTATATTTCACCATTCCAACAGCTAACATTCTTCGACAGACCGGTAGAGTTTTTATTGTAAGAAGCATCCCCCTTCAATCCATTCTTCGTCATAAAGTTGAAGATCACTGAAATCGAATATCCCGTTCACAGAATTGCATCGATGGAGCGGCAGAACGGAAGAAAATGATCGGGCGAGCGATTAAAATGATCAAACCTATAGTAAAACCCACCAAAATAGGTAGGTTCTAGGAATAGGGTGATTTTTAAAGTCTCAAAACCTATGACTTTTGTGCGAAAGTCAATCCCCTCCATAAAAAGCTCTAAACGAACACCATAGATTTTCGTTCAAAACCTTCCTCCTAAAACCGATCTAATCAATTCCATCCTTTAAAAACACAAAATTGATTTTGATCTACTCAAAATCAATTCCTCTCTCAAAACCCGCCAAACGAACTACTCACCCTAATGAAAATTAGTCTAGTGACTAATTTCAAAATATACCTATAGCTTTGGGACAGCTGTGAGAAAAATAGAAGTTTAGTAACTTATTTTAAATTTGGCAAAGAGTTCGAAAGAAATCAACTTTATTACTAACCTTGGACGCAAGAGGGTAATTATTATTGATTTTCCAGGAGCCGCTCCGCGCAAAGCGATCGGCATCGCAGATCCGTCTCATGGTGCAGATCGCCAAGCCGATGGCGAGGTCTGCCACGTCATCCGTTAGGACACCGGGGGTATTGGTGACCCGAATCCCCTTCTCCCGGCACTTGTCGGTGTCGATCTTGTCGAACCCCACGCCGAAGGATGCAATAATCTCCAGAGCCGGTAGCCCGTCAATGAGATCGCCGTCGACCCCCGAAGCTCCGGACGGCACGATCGCACGTATCTCTCCGGCGAAAGTGCGGAGGAAGTCGTTCCGCTTCTCCGGCGAAGATTCCCACAGGCGGAAGAGATTGCATCGCCGGCTGAGCTCTGTTTCGAGGTAGGAGTACATCGGATTCGTGAGAAGATCGCCGAGGGATTCCATTTTTCGAGAAGGTTGGGATCGGGGGATTAGGGTTAAGGATTTTGTTCCTTGTAGTTGATCGGCGACGACCAGGCGGATATGCAGGACTGCAAAGTGGATGACAGTGAGCCCGTCTGGGCGGGAGGAATAAACAAATGTGAGGTTGGAGCAGGCCATCTGATGTATACAGGGTACACGAATTCGAGCGAATCGAAGAAATCCATGGGTTACGTGCGTTACGGTGGGTTACGGAGCTCTGTTATGCGGATGGGCCCGTTTTTGGTAGGTATGCATACATATTCTAAGAGGGGCGCGAGCAGATCCGACAGGAGGACCATCAACGGTCAAGATGCATCTCCCGCAATACTTCTCAAATATTTTTCAAATACTGTTTCATCATACTCTTGCAATACGGTGTGAATACTAATCTGCAGTATTGAATCTCGCGATCCTATGGTCGTAGGTGCACGCGCTCCTCTGGGAGGTGCGCGTAAGCACAAAAAAAATTATGAATGCGGATTGGGTGCAGATAATAATAATAATAATAATTGTAACTTTTTTATTTTTTAGGTTATTATTATGTGCAACCACTTTTAGATATGTGCACACCAATTTAGTTATGTGCAAATCATTTTTTAGATGCGTGCACTTATAAATTTTTGATATGCATGTAAAATTGGTTTGCACGTGTCCAAAGTTGATTTGCACGTAACAATTACCATTTTTATAGGTATAAGAAAGATACTAAGATTTTACTATGGTTGAATCATGTCCCACGCAAGGGTAGATCTAAGAGGGGCGAGCTGGGGATTGGCCTCCTCAATAGTTTTGTCAAATGGTTAGTGGATTTAGGCTACATTTGGTTCGGCGGTGGCGGATCGATCCGGCGGGTGGAAACGGAGTGTTCGAATCGGAGGGGGGAGGTGGCTTCTCCAAATGGAACTTTTTGGGGGCATTTCTCAAGGCGGACGAATGGAAACGGAGCAAACGCCGCCGGAGGTTCATTTGTTTACTCGCCTTCCGGCGGCGTTTGCCTCAAACGGTGCGGCAAAACGTCGAACCAAATAGAGCCTTAGATTTTTTTTGGTCGGTGTAATAAATTTTGATTACTTATACGTAAAAATGGTGGTTGGATGAGGGGGGGGACTTCTCTGATAGATGAAAGCGTTCAGATTTTTTTGGTTGAATGAAGATGATATCTGACCCCCTTGTTGAAATTTTTGGATCCGCCTTTGGTTCCACGGCGTCAGTGTCTCTGCACTTCAATTTTCTCCCTGATACAATCTCCAATGGTACCCTTCTGTCTTAACTCTGTAAGTTTTCACAAGTTCTCATTCTTCACGTTCTCAGGGATGAAGTTTCTTCTCAATTCTTTCTTGATGGTTCTGTTTGGGACAGCTTTAGGCCTCATTTGTTTAAGCGTTTTGGCTCCATTCCGTTTGCCCAAAACGAAACGCGCAGCACCGGAGCATTTGTTTTTGCGCCTTCTTTCCATCCGCACGAGAAATCCCGCGGCTTGAAAAATCTGCGTGCCGAAACCGTGGGCTGCTCCTCCTTTTTCCTCGCGTTTTTAGGTTGCAGGATCGATCCGCCGAAACCGTGGACAGCGCCGCAGCGCTTGCGATCAACCGGCACGATCGATCGGGCATCGGCGACAGGCGCTCTTCGAATCGGCGACAGTTCTCTTCCTGCGGATCGATCCGGCACCGGCGCTTCTCCGTCGTCACCGGCGATCGCAGTCGATCCCACCGGCGATCGCAGTCGGATCCGTGGCGATCAACTGCGCGCAGTAACCACCTTCGGAAAGCTTCTCCCGTCAGTATTTCTCTCCGGCAAAGAAGAGCACAGGTCCTCTTCTCCGACATCTTGGCCGGAAAACGCAGGTCAGCTTCTCCGGCCACACTGTGCAGATCTGCCATTTCTGTTGGTGTGGAGCAATTGCCAGTAACAGCAGGTATACCTTCTCATTCCCCTCCATTATTTTAGCAGGTATACCTGCTGTGAGTGTGTGTTTCCTGCTGCTGTGTGTTGATGAGTGTGTGCTGCAGATGTGTGTGTTGTTGTCTGTGTGTGTGTGAGTTCTGTTTCTGTGTTGCTGTCTGTGATGATGTGTGTGTGCTGCTGTCCGTAGGTGTGAGTATTGGATTTCTTCTTGTGTGTGCTGATGTGTGTGAATGTTTGGATTTCTTCATTTGTGTGTGCTGATGTGTGTTGTGTGTTTGTTTATGGAGTGTTGTGTGTGTTTGTTTAGGAAATGTATGTGTGCTCATGTGTGTGTAATCTGTGTGTGTGTTTGCTGGAGTGTGTGTGTGAGTGATGTGTGTGTGTGAGTGTTGTGTGTTTGTTTAGGGAGTGTGTGTGTTGTTTTTTGCTGGAGTGTGTGTGTGCGTGTGCTGGAGTGCTGGAATGTGTGTGTGCTGGAGTGTGTGTGTGAGTGCTGGAGTGTGTGTGTGAGTGTGTGTGTGCTGGACTCTGTGGTGTGTGCTGGACTGTGTGTGTTTGTTTGCTGGACTGTGTGCGTGTGTTTGCTGGAGTGTGTGTGTGTGTGTGCTGGAGTGCTGGAATGTGTGTGTGCTGGACTGTGTGTGTGTGCTGGAGGTGTGTGTGTGTTGTGGGACTGTGTGCGTGTGTTTGCTGGACTATGTGTGTGCTGGAGTGTGTGTGTGTGCTGGAGTGTGTGTGTGTGTGTGTGCTGGAGTGTGTGTGTGAGTGTGCTGGAGTGTGTGTGTGTGAGTGATGTGTGTGCTGGACTCTGTGTGTGTGCTGGACTGTGTGTGTTTGTTTGTTGGACTGTGCGTGTGTTTGCTGGAGTGTGTGTGTTGTGTGTGCTGGAGTGCTGGAATGTGTGTGTGCTGGACTGTGTGTGTGTGCTGGAGTGGTGTGTGTGTTTGTGGGACTGTGTGCGTGTGTTTGCTGGACTATGTGTGTGCTGGAGTGTGTGTGTGTGCTGGAGTGTGTGTGTGTGTGTGCTGGAGTGTGTGTGTGAGTGTGCTGGAGTGTGTGTGTGAGTGTGTGTGTGCTGGACTCTGTGTGTGTGCTGGACTGTGTGTGTTTGTTTGCTGGAGTGTGTGTGTGTGTGTTGTGTGTGCTGGAGTGTGTGTGGGTGTGTGCTTGAGTGCTGGAATGTGTGTGTGCTGGACTGTGTGTGTGTGCTGGAGTGTGTGTGTGTGTTTGTGGGACTGTGTGCGTGTGTTTGCTGGACTATGTGTGTGCTGGAGTGTGTGTGTGTGCTGGAGTGTGTGTGTGCTGGAGTGTGTGTGGTGTGTGCTGGAGTGTGTGTGTGAGTGTGCTGGAGTGTGTGTGTGAGTGTGTGTGTGCTGGACTCTGTGTGTGTGCTGGACTGTGTGTGTTTGTTTGCTTGAGTGTGTGTGTGTGTGTGTGCTGGAGTATGTGTGGGTGTGTGCTGGAGTGTGTGTGTGTGTGCTGGAGTGTGTGTGGGTGTGTGCTGGAGTGTGTGTGGGTGTGTGCTTGTGTGTGTGCTGGAGTGTGAATGTGTGTGTGTGTGTGTGCATGTTTGTGATGTGTGTGTGTGTGTGTGTGTTATTTTTGAGTGAATATGTAATGTGTTTTTTTTGGCGTGAATGTAATTGTGTGCCCAGGCTAATATGTGTAGATTTTATTATAGGTAAATGGGTAAACATAAAGATGGTGGTGTAAGTGCTAATTGGGAGGCAAATGATGTATTAATTTTTTGTGATCTGTGTTTGAAAGAAATTGAGTTGGGTAATCGCCCAACTAACACTTTAGTCGGGATGGTTGGATTAACCTGACAACAAATTTCCATGCTCGCACGGGGAAGGCATATGATCGAACTCAAATGAAGAACAAGTGGGATCAGCTGAAAAAAGATTGGAAGTTATGGCGGGAGCTTAAGGGTCGTGAGACCGGGCTAGGGTGGGATCCTATTCGCAAAACAATTCTTGCTTCAGAAGATTGGTGGAAAGAACGTCTGAAGGTATGATTTTTTTTAAAAAAAAATTATAATTTTTATAATGTATGAAACTGTGTGGTATCACATTATGTGTTTCATTGCAGGTTATTCCGTCTGCAAGGAAATTTCAGTTTGCTGGTATTTCACCTGAGTTGGAGGATAAGTTGCATATGATGTTCAGCCAGGTTGTTGCAAAAGGTGATCTTGCTTGGGCTCCAAATTCAAGAATCTTTGAGCATGAGTCAATCGACGAACATGATGGGTCTCCTGACCATGGCACTCAGGACATCAACGAAACTGAGGATACTGCAGCTAAACAAAAAAGATCAGCTAAGGGGAAAGGTACTAAGATTTCAGCAAAGAAGACAAGGAGTTCAGCAATGGATGAGTTAGTCGAGACATCCCGCATTATTGGGCGTTGCATGCAGGAGCCGCCTCGCCTACAGATATCTTCATCACTGTACACCATTCCTGAGACTATTTCAGAGCTGGAAACTATGACAGAGGTTATGGATGAGTCAAATGTGGACTTCTACCACTACTGCATCATCTTTCTGAGACAGAAACAGAATCGAGAGACATTTATGAGCATGCGGAAAGATCGGCGTCTCATATTGGCTGCAAGCTTGTTATGCCAAAAACTTGCAGTAGTTGCATTTCTGTGATGTGATATGTCTGTGTGTTTATTTCCATATGTTGTAGCATGCTTTGTTTTTTTGGTGCACTTATTGCTGGACACAAACTATTTATGTGATGTGATGTGTGTTTAATATTATGTTTGCTAATATTTGTTTAAATATTATGTTTGTTATTATACTGTCTCACAGGTGTAAAAAATAACATATAATGTATTTACCACAGATTTTCAATGACGAGCCCGGATCACAGTGACAGTTCGAATGAGGAGACTCAGCAGCAGGCGGCTGATTTGTTTTATCGTAGTACAGCGATCGGTGCACGACAGTTTTTAGTGCCAATGATGGTACCCTCGGAAGGTGGACCGTCTAGTACACCTTGTATGACATCAAGCCAAACCGGAGCTAGATGGATTGGTGAACTTTTGGATGGACATCCTCACAGATTTTTCAGCGCCTTTAGAATGTCGAAGGTAATCTTTATTGATTTGCTGACACTCCTCACACAACAGTATGGCTTGCAAGGATCCAGGAGGACTCTCCCACGTGAGGTGCTTGCAATTACTTTGCAGATTTTGGGCCACAATTTATCGATGCAAATAGCGAGTGAAAGATTTCAACATTCTACGGAAACTATTAGCAAATTCTTCGCAAGGGGTATAAATGCAATTAAAAGACTATCTTCTGATGTTATTAGGCCTGTCGATCCACATTTCAATGATATTCCCCCGCAAATTTCAAATGACGCTCGGTACATGCCATTTTTTAAAGACTGCATAGGAGCTATTGATGGAACACATGTGGATGCTCGAGTTCCTGCAGATCAACAAGTTTCTTATATTGGTCGCCATGGCACAACAACGCAGAATGTCATGGCGGTTTGTGATTTCAACATGTGCTACACTTTTGCATTAGCTGGATGAGAGGGTTCTACTCATGACAGCCGTATTTTTCAGCATGCTCTTATGAACCCCAGTTATAATTTCCCGTACCCACCACCTGGTGAGTCATTTGTAGCATAAATCTCTTTGTAATAGAAAGTATTGAACAACATTTTAGTCATACTTACCTTGAAATATATAATTTTGCAGGCAAATATTATGTAGTAGATGCCGGATATCCACTACAACGTGGTTTTCTAAAACCATATTCAGGCACGCGATACCATTTGCCAGATTTTAGAAGGGGCAATAGACCCATACAAGGGCGCCGGGAAATTTTCAACCAGGCTCACTCGTCGTTGCGCAGTGTTATAGAACGTTCATTCTGCGTATTGAAAAAAAAGTGGAAGATACTAAGGGATATGCCGCCATACAATTTGGCAAAGCAACGAGACGTTGTGATTGCAACAATGACACTGCATAACTACATTCGCAGGCATCCATCTCGCTCAGACACTCATTTTCGTGCTTGCGATGAAGACGAGCAATTTATTTACCCGGCGGGCCTTCAAAGAAGAACAGGACAGATAAACGAATCCTCAAGTGGAGACCATGTTAGAGGCATTAGAGTAGGGGTCGATGAGATGGTGGCGTTGTGTGACTCCATTGCCGATCAGCTGCTCAGAGCTTGAACATGTTTGTTGTTTCCGCATAGAAAGATGTTGTATTTCGGGTTTGCAAAATTTTAATGTTTAACAGTATGTTGGAGTATTTGGAGTACTTTTATATGTTTTAACTTAGCAGTCTGTTAGAGTATATTACACACAGATTTTTTAAAAATTTAAACCAATTTTGTTTTAAAAAAAATCTCAAAACGCCACCGCAGTTTTGCCAAACAGTTCTCTGTTTCGAACAGTTCTGCAAACGCAGACTAGCCAAACAGAACTCCGTTTGCAGCATCCAGTTTCCAACAGCTCCCTTTACAAACCTATTTTTACAACAGCTCCTTTTACAACCGCCACCGCTTAACCAAATGAAGCCTTAGTTGATGGAAAAGCTATATTCCAACCGTCGGAGCTGTTTTTTTTTACTATTTGGGAGAGCTTTTCATGTCCAACTTTTCGAAAACCAAGTTTGATAGAGCTGTTTTTGAGAAGTTGTGTGGGTCAGTTTTAGCGGTTCGTAAATAATTTTTTTATTGGTGTGGACATGATTTCTTGGGCAGGTATGCGATTTTTTCGTTTATACGAGTTTTTTTTCTAGACACGATTTTTTCGCACAGACGCGATTTTTTGTACGTGCGAAATTTTTCGCCCGGGCACAATTTTTTGCCCAGGCGTGATTATTTTCACCCAGTAGTGATCGTTTTCCCGGGCATGATTTTTTCGCTAATACGCGATTTTTTCTCTCAAACGCATTTTTTTCGCCCAGACACAATTTGTTTTGCATGATCGTAATTTTTTTCACCTAGAGGTGATTTTTTCACTCAGACGCAATTTTTCGCACGGTCACGATTTTATCGTCCGGATGAAATTTTTCTCCCCGGATACGATTTTTTCACATGTGCGAGATTTTTTTACTGAGACGCGATTTTTTCGCTCTGACGCGATTACTTCGCCCGGATTCGATTTTTTCGCCCCGACGTAATCTTTTATGCGGGCATGATTCTTTTGCCTAGAAGCGATATTTTCGCTTGAACACGATTTTTTCTGCCCGGACATGATTTTTCCGCACCTGCGCGAATTTTTTCGCTCGGGCTCAATATTTTCCCCAGGGCGTGATTTTTTCCACCCGAGAGCGATTATTTCGACTGGGCGCGATTTTTTCGCCCGGATGCAATTTTTTTGCTAGAACGCTGTTGAAGCCAGGAAAATTCCTAACCTCGAACTCGAACCAATGCCGCCTAAGGTTACCGGCCCAGAAGTTTGATCAGACGGCTAGGGTGATTAGGATGAAGAATCAGGTCAAACAGAACGCCGGATGTTGCGGCAGGAATGTCCCACCACGTACCCGGATGCTCTAAAGGAGCAACCCCTTCTCAACCAAAGATGGTCGAACTGGGTACGAGGGAAGCTAGCTGACAAAGTCGCACGGTCGCGAGTTGCTCTCTAAGGAAAATGAATCCAAAGGCTGAGCTAGTATCTCGAAAATGAAGCGCGCGAGTATCTTGCCGAGCATTTCCAGGTGTCTTACCTCGTACCCTTGGGGTCCTATTTTTAGGCAAATCCAAGGAAGGGGGGTCATATTTATACCCCCACCCCCCTGGCGACTAGGCGACTTCTAGAGGAACTCGCACGGGCTGGGCGAGTAGCTCGTCAAGTCGCCTACCTGTCGAGTATGCGAGGGGAGCTCGCCTATACTCGCTCAGGTCTTCCGCGTTCTTGTATGCTGCCTTTGACTCCTGTCTTGACTTGTTGACCTTGACTTCTGCTGACCCGGCTGTGGTAGGGTCCATCCTCGACGAATACGGGTTGTACACAATCTTCGCTCTTTTCGAGCGACGTAGGAACTCGGAAAGAGACATCCAACACTTATTTGGCGAGCTACTGTGCCGAGTTTCTGGGTTGCTCGCCTCTGATAACTGCCTGCCGATCTCTATAAATAGGGGGGCCTGGTTCTTCAGCCGGATTTTCAGAACTCGCGCATAATATTGGACGTCGAGAAATTTCTTCATGACAGCCTCGTCGCGCTAACTGGTGCTCTCGGCATTACTAAGCCAAAAAGGCCGCGCGAGGAAGACGTCGTCGCCGACTTACCCCCCACTCCCCCCTCCCCCCCCCTCAAGAAGAAGAAGACCAAGAAACCCAAGAAGAAGCCCGCCTCTGACGCAGTTGACTCACCGCCACCTCCTGAGCAAGTCGTGGCTTCTACTAGCAATCCCACGCGCTCTGTTAGCATACAGCAATTGCTCAGCGACCTGGGGCTTGACGACATCCCCAATGTCGTCTTCCCTAACGAGAGCCTCCTCGGCTCGCTCAACATCCCGGAACCCGCCTTCACCCTAGCCCCGGAAATCGCCTCCACCCCGGCACTGTGGCAAGTCGAAGTCGTCAGCCTGTCAGGTCTCCATATTGCCGCGATATTAATTCCTACATTGGTGGTCGTTGCCACTTCTCGCTGACTTTGATTTGATACTCGCAGATTCCCCACCGGGGATGCCGACGCTGTTCTGAGTGTCACCCCGCTGAACTCTGAGCCACTGCTTGCCCTCTCAGCCGAGAGACTAGTAAGGACCGCGTACACGGTACGGATCCATGTCGGTGCCAATAGGACACCTGAGGCCTCGGTTCCTGCGGCGAGCAAGGGACCATCACTGAAGAATCCTCCGCCAAGGAAGGTGACCCCGTTGCCGAAGGATCCGTTACCGAAGGATCCTCTGCCAAAGAAGGTTCCGCCGGTGAGCAAGGATCTTCCGGCGAGTAAGACCCCGGCTGTCTTTGCGCGAGATTCTGCGCTGCCCGCGAAGAGCTCTGCGCTGCCCGCGACGAGTTCTGCGCTGCCCGCGGAGAGTTCTGCGCTGCCCGCGGCGAGTTCTGCGCTGCCCGCGCCGCGTTCTGCGCTGCCCCCGCCGCTGCCTCTTCCGAATGTCGCAAACATCCCGTCGGTAACTGTATCTTTTCCGTTGTCGCCGCCTCTTGTCGCGCCTTCCCAAGTTGCCACGACGCGACTTCCTCCGCCTCCTCCGCTGAGGAACCCACAGCAACCGACAAGTTCGTCGCTGCCCCTGCCTCCTTCATCGCAGTCTGTGGTCGGTAAGCCGGTCAAGCCGAGGCCGAGCTACTTCCCGCCGAGAGTGGGAGATCCTGGCCATGGAGGTCATGGGCGAGGTAAGGTGGCCGAGTGTAACAGTCCAAATTTCTGAAACAGGAATTTTTGGGTGACACGGCCTGGGACACGGGTGTGTCCCAAGGCGTGTCAGCGGACACGGCCTGCGACACGGGCGTGTCGCAGGGCGTGTCGAGGTTGTGTCGACGATCGGCCTTTCTGTCGACGATTTTTCGCTCGACTATGTGTCGAGAAGGGGCACACGACCCAGGACACGGGCGTGTCGAAGGCCGTATCGTGTGCTCGACGACTTTTGCTCGACGATCGTCGAGTGTCGAGACGTGAGTGTCGAGACGTGGGTGTCAAGTGTCGAGAAGTTGCACACGGCCTGTGACACGGGCGTGTCCAGGGCGTGTCAAGTCGGGTCGACGAACTCAGCCCGACGAAGCATTTCGACAGGGCGTGTCTTTGTGCCGTGTCTAGGCACACGGCCTGGGACACGGGCGTGTCACAGGCCGTGTGAAGTCTCGGGATGTTTTGGGATTTTTTTCGCCCAGGCACACGGCCACATACACGGGCGTGTTCGAAGGCGTGTTGGCGGCCCATGACACGGGCGTGTTCCATGGGCGTGTCACTGGTCTGGATAGGTCGGTTGACCACCGCTTGAGGCACACGGCCTGGGACACGGGCGTGTCACAGGCCGTGTCAGGTCAAATTCAGCTTTTCTGGCAGTTTTGTGGCCGTCCATTTCTTCAGCTAGGATCCAAGGGCTAAAGCTTCTTTCCTATTTTTCCTAAAGGCCGAAACTGAGAACTTATGCGCATTTGTTTCTTAGCCTTGATCTTTCTTCAAGTTAAGAGAGAAGGAGAGGAAGAAGAAGGAGGAGGAGGAAAGGGGGCTGCTGCTGGTGGTGCTGCGGTTTACCGACAAGAGATCCGAAGCCGGCGTTGCGGAGGAAAAACTCTTGTGCTTCGTGCAAGCTAGCTCTGCGTTCATGGCACCGAAGCGATCGTCAAGGGTAACGACTTTTCTTCCTAGCCATGTGAAGGCTTCCTTTTGGCATATCTTGTGATTCCCCCACCAAGAGGTGGCTGATTTTGGGAATCTTTGGGTGGATGCTTGAAATCCCCTTTGTTAGCATATAGATCCGGAAATGGAGTACGGAATAGGCATGCTGTGTGAAGCCCATCTGGACAGGTTGGTATGGATTGGTGATGTTGCATACGAACCGGAGAAGACTCCGTGATAACATGTAGTTTAAGGAGTCAACAGGTTATGCCTGCGAAAAGGAGTAGCAGGAAGTACTGGAGTGGTAGTACAGAAAAATATCCATGTTATGTTTTTGGGTCCAACCTGTGAATGAGGCACAGGAAGTACTGGTGTGACCAGGAAATGTCCTTTGTGATGTTTGATGTCGTAGGGTGTCCACCTGTGAAGCGAGTAACAGGAAGTACTGGCATGGTCGCCAGGAAAGACCCCTGACATTTGTGATTGTGCGGTGTCCACCTATGAAGAGAGTCACAGGAAGTACTGGGAGGCCCAGGAAAGACCCGCTGTTGTGATAAGGCATGGGTATCGAGACATGCCCAGGCTTGAATGCCAAGAACAGGATTGGTGAGACCGACCCGCGCCTTTGATATAGCCATGAGTACGCTGTACTCGGAGAAGGCAAGGCGATTTGAGCAACGGGGGGTGGAGGATCCAACCTGCGCTATGTCCGTCCGACGTGAGACCAAAATGTGCGGTCTGTTGGAGCGCATAGCAAGAGTTTTCGGCCTGCGCGCCATGACACAATGGGGGGCTACGAGCCATCCCGGTGTAGGAAGACTAACTCCGGCTGCACGTCATGGAGTAAATGCTCAAGAGATTTACCGTTGGGTTGTGACCCTGATACGGTGGTGGGCAAGAGTTTTGTCAGAACACCAAGAATGTGCCCTGAGTGCACGGACCGTTGGGCCGGGTGGTGAACGGTTGTGATGACTTGTGTGCGTGAAAGCACATTTTGATGATATATACTTGTGATCTGATATGCCTGCAGGGAAGAATACCGCTGCCCCGAGAGAAGGGGTAGGGTCGTTATAATTTGGTCAGCTGAACGCTGACCGTTGCTTTTGTTTGCCACCGTTGGGTGGATTGTCCCTGTACAGGTGCTGGAGAGCCGAGCGGGACGCATAGAGGTTGATGTTCCTGCTGCTGTTGCTACTGCTGTTGCTAGCCCTCGAAGGCTATTTAGAACTGTTGTGTGTTTTCTTTAATTGTGGCCGGCCTGCGCGCCAATCTGTTTAGGCCACTGTTTGAAAGCCATGTAAGGTCATAAGGCCAACTCTTTGTACTTGTTGTAAGACATTCCTATATCATATAAAATGTGGAGTTTTATGTTTGGACATTCATGAGGAGTTCAAGTTGTCGTCTAGGCTTCCGCTAGAATGCTTTGTGATAGGTGCGATGCGCTACTCTGGTATCATCCTGTACCTTCACCGTCTGTTTTGTGATATATACTGTGGGGCCCCGGCCGGACCTTCTAGAATATATCATATGAACGGATGGGGTTGTTACATTTTTGGTATCGGTCGTCTTGGTCTTTCCCTCTCGAAGTCGTGGTCGACTTCTTTTGTGGGGTGGCGAGCACGTGTTTGTGCAAACCACACTCTACGAATGAACTCCTGAATGTCCATGATAGGAATGCAAACTTGATGTGTTTTCGGAACCTGCGTGTTCTTATTTTGTGTTGTTTGCTTGGGTACGACCGCTAATGTCTGTGTCTTGTCCACCTTGAGGTGACACGAAGTGGAGCTGGGTCGTCTGAGCCTCAGCATTCTGATGAAAGTACGGCACCAGCCGCGGTGCCTACACCTCCACCGTCTGCGGAACATGTGCGTTTAGTTGCAGAGGCTTTATTTACCATGATCCAAGGCCAGCCAATTAGGCAGGAACAAGCGGTTGTGAGGCCAGAACAGGTGGCGGCAAGGCCTGAACCTGTAGTGGATGTGGCTCCTCGAGCAGCTGAGAAGCAGCTAATGCGGTTTATGAGTTTCCATCCGCCTACGTTCTCGGGAGCGGGAACTCCGACGCAGGCTGAGGATTGGTTATCGCGCGTCAAGCGAGTGATGACGGCGATTGGAACGGTGGAGCATCAGAAAGGTACTTGAGTTACCTTCTTGCTTGAAGGAGAAGCTCGATTGTGGTGGGATGAGATGGAGTTGCATCACTTGACGGGTCATCCGTTAACCCAAGTATCGATGGAAGAATTCTCCCGACTCTTCCTAGCGAAGCACCTTCCTGCGGCTCAACAGATAGCCATGGAAAATGAATTCCAAAGGTTAACACAAGGTGATGGCAGTGTTGACGCATACCTGCATGAATTTACTCGCTTGGGGCGGTATGCGGGTTCTATATTTGCGGATGAACAGAGGAAGACCAATCGGTTCTATGAAGGACTGAGGGACGAGCTGAGGTTCCTTGTGTCAAGTTCGGTGAACCAAGGTTTTCAAGCGTTGGTGGACACTGCAAGCGCATTGGAAAAGGATATGAAAAGGGTGCAAGGGAAGAGAGCTTTGGCTGTGACGCAACCGGAGTGGAAGGCACCCCGATCGGGAAAACCATTTTATAAGAAGAGATGGGGCAAGAAGTCCACGCCTAGTGGACAAGCTCCTTCATCAGTTGCAACGGGAGCAACGTCAGGGGCTACCTCTAAGCCAGATACCCGTATCTGCTTCAATTGTGGCCGAATGGGGCATATTGCGCGAGATTGTCGGATGCCGCCAAAGAGTGAAAAGAAGGCGGGAGCATCTTATGCGGAAAAATGAAAGGCGGTGGTGGATTCCTCTGCCTCGCAGGCGCAACCCCAGGTCTACAATCTTGGCCTACAGGAGGTCATCAAGCAGAGTAACGTGGTCACAGGTATGAGTTTAGTTTTGCATATGCTTCTGTTTGTATGCTCTACTTAGGACATATATGTTTGCGGTTTGTGTGTGACATGTTTGTCATAGGCTTTGTGCTGATTCGGGACACGCTGGCGCGAGCACTGTTTGACACAGGTGCATCGCATTCTTTTCTGTCTAGTGACTGTTTAACGCGGCTTGGGATACCCAGTCGTGCAAAGACAGATAACGTCAGAGTGGTGTTGCCGAATGGCTATTGGATGCTTGCGGATCAAGCTTGCGATGTGGCGGTTCAACTAGGAAGTCGGGATTTCAGTTTGACTGCATTTGTTTTGCCAATATCGGAATTCGATGTGATTTTTGGGATGGATTGGCTTGCGGAGCAGCATGCTATGATTGATTGTCAGTCCAAAGAAATCACGTTGGGCCAGAATACCGAACAGGAGACAAAGTTCGCGGGTATGCGAGGAGTGGGCGGGACATTGATGTCTGCACTCCAGGTAGTCAAGGCTGTTCGGAAGGGTGCGGAATGTTATTTTGCACTGATTCAGGCTGTTGAGACAAGGGCCAGTGTGTGCGAGGTTCCGATTGTGGCAGAATTTATAGATGTGTTTCCCACGGATCTCCCTGGGCTACCACCCCAGCGGGAGATTGACTTCACAATCGAGTTGGTGTCAGGTGCAAAACCTGTGGCCCGCTCGTCATATCGCGTTGCGCCAAAAGAGATGGCGGAATTGAAGGTTCAACTACAAGAAATGTTGGAGCAAGGGTATATCCGCCCAAGTATGTCACCTTGGAGCGCGTCTGTGCTTTTTGTAAAGAAGAAAGATGGTGGGTTGCGGTTGTGTATCGATTACCGTGAACTGAATAAGCTGGCCGAGAAGAATAAGTATCTGATACCACGGATTGATGAGTTATTCGATCAGCTGGTGGGCTCAACCGTCTATTCGAAGTTGGACCTGAAGTCTGGTTATTACCAGTTGAGAATTCGGGAAGGTGACATTCCCAAAACCGCATTTGGAACGCCTTACGGGCACTATGAATTCACCGTCATGCCATTTGGACTGTGCAATGCGCCCTCGATGTTTATGGATTTGATGCACCGTATTTTTCGCGAGTACCTGGATTTGTTTGTGATAGTGTTCATTGATGGCATCCTGGTGTACTCGAAGTCCAAAGCTGAGAATGAGATTCACTTGTGATTGGTGTTGAACACATTGAGGCAAAATCAGCTCTATGCCAAGTTCTCGAAGTGCGAGTTTTGGCTATCGTCAGTGGCATTTTTGGGCCATGTTGTGAGTGGAGCGGGCATTGCAGTGGATCCAGCGAAGATAAGGGCCATACAGGAGTGGCCAATGTTATCTTCCGTGGCCGAGGTCAGGAGTTTCCTTGGACTTGCGGGCTACTATAGAAGATTTGTGGAAAATTTCTCGCGGATCGCTTTGCCGCTAACCACATTGACGCGAAAAGATCAGAAATTCGTTTGGACGCCAGAGTGCGCACGAGCTTTTGAAGAGCTGAAGGTTCGGTTGACCACGGCGCCGGTGTTGTCTTCGCCACGTGGAACCGACGGATTTGTGATTTATTGTGATGCCTCAGGGAGCGGCTTAGGCTGCGTTCTTCTGCAGAATGGAAAGGTCATTGCTTATGGCTCACGCCAGCTGAAGGTGCACGAGCGAAATTATCCCGTCCATGATTTGGAACTAGCGGCGGTGATTTTTGCACTCAAGTTGTGGAGACACTACCTTTATGGAGTGAAGGTGGAAATTTATAGAGACCACAAGAGCCTAAAGTACCTATTGGAGCAGAAAGACTTGAACATGCGACAACGAAGGTGGTTGGAGTTCCTTGGGGACTACACTTTCGAGATTCACTATACGCCCGGGAAGGGGAATGTTGTCGCGGATGCGTTGAGTCGGCGGGTTCCGGCTAGAGCAAATTGGTTACAAAGGCATGATGAACGTCTGATCCAAGAGCTGGAGGCGTTGGAGATTTATTGTGTTGATAAGAATTCCACTGTCACTGCATGTTTGAACTGGACTGAGGTGCAATGTGACCTTGCAGACCGAGTTCGACGGGCAACGGAGTTGGATGAAGATCTCTTACGCTATGTGAATGAAGGGCCAAAGGGAAAATTCACCTGGAATGACGGTCTTTTGCGTAAAGAAATTCGTTTGTGCGTCCCGAATGTGGGGAAATTGAGGGAAGAACTGATGTATGGAGCGCATTATACAAAGTATTCCATTTACCCCGAGAGCACAAAGATGTTCAACGATATGAAGAATTTATTCTGGTGGCCAGGGCTCAAGAAAGATGTTGCCCTTTATGTCTATAAATGCCAAACATGTGCGATGGTGAAGGCGGAATGCCAAAAGCCAGGCGGTTACTTGAAGTCACTGCCGATCCCAGAATGGAAATTTGATGATATTTACATGGATTTTGTGCACAGGTTGTCGAGATCGCAGCGAGGAAATGATTCCATTTGGGTAATTGTTGACCGGCTAACTAACGTGGCACATTTTATCCCGAACAGGCGGGATGATTCAGTTGAAAGTTTGGCAAAGTTATATGTTGACCAGATTGTGCGGCTTCACGGTGTTCCTCGGAGCATCGTCAGTGATCGAGATGGGCGATTCACGTCAAATGATTGGAGGTTAGTTCACCGACTGTTGGGCACGAAATTGACTTTCAGTACGGCCTTTCATCCCGAAACGGATGGCCAAACTGAACGTACCAACAGAACAATGGAGGACATGCTCCGAATGTGCGCCCTTGACTTCGGAAAAAGATGGGAAGATCATCTCTATATGGTAGAGTTTGCATATAATAACAGCTACCAGGCGAGCATTGGGATGGCACCATATGAAGCGCTATATGGAAGGAAGTGTCGTACTCCCTTGGCTTGGGTAGAAGCGGGCGAAGCTCGGGTTTTTAAACCAAATGAGGTTGATGAAGCAAACTCAACCATACGGACTATTCGAGATAGATTGCTTATTGCTCAAGATCGACAAGCGAAGTACTACAACGCCAAGCACCGGAACGTGGAATTAGCGGTTGGCGATTGGGTCTACTTGAAGATCAAGCCATTCAAAGGTGTCTCCCGGATTCGACGATTGAAAAAGTTGAGTCCAAGATATTTGGGGCCTTTTGAAGTGGTTGAGCGAGTTGGCGAAGCGGCTTATCGGCTAGCTCTGTCGGCAGACTTGGGTGGATTACATGATGTATTTCACATCTCGGTGCTTCGGAAGGCCGTGAAAGATCCAGCTCAAGTGCTCGCGGATGATCGTGTGCCGGTGGAATATGGGCTAACAACAAAAGTTAGACCCATTCAGATCGAAGATCGAGCCGAGAAACAGTTGCGGAACAAGACGGTCGGCATGGTGAAAGTCCAATGGGACAACTGCGGTCGTGAAGAACTGACATGTGAGCGAGAGCAAACCATGCGAGAAGAGTTCCCTGAGCTGTTTTTGTAATATGTAGAGAGGATGTTGTAACATAAAATTTTGTATGTTGTAACATTTTTCTTGCTGGTTACTGTTGCCTTCCTGTGTCTGAATTTCGAGGACGAAATTTCTTGTAGGAGGGAAGGATTGTAACAGTCCAAATTTCTGAAACAGGAATTTTTGGGTGACACGGCCTGGGACACGGGCGTGTCCCAGGGCGTGTCAGCGGATACGGCCTGCGACACGGGCGTGTCGTAGGGCGTGTCGAGGTTGTGTCGACGATCGGCTTTTCTGTCGACGATTTTTCGCTCGACGATGTGTCGAGAGGGGGCACACGGCCCAGGACACGGGCGTGTCGAAGGTCGTGTCGTGTGCTCGACGACTTTTGCTCGACGATCGTCGAGTGTCGAGACGTGAGTGTCGAGACGTGGGTGTCGAGTGTCGAGAAGTTGCACACGGCCTGTGACACGGGCGTGTCCAGTGCGTGTCAAGTCGGGTCGACGAACTCAGCCCGACGAAGCATTTCGACAGGGCGTGCCTTTGTGCCGTGTCTGGGCACACGGCCTGGGACACGGGCGTGTCACAGGCCGTGTGAAGTCTCGGGATGTTTTGGGATTTTTTTCGTCCAGGCACACGGCCGCAGACACGGGCGTGTTCGAAGGCGTGTTGGCGGCCCATGACACGGGCGTGTTCCATGGGCGTGTCACTGGTCTGGATAGGTCGGCTGACCACCGCTTGAGGCACACGTCCTGGGACACGGGCGTGTCACAGGCCGTGTCAGGTAAAGTTCAGCTTTTCTGGCAGTTTTGTGGCCGTCCATTTCTTCAGCTAGGATCCAAGGGCTGAAGCTTCTTTCCTCTTTTTCCTAAAGGCCGAAACTGAGAACTTATGCTCATTTGTTTCTTAGCCTTGATCTTTCTTCAAGTTAAGAGAGAAGGAGAGGAAGAAGAAGGAGGAGGAGGAAAGGGGGCTGCTGTTGGTGGTGCTGCGGTTTACTGACAAGAGATCTGAAGCCGGCGTTGCGGAGGAAAAACTCTTGTGCTTCGTGCAAGCTAGCTCTGCGTTCATGGCACCGAAGCGATCGTCAAGGGTAACGACTTTTCTTCCTAGCCATGTGAAGGCTTCCTTTTGGCATATCTTGTGATTCCCCCACCAAGAGGTGGCTAATTTTGGGAATATTTGGGTGGATGCTTGAAATCCCCTTTGTTAGCATATAGATCCGGAAATGGAGTACGGAATAGGCATGCTGTGTGAAGCCCATCTGGACAGGTTGGTCTGGATTGGTGATGTTGCATACGAACCGGAGAAGACTCCGTGATAACGTGTAGTTTAAGGAGTCAACGGGTTATGCCTGCGAAAAGGAGTAGCAGGAAGTACTGGAGTGGTAGTCCAGGGAAATATCCATGTTATGTTTTTCGGTCCAACCTGTGAATGAGGCACAGGAAGTACTGGTGTGACCAGGAAATGCCCTTTGTGATGTTTGATGTCGTAGGGTGTCCACCTGTGAAGCGAGTAACAGGAAGTACTGGCATGGTCGCCAGGAAAGACTCCTGACATTTGTGATTGTGCGGTGTCCACCTGTGAAGAGAGTCACAGGAAGTACTGGGAGGCCCAGGAAAGACCCGCTGTTGTGATAAGGCATGGGTATCGAGACATGCCCAGGCTTGAATGCCAAGAACAGGATTGGTGAGACCGACCCGCGCTTTTGATATAGCCATGAGTACGCTGTACTCGGAGAAGGCAAGGCGATTTGAGCAACGGGGGGTGGAGGATCCGACCTGCGCTATGTCCGTCCGACGTGAGACCAAAATGTGCGGTCTGTTGGAGCGCATAGCAAGAGTCTTCGGCCTGCGCGCCATGACACAATGGGGGGCTACGGGCCATCCCGGTGTAGGAAGACTAACTCCGGCTGCACGCCATGGAGTAAATGCTCAAGAGATTTACCGTTGGGTTGTGACCCTGATACGGTGGTGGGCAAGAGTTTTGCCAGAACACCAAGAATGTGCCCTGAGTGCACGGACCGTTGGGCCGGGTGGCGAACGATTGTGATGGCTTGTGTGCGTGAAAGCACATTTTGATGATATATACTTGTGATCTGATATGCCTGCAGGGAAGAATACCGCTGCCCCGAGAGAAGGGGTAGGGTCGTTATAATTTGGTCAGCTGAACGCTGATCGTTGCTTTTGTTTGCCACCGTTGGGTGGATTGTCCCTGTACAGGTGCTGGAGAGCCCAGCGAGACGCATAGAGGTTGATGTTCCTGCTGCTGTTGCTACTGTTGTTGCTAGCCCTCGAAGGCTATTTAGAACTGTTGTGTGTTTTCTTTAATTGTGGCCGGCCTGCGCGCCAATCTGTTTAGGCCACTGTTTGAAAGCCATGTAAGGTCATAAGGCCAACTCTTTGTACTTGTTGTAAGACATTCCTATATCATATAAAATGTGGAGTTTTATGTTTGGACATTCATGAGGAGTTCAAGTTATCGTCTAGGCTTCCGCTAGAATGCTTTGTGATAGGTGCGATGCACTACTCTGGTATCATCATGTACCTTCACCGTCTGTTTTGTGATATATACTGTGGGGCCCCGGCCGGACCTTCTAGAATATACCATATGAACGGATGGGGTTGTTACACCGAGCACGCTGGTGGGACCTCTTCTGATAGGCGAGTTGCCCCAGCTCGCGGATCTTCTCCTCGCCGATCTAGGTCTCCTTGCCGCGGTAAGTGCCGACACTGATGTTGCACCTGGCAACTAAAATACCCTATTCCTAATCGGGAGACTTTCTTATTCTGACAGATCGGTCGGTGACTCCAGGGGCAGCCTTCATTGACGCCATTGGGTTGTCGGGCAGCGAATATCGTCGTGCCGCTGCTCGCGCCTACATGGAGCTGGAGAGCAAGTTCGACCAGCTGGCGATCTGCGAACCCCATCGGCGAATATCATCCATGGAAGTACGGGTGGCGAAGATTGAAAAGCTCTGGAGTACTCTGGAGAGCTATGAAGCCTGCTTCCACATGGTGGAGGAGAATGATCGCCAGTTGGCGATCAACAGTCATCGCCTCCAGCTGGTTCTCGACGAGTTCGCCGGCATCCACGTGAGTATGGGCTCCATTGGACGGCTGACGAGGATGGAGGAGTAGCTGTGGCTTGGCGATGATGCAATGTCACTGGCGACGGAGCACTATCGGCGGGCGCGCGAGATGGGATGGGCTGGGCGACATCCTCACCCTCCAGAGAGACCTCCTAGGACTTAGATGTTTTCTTCTTTATTTGAAACTCGCCATGTGCGACTTATATTAAACAATTATTATTTATAATAAGCGAGCTTGGATCTCACACTTTATTTATTTTTCTCTGCTTTTGGATGTTCTCGCGATATCTTGTCTGTAATGTGTCGAGCTTGTTATGTAGGTTTTGGCAAACGTCGCGCCATGCTTCCTCTACGCCGCGTGATCTATACAGCGAGATCCGCTTGCTCGCCCAGATAGCGACTGGGGTCGATACTTGTCGTCGTGAAGGTATACCCCCCATGCTGGCGCCTATAAATAGAGGAGGTAGGTAGGACATAAGTACGTTGTTGTGCTTTTCAATCACTAGCTCGCGAGTATCTTTTGCTACTCGCGTGCTTCGACTTTTCTTCCTTACTCGCCCTTCTCTCTTCTGCTTCTCTTCAATCTTCTTCAGCTCGTCAGACCTCTTTAGCTCGTCAAACTCGCAGAAATGGTGGGAGACGACGCCGGTGCTCGCCGCCAAGCCCACGTCGCCAACTTCGTTGATGCGGCTTTCAAGAAGTCGATCACAGCAGAGCGGGACTTAGAGAATTTCAGGGAGAGGCTTTTGCCGGAGGGATACTCGGCAAGGCTCCCTAATCGTAGCGAGCGACTAAACACCTATATAGAGGGCGCGCTAGTCCTGCCTCTTCGTCACTTCGACGACAGCCTGCGACTTCCACTTTGGCCGGAGTATTGCGAGATCCTGCGATACTTCGGCATCGTCCCGGCGCAGATCAACCCCAACGGCGTGGCTATAATCATGGGGTTCTTGTGCTACTTGCGCGAGGAGGGGGTCGCCTTCGACCTTTCCGTCTTCCGCAAGATCTTTGCCTTTGCCGCGACTGCCGAGGGCGTAATCTACTTCAGCAGCCACGTCTGCACTCTGGTAGGGAGGGCGAACAAGGTCCATCGCTAGAGAGAGATGCTAGTTGTCGTCGAAGGCAACTTCGATGGCGTCCTAGTAAGGCCGCACCAACCTGCCGATGTCGCCTTCCTCTCGCCGATATTGGAGGGCGTCCGCGAGCAGCTGGTGGAATCATTCCGTGGTCGCCGGTTCGACATGATATTCTGGCGTCTAAATGTCAACACCCTGCGGAAGATTCATTCCAAAGAGGGTAAGCTTGGGCGAGAATCACTTTTTTACATACTCGCCGTGACATGAGTAGCTCGGTGCTGATTTACTCGACATTTTTTGTAGTACCGTGCGAGCTCCCGGAGAAGAAGCTCCCTCCGGCGAAGGAAGTCGCAACCTTGCTTCATGAGACCAACCCGCCGGCTGATGTCGGCGAGAAGAAAAGGCTCGCCAAGGGCAAGGGGAAAGCCAGGTCGCCGGGCCCCGCGACCAAAAAACCGAAGGTATCGTCGCCGCAACCTGACGACCAAGAATCAACGCTGCTGGATGCTCGGCTTCCCCACTTCCATCCCAACTTCAATTTAGGGCGAGGGGCGGTTGACGCTTATGGTCGTCCGTTGGTCACTTGGTCGGCGGACGAACACCTTGTGATGTTGAGCACCAACCTCCCCTCCTGGTCGGCGGACTGGGAGGACAAGGGGGAGGCCTTCGCTGTCCTCCATGCGCTATATGGGCGAGGCGACGCCGAGTCGATGCTGGACCTCAGTGAGGAGAAAATCGCTCATCAGGCATCTTGCTCGCTCGCGCGAGCCGTCGAGCTGAACCACTACGCGGCGAGGAAGCTGATGGAGACGACCAAGGCCCTGAAGATCGTCAGTAAGAAGGCAATTGATCTCGGCATGGAGTCCGTCCGCTGGCGAGATTATGAGGTAAGTCGCCTCCTGCGCACGATGTTAGCGTTGTCGGACTTGGATTCTTTTTTGCTGATTATGTTCTTTGCCGCAGGCCGCCGAGATTGAAATCGCCAAGAAACTTTCTGAGTACGAGGCGAAACTCGTCAAGTCTCAAGCTGGCTTGGAGGAAGCCCAAATCCACGCAGCTGAGATGGAATCTCGCCTAGCCATCCTAGAAGCCGGCGCGAGTTCTTCAGCCCCTCAGCCGCGGCCGGAGGACGACCCTCCCTACGCAATCAAAAGATCTCGCGTTCTCTGGGAGGAGAGGTCATCAGTCCGCCAAGAGATAGCCCGTGCGACGGGCAATGTAGTGCTCACGAGGTTGAGGATCAGCGGAAAACTTGACGAAGGGGAGAAGCAGTTCACCGTGGACGAGCTCATCCCTGAGCTGCTCGCCGAGGCAACAACCTCGCCAGATCGCTTACCTTCATCGTCGTCGGGCTCCAGCAGCAGCGGCAGCGGTAGCAGCAGCGGCAGCGGTGACAGTAGCGAGGAGGAGAGCGAGGAGAGTGGCGAGGAAGAGGAGGATGCCGACATTGGAGATGAGGAATATCGGCCTGATACTGGCGACGATGAGTCCTACTTGCTCGCCGATATTTGTCATACTCGCACAAGGCAATTAGCAACATTTTGTAATCGCTGATTTTTGTAACTTGTAACATTTTTTAAATATATAATTGAAATATATATATACAAGTCTGAATTATCATGCTGTCATTTTATGCTTTTATGTATGTTTGCTGATGATACTCGCTAGGCTCATAGGCTCGGGGAGAACGAGTGCTCGCGACGCGTACTCATACGTCGATATCATACAAAATCGCATTGTCATTGCCAGCACGATCGTTCTCATTCTAATAACTCGCATCTCGATACTCGCCTATATCCCGCACATGTACTCGCCATGACATACTCACACGTTTGCTATGTTACGCTCGCAGACTCGCCGATACTTGCTCGCATGCTCGCCATGCCTATGAGGAGCTAAGCTTGGTTTGCGGTTGGGAAGAGTCGACACCCAGCAGGAGTCAAGCTCAACTGGGCGTGAGAATCAGTCGACCCGAGGAAGCAAATAGTCGGTCTGCAGGAGAGAAGCTCGTACAGAGATTTCGGACTACGACATCACTCCAACGAGGAACTTGATTTCACTCGAGGAGGTTCTTGGCCAATATGCAGGAGGGGAGCTCGTGCAGGGACTTGGACTTATGGCGGCACTACCACTCGAGGACTTCAAATGTTGGAGTCGACAGCTCTTAGGAGCCTTGCTCAACTAGAGTGGTGTATGTCGACTCAGGGAGGCAAGTAGTCGGTCTGCAGGAGAGGAGCTCGTACAGAGGTCTCGGACTACGGCATCACTCCAACGAGGATCTCGATCTCACCCGAGGAGGTCTTTGGTCAATATGCAGGAGAGGAGCTCGTGCAGGGACTTGGACTTACAGCGACACTACCACTCGAGGACTTTGAATGTTGGAGTCGACAGCTCTTAGGAGCCTTGCTCAACTAAAGTGGTGTATGTCGACTCGGGGAGGCAAGTAGTCGGTCTGCAGGAGAGGAGCTCGTACAGAGGTCTCGGACTACGACATCACTCCAACGAGGATCTCGATCTCACCCGAGGAGGTTCTTGACCAATATGCAGGAGAGGAGCTCGTGCAGGGGATTTGACTTACGACGACACTACCACTCGAGGACTTGATATACGATTGGAGTTGTCTTTCCTGTTGCTTCAAGAGATTGAAAATGAATTAACCGCATTAATATCTCTGAGGACAGAGAAATTACAAAGAGAACGATGATCTTGCCGACGTTGAGTTGGGAGATTGACATCCAACCCTGTTCCTGATAGTTCCTCCAGTCCGAGGAGAGATGTGATCGGGGATAGCTAGGCCGACATGCAAGGGGGGAGCTGATCTCGGCCGTCAATGTAGGGGTCCGGTCTTATAAGGGCGCTTATATCCCGAGGCATCGTCCCATCGTCCGAACTGGGCTATCTACGAGAAACAGGCCGAATGCATGTTTCCCAATCCTATTGTTGCGATCGCTTTCGGCTCTGCCTACTGGCTATGAGCGTAAATGCAAGAGCGAGGGGTTATGTTCTTCCGAGAGTCCTCTAGGACGCACTCGCGACTAACATATTTCCTTAGGCCTATCCTGGCTCTCTGGCTAGTTATCCTACCTTTGAAAATAATTGAAGGGCCATTGCCCGAAAGGAGAGCTTGGCAAGGTTGATCCTTCCTCAAATCCAAGAGGTTGGAGTCCAAAATTGTTCCTGCTAGTTCCTCCAGTCGGAGGAGAGATGCAATCGGGGGTAGCTAGGCCGGCATGCAAGGGGGGAGCTGATCTCGGCCGTCAATGCAGGGGTCCGGTCTTACAAGGACGCTTATATCCCGAGGCATCGTCCCATCATCCGCACTGGGCTATCCTGGGGGAACAAGTTGACGGCCAGCTTCTCGGATCGATCTTGGAGCAGAACCTTGAGCTCTCAGAAAACTTGAGATGAAAGAAGAATAAACAGAAGCCAAACAGTTGTCATTGAATATATGTGAAATCATGTATAAGTACAAGTACATCATGAACCGCTAGGGATAGAACCTTTTCAGGTCATCCCGCTCAAAGTACCTCCCAGTTTCTCTCCAACCTGATCCTGGAGATAATAGCCTCTGGTGGTCAAGGCTTCCTGGACAATGAGGGGACCTTCCCAATTTGGATGTAACTTGCCAACTGTTGCTCCTCTTCCTGCGGCGTCCACCTTCGTCATAACCAGATCCCCGCGAGGAAATGCTTTAGGCGGACGTTTTTGTCGAAGTGCTTCGTCATGTGCCGCTTGATCTCCTCTTGGCGGATGGAGGCCAAGTCACGAAGCTCTTCTACGAAATCTACCGAGAGTCTTTGGGCGTCTTCATTCTCCAAGCTCCATTCTTCGTTTCCATCTCCAGTTGATATGACTCTCGGGCTCCGAACCTCGAACTCCACTGGGATGAGTGCCTCGGACCCGTGGGACAACTTGAAGGGAGTTTCCCCCATAGCCGAGTTTGGAGTTGTTCTCAGGGCCCAGAGGACCGAGGGGAGCTGCTCTGCCCCCAATTGCCTTTCAAGTTGGTGACTTTCTTCTTCAGGAGGTTGATGATCAACTTGTTGGCGGCTTCCACCTGTCCGTTGCTGCGAGGATGATGTACAGAGGTGAATTGAAGATTCGTCCCTAGCTGCTTGCAAAAGTCCTCTAACTCCAACCTAGCGAACTGCGGACCATTGTCGGTGATGATGGCGAGAGGAATCCCGAACCTGCATGCAATTTCCCCCCAAATAAAGTTCTTTACAATCTGCGACGTGGTCTTGGCCAGAGCCTTTGTCTCGATCCACTTGGAGAAGTAATCAATCATGACAAGCACGAACTTCCTTTGTCCGCTGGCCTGAGGAAAAGGGCCGATCAAGTCCATCCCCTAGATGGCGAATGGCCATGGAGCATTGATTAAGCGAAGATGTCTAGCTGGTTGTAGTTGAAGAGGCGCGAAGAGTTGACACTGAAGACACTTTTTGGTGAAGGCTTCTGCATCCTTCCTAATGGTGGGCCAGAAGTACCCATGCCTTAGAATTCTTTGTTCCAAAGTGCGAGTCCCTGGATGACTGTCGCAATCTCCTGAATGAATCTCCTCCAGGATACGAGGTACTTCAATTTCTGACAGGCACCGAGCCAGAGGACCTGAGATGGTCTTGTGGTAGATCTCTCCTTCTTGAAGCAGATAGTATGCGACTTTATAACGAAACTTCCTCTGGTCTCCTTCACTGGCAGGAATTCGACCTGTTATCAGGAAAGAAACAAACGGATCCCTCCAGGATGCCCTCTTCTCGATCTCCATCATCTCCCCTTCCTCGATGGACGGTCAAAAAAGTTCAATCACGGTCCCCCCAGCCCGAGGACCGTATTTGGCAAGGTAGTCAGCTTTTGAATTCTCTTCTCGGGGTACATGCTCGATGAAGAAAGATTGAAACCCCCCGATCAGACCTTTCACTTTGATCAAGTACCGCTGCAAAATCGGATCGTTCACCTCGAACTCGCCACTGATCTGGGACGCGACTACCATCGAGTCGGTGAAGGCTCTGATATCTCGGATTGCTAACTCCTTGTCGAGACGCAAGCCGGCTACCATGACTTCGTACTCTGCCTGATTGTTGGTAACTGGGAAGAGGATCTCGACTGCTTGCTCGATCCTGGTTCGCTGAGGGCTTACGAGCACGACTCCGGCTCCCACGGAATATCTGCCTGAAGCCCCATCCACGAACATCTTCCAGGACACTGTGCTAGAAGAGCCTTCCTCTCCTTTCAGCTCGGCCGAGAAGTCGGCAAGGAAGTCTGCCACCGTCTGCGCCTTTATTGCTACCCTTGGATAGTAAGAAATGTCGAACTCGCTAAGCTCCACTGCCCACTTTTCTAGCCTGTCAGAATGCTCCACTCCATCCAGGATACTTCGTAGAGGATGATCGGAGACGACCCTGATGGAGTGAGCCTGAAAATACGGATGGAGCCTCCGAGCCGAAACCACCAAGACAAACACCAAACTTCTCCAAGATAGGGTATCTCGCCTCTGCCTGCCGCAGAACTCTACTAACATAGTAGACAGAGAGCTGCTTCTTGCCTTCCTCTCAGACCAGCACCGAGCTAACCGCTTCCGCCCCGACTCCCGGATAGAGAAAAAGATTTTTGTTACCTCGCGGGCCTTGGAGGAGAGGAGCTTGGGTTAGCTGTTGCTTGAGCTTTCCGAAGGCCTCCTCACACTCTGCCGTCCACTCAAATTTCTGATTTTCCCGAAGGGTCTTGAAGAACGGAGAACACTTCTCCCCTGCCTTGGACAAGAAACGGCTGAGGCCTGCCAGCCTTCCAATCAGCCTCTGAACTTCCTTGGGATCCCTTGGCGACGCCATCTCCAAAATGACCTTCACCTTGTCTGGATTAGGCTCCACCACCTGGGAGTGAGGAGGTGACCTAGAAACTTCCCTCTTCCTACACCGAAGACGCACTTTGTCGGGTTGAGTCGCATCTTGTACTTCCTCAGAGTAGCGAAGGTCTCCACCAGATCCGTTATGTGCTCTGCAATACTTTTACTCATGGCAAGGAGGTAATCCACATAAACCTCCAAGTTCCGCCCCTTCTGCTCCTTGAAGATTTGATCTATCATATTCTGGTAAGTTGCGCCTGCATTCTTGAGCCCGAAGGGCATCATCTTGTAGCTATAGCAGCCATCGCTAGTTATGAAGGAGACGTCCCAACAGTTGGGGGATGCATCCGGATCTGGTGATACCCTGAAAAAGCATCAAGAAAACTCATCACAGGAAACCCGACGGCGGAATCAACCAGCGTGTCGATTTGAGGCAAGGGGTAGCAATCCTTCAGGCAAGCTTTATTCAACATTGAAAAATCGATACATAGACGCCAACCCCCTCCGGGCTTCTTCACCATCACAACATTGGAGACCCAGCCTGGATATTGGATCTCCGAGACAAAACCTGCCTCCAGCAGCTTCTCTACCTCTTCTCTGATCGGCCCGGCCAGCATGGCGGCGCTCTTCCTCTGCTTCTGACGAACTGGAGCCACTGAGGGATCCAGGTTGAGGCGATGACAGGCAACATCGGCGTCCACCCCTAACATCTCGGCGACGCTCCATGCGAAGACGTCGATGTTGTCCTGCAGGCAAACAACCATCTCTATTTTCCCTTCCAGTGGCAGGGATCCTCCAACCTTCAGCAGTCCCGTCTCTCCTCCTCGAGAGATCATCTCTATCTCCTCCACCTCTTCAGTCGTTGGCGGGACCAACACAACGTCTCGTGCACTCAGGGCACCTTGTCGGTGTACCAGACTTCCTCGGGTCCCAACACCATCCTCAGTCCTGGACTGAATGACAATTCATTGAGCATTCGCTAGCCGTGACTCAAGGTCCTCAGCTCTCTCCTATGTCTGTAGCAACTCACCAGTCGAACTACACAACATAGTGCAGGTACAGTTCAGTCAAGCTCGTTGCTCAAATCATCGTACCCAACACGCATGACGCGGGTCGACCTCCCCTTGCCTGATATCGCCTATATAACCGATTGTTATGTAACAAGGGTGGCACTTGCGACCACCTGAGTTGGGCACTCAAGGCGCACAACTCCACACACTAGCCCTACGGTCTCCGAGAGACGGGCTTCGCACAAACACGACAAAACTCCCCGGGTGTTAATGTCGACGATCCAACGATTTCGAGCAAACATTAAGGAATTTTCTGGAGCACACATCCAATACTAACTGCCACCCCGGGCAGACCCCCATTCCGAAATATTCAACTTCCACGGAGTCTTCTCCGGGAACCCCAGAACATCACCAATCCAGACCAACATGTCCGGATGGGCTTCACACAGCATGCCTAAACTGTACTCGCGCTTCCGGGTGCTAATGCAAATAGTAGCGGGGATACAAACATCGACCCGTCAGAAGAGCACCCTTCCCCCACCCGTCGGTGGAGAGGGGCTTTCATGCAAATATGCTAATTAAGGGTTTCACATGCTCAAGCAGAAAAGTCGTTATCCTTGACGTGCGTTTCAGAGACATGACTTGGTCACGGGCTCACGAACAACTCTCATAGTGGTATGTTGTCCACGCATCGGTCCGAGCTTCGAAGGGGATGTTCTTCTTTTGACACCACCGGTTGGCCTCTCTCAAAGTGTCCAAGCCCAAACCCTACCCCTCTTGGTCGGCCAAGAGGAGAGGAGGAAGGTCGGCCTTCCTCGGCTCGGTGAGGAGGAGGGGGAGAGGGAGGTGTAGGGCTCGGCTCCTCCTTCAAGTCAGCCAGGGGAGAGAAAGGCTTCTCCTTACAGGCGGTGGCCGGAATAGGGCTCCGACTACTCCCCTTCCAGATATCACAGAGAGAGAGAGAGAGTGCGGGATTTCTTCTCCTCCTTCCGGTTTCGCCGAGTGAAGAAGAGAGAGCGAGAGGGAGAGGGAGTGCTTGGGCTTCTTTCTCCCTTCTAGCCGACGATGGGGGAGGGGAAGGGTGCTCTCCTAGGGGCGGGGAGAAAGGGGGCGGCTGCTGTGCGTGAGAAAGCCAAGAGAGCGAGAGGGAGAGATCGAGAGAGAGGGAGAAAGATTAGGTTTAGGTTTTTATATAAAAACCCTAGCCCAAAGCATTATCCGCAGACCAAATCCTCTAAACGCACCCCAAACTCATTTAAGATTTTGGGGCGTTACAAGGGCTCCTACCATACAATGTGAAATTACAATTTTACCCTTCTGACTTTGAAAAAAATCTCATGGACGCGACTGGCTTTGAAAAAAGATCGAGTCAGGCACTCATCTTTGAGACTGCTTCTGAGTATATTTTGTTGACTGATACGGAAGAGCCCGAGTGCTTTGATGAGGCAGTGCAAAGCTCGGAGAAGAAAAAAATGAATGATTGTTGTGTTGGAGAAGATGTAGGCTCCGTTTGGCACCGTGGTGGCGGTCATAAACACATGGGTTAAATTGTCATTCGTTAAGGATCACCTAACAAACATCATCCGTTTGAACATAAAAGTGAATGAAGTTCCTTTGGTGGACGTTAACAAATGTCAATTTAACCCCCATGTTCATAACCGCCACCTCCGTGTCAAATGGAGCCGTAATCTCTGCATGATAACCACACTTATGATTTGATTAGGTTACCTAAGAGCAAGAAGACTCAGAAAAATTAATGGATTTTAGAGTAATGCATGGAGATCACTCGACACCACTCAAATACAATGCGAGATTAGTAATAATTGGTTTTAGTCAGAGACATGAAGTTGATTTTGATGAGATCTTTTCTCATGTTACGAAGATGTCATTTATCTGAGTTGTTCTTGGCCTTGCTGTGAGGCTAGACCTGAAGTTCAAGTAAATGGATGTCAAAACCGTCTTTATACATGGTGATCTGATGTAGGCATACATGTTAAGGTAATTGTGATGGTTTTAAGCGACAATTCTCTCAAAACCTTTCGAACCTACTAGACCCGCATTAGTAATCATAACTACTACAATATATGATTTTGATTGCAACACAAGCATAATATTTACCAAAGAAACCCAAACAAAAGGGCGATTCAAAAAGTGATGGGTTTTACTCCCAACAAGAAGCAATTTTAGGATTTACCCAAACCTTTTAAAAGCACTAATACTCTGCCCATGGGACTAAAGCTAACTTGCCCGCTCTGGTTAGCCCGCTCATGTGTTAAAGTTCAAACTAAGCTGTCCTCTCCTAATATTTAAACCCCCAAAACAAAGTGAATTTCATGATGAGGGACAAAAAAATTAAAGGAATTAAAAATCCCCCGTGTGCACACGGGTTAGGCTTCGTCGTCGGCCTGCCCAGAGCACACCGACGGGTTTGCCGGTCCCTGCCAAAATCATCTGGGGTTGTCCGGCGACGATTGGGCAAGGCCACCGCCGTTCGCCCTCGGATAACCCCCGACGGGTTCGTCGAGCTCCAACGAACTCGCCAGTTTGCTCCAGCCAGGCCGGAGGCGGTAGAGCCAAACTGGTGAGCATGCGACGACATAGCCTAATCTGTGTGAACACAGTACCGTGCACTCGAAGCAATGAACCTCACTCACAGTGGTGGATTACCTAGAGAAGACCACGTAAGCTGCAACGAGGATGACCTGACACAAACCCGGAAGATCAAATAGACCTTTCCCTCCCAAACAAAAGCTGAGCTAGATATCTTGAAGGACACTAGAGAGCACCAGATTGTTAAACCCGAAAACCTGGGTTAATAAAGTGCAGAAGCTCCCGTCCACCAGAACCAGCCTCCTTCTCAAATGTGCCATTGAGGTCTATTTATAGTTTTCGTAAATTGGTCTGCGTATAGCAAGAACCCGCTTTCGGTATTACTAACAACAAGCCAACACAAAATTCTATGAGAAAAGGGATTATCCCTGATAGGCGAGCAGACGCCACTCGAGGCGTGCTCGCCTGGGGGCGGGGAGTACCCGATGATGCTGGGTACTCTTGACTCACTCAGGACTGGGGGCAGGCCGTCTGTGATGCATTTGCCCATGGTTGGCGAGTACGCTAGTATCGTCGGCCGCACTCGTCGCCTTCAAGACAGTTATTCCTATCCTTTTCATTAACTTGTCTATTCGGTAAATACTGGATTGTACATGTGAGTTTGATCAAAAAAACGTCATTATTATAGAATGTATATTTGGTAAGACAAAAGTTACGATCGCTATCAAAAAATTAAACTAATTTTGAGGATAAAATGCATAAATTTTTTTAGGTGAGACCAGACCTTCGCAAACCACACCTCATGACCACAAAAACAAATCCTGCCGGTCAAGAAGAAGCAGATTGACTGGCGATCTCCAGTAAGCAGCCGTTGGAATTCAAATTTATAAAGCTAGGGGACCGGGTCTCTTTACTGTAACGGCGGCGCAGATTCTGTAACAAGAGCTAAAGATCCACTCGGCATTCGTCGGATCTGAAAGAAGCCACGCAAGGGTTTAAGCGGCGTGCTTGGAATCCCACTCGATTCCTCTTGCTCTCATTCTTCCTGAATCAGAGATCAGCGATCTCGATATCTTTTCTGGAAAGGGGATTAGGGTTGCTGCGGCCCGCTTCTGTTTATGCAGCTTCATTGGCAGAAGCTGCTCTGATGTTTCTTCTGAGCTCCCCAGTTTGTATTTATGCGCTCGGTACTTGATTTCCTTGTTTTTTTGAGTACTTTATTTTTTCTGCTTCGGGATTCTGGATTATATTATGGTTGCTTTGTAATTAGACATAATAAGAGAAGATCTGGCCTCGTTGATCAGAGGATGATGGGGAATGACAAGAGAAAGAGGTCCCGGAGAGTTGGGAGTTCTTCTGTAACGGTCACCGATGGAACTGAAAAAGCTTCCACTTCTACCTCCCTTGGAGACGGGGGAGACTTCGACTTTCTGAAGAAGCCAGAGCTTCTGTATGGGTAAACATGTTAAAGCCACACTTAGGGGTATCCCAATGATGGGTTGCCTTCCTCTTTCTATATTTGAAATAGGACTATAAGATCCAGCATTCTTCTTTGCAGAAAATAAGCTTTATGGCACTTTGCAAACCCCCCCCCCCCCCCCCCCCCCCCCCCCGAAATATTTTTTTTTGGCACTTTGCACCCCCGAAATACGAATTTTTGACACTTTGCACTCAGAATATTTAAAATTGGCACTTTGCACCCACAATTACCGAATTCTAGAATATGAGTTTTTGCCTTTTTGGCACTTTGCACACCCGAAATACGGTTTTTTGACACTTCATCCCGAATCTTTAAAATTGGCAATTTGCACCCCCAATTACAGATTTCTAGCACTTTGCACCTTCATGCCGAAATTTCAAGGATATTTAGGTCCGGAAAACACCAAAAATGCTCATTGAAGAGTATTTGGGTCAGAGTAGCACCAATAAGTTGGGGGTGCAAAAAGCCAAAATGAGCATTTTTGTGCTCCCCAGACCTAAATACCCATGGAATTTTGGTCTGAGGTGCAAAGTGCCAGAAATCAGTAATTATGGGGTGCAAAGTGACAATTTTAAAGATTCGGATTGCTAAGTGCCAAAACCTCGTATTTCGGGGGTGCAAAGTGTCAAAAAGCCCATAAAATGTTTTGTCTTAACCGTTAAAAAAATGGATGCAATCTGCTCGTTGTGCAGGAGACCTACAGGCCCCAAAAGAAGATCGACTAAAGGACAGTGGACCCCCGAAGAGGCAAGTCATACATAATTGATTTATAATTTTTGGTATAAATTCTTTTATGGTGAAGAGGTTAAATTCTTTTAATGAAAACTGAATATCTAATAGTTTGATCTGGAATTATCATTTCTTAGAGTGTTTTATTTCAAGTTATATGTATTGGGTATATAGAGATATTTGGTTCCTAAGAATACAAGATCATGGATGCTGTTGGTCTGATTTGGAAAGGGAACTTGATGAATATATCTAAATTTGAGTGATACTATTAAATGCACATCTAAAATGAGGCATAGACATGAGTTATATCCACAAGTATACTCCATTCCAGCTATCTATCATAATATATAAAGTGAACCATTAACTGGATAAAAAGTTTACTCTGTTAATTTATTCACATCTAATGCCGTAAAAGCTTATTCTATTCAGCTAATCCATGGTATTGATAATAAGGAGCCTAAGTTTAAAAGGTTTCAGATATGAGGGAAGAGATGGACAATTTGTAGAACTTCCACATAACTAATGAATTTTTTTTTTTACTTATGAGAGTATTTGGCTCAGTGCAGATTAAGAGCATATTGAAGTATATTACTGTTGGTTTATTATAACTGGAAGCTAATGTTTTTTGGATTGAAAAAAAAATATCTGCCCACCTTTGTATCTAACCCTTGTCCACACTCTCTTACAAGGTGTTATGTACATGGATATTGTGTGCTTGATTTGATTGTTTCCGTACCATATGTTGTATGCTTTTTCTTTTGTTACTCATATGAATCTCCTTTTTTTCCTGCAGGATGAAGTTCTATGTAGAGCGGTACAGAATTATCAAGGAAAAAATTGGAAAAAGATAGGTGAGTTTAGCTTAAAGGACTAGTGCGGTTCAAATGCTAAACCCTCCTAATTAAACAAGTCAGATGCTTATAATTAATAGTGTGCTTTGTATTTTAGTTTGCTAGGATCTGTCTGTCCCTTTTCAATGCATGCAATACTTGCAATTAGGCGCTAATAATTAACTCCAAACAATTAAGTAGCATAATTAACACCGCATCAAAATATAAACGAGAGTAAAATTTCTTTTAGGCTAAAGGCGTGGCTTCAGCCATGCATGAAGGTGTAGAAATGCGGTGGTGGTCAAAGTGATGTGCAAGTCAAAGGAGGTGATGCATAGATCAAATAATGATGTGACAATCAAGGTATATATATATATATATATATAAAGGCCAATTAAAGGGATTCTTAAGTAGGGATGAGCCGGGAAATGGTTTAGGCTAATTGATGTAGGGTAGGGTGTGTAGTGGACTCCTAGAATGCACGCTAGTGGTGAGTGAAGGTGATTCCCGACTTCTCAACGACTCAATGCATGCACTACTTGCAATTAAGCGCTAATAATTAACTCCAAACAATTAAGTAGCATACTTAACATTGCATCAAATTATAAACGAGACTAAAATTTCTTTTAGGCTAAGGACGTGACTTTCCTCCACAAGGAGTGCCAAAAACAAGCGCGCGACGAATTAATCCTTCCTCTAGTTAGAGATTAATTCAAGAGCAAATACTATATTAACTGAAATCCAAACAAGCATATAATTACCAAATTGCAACAATGTTTACAACCAATTATCCAATAAAAAAACATCACATATATTAGGGCTGCTGTAAATAAAATATATTTAAACGTTGGATGGCTCAAAGAGGGATTCCAGTGGTGGGTGGACCAGATCGGGTAAGGGGAAGGATGGTTGGGGATTGGGAGGGTTGGATCGGGGCGGAGGATGGCTGGATCCAGGCTGAAATGCCCAGATCCGGGCAGACTAATGGTGGAAGGAGATTGGGAGGTGGTTCCACGTGATGGGGGGCGATGACAGCAAATAGGGAAAGGGGAAGGGGTTGGATCTACTTGGAATTTTCAGATCTGGCTGGTTCAGGATGTGAACAGCCAAGCTAGCTGTTTGGGAAGTGCGAAAATGCGAGGAAACAGGGAGGGAGGCTTCAGCAGCAGGTTTGGGGCGCTGGGATGGGTGGCGACCTGCAGTGGGGGAGGTAGAATATAGGGGAGAGGGAGGCGATTTGAGGTGGGGCGGCCGGGGAAGCTTCAGAGGGTGGGCAACAGTTTGAGGTGGGGGAGGCTGGGGAGATTTCAAAGAGTGGGCGGCGACTGTACAACAAGAGGGAACGGTGGAGGTGGAGGAGAAATTCAAAAGATACAAGTCTTACCCAAGAAGTCGTCACCGAGGGTCTCCACGAAGTCGGCACTGCGGAGGGAATCTCTGAAAATGAGGAAGAAGCTCTCCCAATTTTAGCAATGAATCTAAAAGAGCAACCCTAACATCTATTTATAAGAGATTAAATTTAGGACGTCTAGAATCAACTATGATTGTCTGATGGTTTCGGGGCTATAAATACATGAAATAATGCCCGAAAATAATAAAATTATATATGAAAAAACATCAAAACACGGATCCGGACACATCCACAGAGTCGGATCATCGATCCGGGCATGACATATACGGTAAGTCGCCAATCGTCCTCCGCTGCGGGTCCACGTCTCCGCTCTGCATCACTAGACCATTCACGACTTTTACTACAACTCATTACTTATATTGGTTACTTAATTTTAACCAATAATTAAAGGTCAGTTTTCGTGGCACACACATGAGCCATAGAATGTAAATTAACTTATATAAAGATTTATACGAATAGTTCTTACTCATTAAAATGTAAGTAAAAAAAACTCATCTAATATAATCTACATTTCTACATTGGCGAATTGTAGTTTTTGCTCTAGGCGATCAACTTTCCATTTTCTCACTATTTGCTGTAGATCTGTATTAGTACTTTCTAATTAGTACTCCCTTTTCTAATCTCCCATCAACTATGCCATAAGTTTGGTACACTTTCACTCCACATGGGAGTAAGCTGAGCTATAAAATCACTCTTCGACAGAAATAGTCATTGATAGTTTTTCTTGCCATAAATAAACTATTCTAAATATACGCATTGCACAGTACAATATTGAAAACATAAATAGAAATTAAATTTCATACAAAGCATGTCACTACAAATTAAGCGAACTCACTATGACAATTACAAAATAAGAATATACTTACACAATGTAAAAAATATATGCATTTGAAAAAACATGAATGCGGGAAAAAACACACACATGATTATATCTTTGTTAGTGATGATGTAAGTTGATTTAAATGAAGTAAATGTAACCAGTCATTAAGAAAAATTATCAAAGCTTGAAAAACAAGGAAAAAGTAAAGCTACAGTAGCGTAGCGTAACATTCCTTTCCCCATCAAGAACCAGCTTGTCCCCAAGGTGGTAGTCGAGGTAAAGCTCCTTGAAGTCCAGCAAATCCACCCATGAGTTGTGCGCCGCCGAGAGATTCTTCCACTTGACCAAGAGCTCCGGTCGGTATTCAACGCCACCTAGTTTCCACTTGAGTAGCACAATATCCTTCGGAAGTGGGCGAAGCTTGCCCGCACTGGTAGTCTCGGGCAGCAGAGCGCTTGGTTGGACATTGGCGCCGACCTTCGGCTTGAGCAAGGATACATGAAAAGTTGGGTGAATGCGGGAACCCATCGGCAATGCCAACTTGTATGCCACCGGCCCCCCTCTGCTGAGTATACGAAAGAGGCTGTAGTACCGGGGAGATAACTTCTGATTCAGACGACGAGCGACGAACAACTGTTGGTATGGTCGTAGCTTGAGAAACACCTCGTCGCCTCACTACAAATTCCCTCTCCTTGCGATGCTTGTCCGCCTGAACCTTCATGCGATCCCGGGCAAGGCGAAGGTTCTCACGCAGGGTTGCTAACATGCGATCCCTGTTCCGAAGGGCTCGATCAACCGCCGACATGACCGTGCTTCCCGGCTCATAGCTGCTCAAAGTAGGAGGAGGGCGGCCGTAAACAACCTCAAATGGGGTCATCCTGCTGGCCGAGTGGTAGGAAGTGTTGTAGCAATATTCGGCCTAGTGCAGCCACCCTGGCCAAGTCCGGGGTTCCTCCATAACAAAACAACGGAGGTAGGTCTCCACCCCCCAATTTAAGACCTCTGTCTGGCCGTCCGTCTGGGGCTGATGTGCGGTGCTGAAACGTAGACATGTCCCTTGCAGCCGGAAGAGTTCGTGCCAAAAGTTGCTCACAAAGGTGGGGTTCCGGTCGGAGATGATAGCTCGGGGCAGGCCGTGCAAGCGGATTATCTCCCGGGCGAACAGAGCGGCGACAGATTCACCAGTGTAAGGGTGACTCAAGGCAAGGAAATGGCCGTACTTGGAGAGTTTGTCAACCACCACCAGAATTACAGATTTCCCCTGGGATTTGGGCAACCTGTCAATGAAATCCATCGATACCGTATCCCAAATCTGCTGTGGAATCTCGAGAGGCACAAGCAGCCCTGCTGGCGAGGTCGTCTCGTACTTCTGACGCTGCCAAGTCTTGCACTGCCGCAAAACTGCTCCATGTCACGACGCATACCGGGCCAAAAAACATTTGCGCGCGCCCGCTGAAGGGTCCGAAGCACTCCCGCGTGGCCGCCTGTCGGTGAAGAATGAAACTCGTGCATCATCACAGTTTTCCATGCCGAGTCGGGAGGAAGAACCACGCGACCCTGATGGTAGAGGCGGCCATTCTGAAGGTGATAGCCGGGGTCCACGGTCTCACCGTGCTGTAAAGCCTCCACCATGGTGCATAAATCGGTAGTTCGCATCACCTCCTCCTGTATATCATCCAGGGAGTCCACTAGTGGCCCTGAGATGTGAGCAACCGTACCCTTAGGAATACGAGAGAGAGCGTCAGCCATCACGTTGTCTTTGCTGCTCCGATAGGAAATCTCATAATCATAACCCAAAAGCTTAGTCACCCACTTTTGTTGAAGAGGGGAAGAAACCCGTTGGTACAAGAAATGCTTCAAGCTCTGGTGGTCGGTGCGAATCGTAAAATGCCGGCCTAGAAGGTATGACCTCCACACAACTACCGCGTAAATGATAGCCAACATCTCCTTCTCATAGGTGGGCAATCCCAGCATGCGAGGGGCCAGTGCCTTGCTGTAGAAGGCTAGGGGTCGGCCCTCCTGCATCAACACCGCACCAATGCCCACCCCGGAAGCATCAATTTCTAGCACAAACTCCTTGGTGAAATCTGGGAGCGCCAGGACTGGTGTCGACGTCATGGCCCCCTTAAGTGCCTGGAACGCTGCCTCCGCCTCGTCCTGCCAAACAAAGGCATCTTTCTGTAACAACTGGGTGAGAGGTCGGACAATCTTGCCATAGTCTTTCACAAAGCGGTGGTAGTAGCCTGTGAGGTCCAAGAAACCCCTCAATGCTCGTATAGTCTGAGGGCGCGACCAGGATAACATGCTTGCAATCTTTTGAGGGTCCGTCTTGACGTCGTCGGCCGACACCAAATGACCCAAGTACTCGACCTCCTCCTGCCCGAAAGAGCATTTGGACTGTTTGGCGTACAATTGGTGTTGGCAAAGAATGGCGAAGACCTGCTCCACATGGTGTAAGTGTTCCTCCCAGCTGGCACTGTAGATCAAAATATCATCAAAGAATATCAGCACTGACTGACGGAGAATGGGGCGGAATATCTCGTTCATGACGGCCTGGAAGGTGGAGGGGGCGTTGGTAAGCTCGAACGGCATCACCGGGAAACTCATAATGCCCGTCATGTGTACGGAAAGCGGTCTTGTGGACATCCCCTTCATGCATGTGAATTTGGTGGTCACCCGACCTGAGGTCGAGTTTGGTGAAACGGGAAGCACCATGTAGTTCATCCAGTAGTTCTTCAATCAGCAGTATCAGAAACTTGTCTTTTACGGTGGAACTATTTAGGCCGCGGTAGTGCACGCAGAAGCGCCACGACCCATCCTTCTTCTTAACCAAGATCACGGGGCACGAGAACGCACTGGTACTAGGGCGAATAAGTCCCGCTGTGAACATTTCCCGAACGCTGCGCTCGATCTCGGCCTTTTGGCTATACGGGTACCGGTACAGACGAATATTGATGGGCTCCGTACCGGTCTTCAACTGAATCCGGTGATCGCGGAACCGCAATGGTGGGAGTGTCTTGGGTGTCTGGAATACATCAGCATACTGAGCGAGCAGCGCCTGCATCTGCTCGGGAACTGTCGGAGGCACCCCGGGGGTCTCCGTAATCGCCATGACCATCGCCATCGTGTTGCCCTGCTCCCCCAATCGCTCAAGACTGCGGAGGGATATCTCCTTCAGCGGGGAAGATTTGAGGCCACCAAGGCATTATTGCCTCCCCTGCTGGAGGAACTCCATTGTCATCTGTTCCTAATCAAAGGTCACCCTCCGTAGTTGTTGTAGCCATTGCACCCCAAACACCATATCCGACCCTCTGATGGGTAGGAGATAGACGTCAGTGTGTCCCGAGTACCCCTGTATCTTTAGTTCCGCGCCTTTCATGACCCCCTCGCACCGGATTTTGCTCCCATCAGCCACCATAACGTGAAAAACAACAGCTCGGTCAACCTCGTGTCCCACCCTCTGCGCCACTTTCGGGTGGATGAAGTTGTGCGTACTCCCGTTGTCTACCGAGATAGTCACCTTCTCCCGGCGGACCTTCCCGACCATCCTCATAGTGAGTGGTGCATTGCATCCCTCCATCGCCTGAAGTGACACGCCGAACTCAGTCAAATCCAAGTCCCCTTCCCACTCTGATACGGGTGTGCCCTCGTCCTCCGTGTCTGAAAAGAGGCCAACTGCACCCATTGCCCCACTGGAATCTCCTGGTAGCTGAAAAACAGTTACACCTTCTGCAGCCACTCCAGGGCATCTCCGCCATTGAACTTGGGAAAATTCATCCGCGTCAATTTTGACGGCATGTACGACCGGTGTCCGGCTTGTCCACGCCACCCTGCCTCCTGTCCATACTCCGTCGGTCTTCTTGATTCCCCGGGTTCAAAAGGCATGCCATGAACCCCTTGACGAAACGACCCCGCCGCTGGAGCTCCACCCCACTGCATGCCGCCTCTTGCCGGAGGGGGCAGCAAGCCCCCCCCCGCGCCATATGGGGGAAACGGCCAACCACCACCCCTAGGGCCAAAACCACCCAAGCCGCTCCCACCAGAGCCGAAACCGGCTGTACCGAACCCGCCGGGACCCAGCCCGCTGCACCCAAGTCGCCGGAGCCACCCCCGCCTGTGCCAAACCCGCTCAGCCCGATACCGCCTGCGCCGATCCCGCTGGAGCCCAAGCCGCCTGCACCGACCCCGTCGGAGGCAGTCTCGCCTGCGCTGGAGCCCCCCGTGCCGAACACGCTGCTCTGGGTCGATCTCGAGCCCGCGACGAACTCCGCGCTTCTGGATGTCCCGATTGGGCCTCCGTTTGCGCCGATCCGATGCGAATCGGCTCTTGCGGCGGTAGATCCGCCCGGATCTTCTTCTGTGACGGCCTTACCCTTCAGATTTTGCGTCAACAACGCCATGATCTCCTCCATTCGGGTGTCGATCCGCTCTTCTAGCCTTTGCGTGAATGTTTTCACGTTTTCCTCGATGGCGGTCACCGAATCCGTCAACCCCATCAGATTTTCTTCTAGGGTTTCCAAGCGGTCAATTTCCTCTGGCGTTCGAGTCGTCACCATGGTGGAGAAAAGTGCCTTTGATATCAAATGATAGGAAGAAGAAGTGGGGGGGGGGGAAGAGAGAGATCTAAGGAGGAAACTAGAGAACTAGGGTTTGAGGAGGAGAAGAAAGAGAAATACCTTGAATGATCTTGCATAATCCCCCACATGAGAGCAGCCCGGGTATAAATACCCGGTTCAAGGAGGGGCCGGCCGGCCCCTCCAAAAGGAGCTGAACCCGTTGGTTCAGCCCCGACCAGCCGGTTCACTGAGAGGGGGCTGAACTAGATGGTTCATCCCCGTTGCCGCTTGTCGACTCCTTGTGCCTACGAACATATTGTCGTCCCGAGAAGCGTAGTGGCGGCGTAACAGAATCCATACACAATAAAGGATCCATAACATTCTAACATTCCTTAAATTTGAGCTTATTCCCAAGCTTTGAAGGGAAATTTGGTGGTCACCTAGTTCTTTTATCTCCACTTAGAAGTCAGAAGATCTCTTTCTATTTGATGCCTTGATGTCGATGTGTCGTCACAAAATAGGTACAATCTCTTCCCCTTTCCTCGATGGGAAAGGTGACTGCCGCAGGCTACTCGTTGCTAGTGTGGAAAGGGGACCAACACCTGTTCAGTGGAAATAGCCAGGTTCAATGGCGGCACGGGTATTGTAGAAAGAATTTCAGAGCACACGAGTGTTGTTGGAGGGCTCTTTCTATTGTCAGTCCGGTCATGTTCCTCAACTGCTAGTTATTTTACCTCAATCAACAGGCATTGGGTGAAGAGTTGGCCTAGTTTTTCAATTTCCTTCTTTAATAGCTCAATGGAGTTTCCAAAAATGCTTGGAGCCTCTAGTGGTGGTGGAAGGAGATTCAATCGTATCTCCAAGTAAGATGGAAGGAGTTAGCATATATTATGGTAGATAGACGGAGAGAGGAATTGAGGCCTTGAATGTTGTGCAGGCAGTACATTTCTAAATCCATATATTTTAGGCTAATAAAAATTGCAGTCATTCTGAGAAGGGATTAATGATGCAACTTGAGAAGAAACGGTCTTCGTAATCCGAAGAAAATGCAAAGAACTATGAGGCACGTATACTTTCCCGAGGGCTGCATATCCGTACCGGATACGTTTCCGGTACCGGTATGTATCTGATACTCGACAGATATACCTGCTATCCTAGTATGAGGATAAACTTGGATTTGATAGATCGTTCTGCATTTTGTGACATGACTATGTTTTTCTAAAATAAACAAAAAACTTCTCCATATATTGTAGAAAAGAATAAATAACTCATAAATGCAACTAGCGGTGTTACTGTAGTAACAAAATGTGATCCTGACTTAAGTTTCTTTTTATCATTAGAACTATGAAGAATTTAATTTAAATTTGATTATTTTGTTAATTTACTATGCATTTGTGGATTAGATATTTTTTTTCTATTTTCTCAATTTAATTTTTTCTATGTTTTATGTTCTCCCTCTTTTAAAAAAGATGACATATATATACATGTACATTTATATATGTATGTATGCATATAAATCAATTTTATTAACGTGACCCTGAAAGTATCTGTATCCTTATTTTTTTGATTTCCGCGTACCACCGTACCAGATACTTATCGTACCCGGTACTCGTACCCGTATCAGTGCTTCATAGATGAAGAACCTACCGCTCTTAGATGACCAAAACAATAGGTGCTGTATGAGGGTGTTAGACTTGAAGAAGAGAAGGTTGATGTGACATCAACATGGATCTAAGGAGTTCGTAGCAGTTGATTGACGCGTATGAGGGATATATTGTCTTATGTGTTGTTGATGACGAAACAAATGCTTTGTGCAGTCGTTCATCGATGTTGGCATCAGACGAGATTGCATTATGATGAGTCGCAGTTCGTCGATCATTTAGAGGTGGATGTGCGGGATCTTGAGGGAGGGGATGCTGCAAAGGAGTGATAACTTCATTGCGGAAGATCCGTCGACTGCAAATGGAAGTTGACAGGTCCAAAAGAGTCAAAAGATGGTCATGATGTTATTTTTGTTTTGTCCTGGTGATTGAGAGTGTGGATATCACATGGGTTTCAGTTGTCTAAATTAGGGAAGCTTCAGTAGATAACAACGTATGAAGAAGGATCAATTGACTCGGATACCAATTTATTACGATCCAAAATTGTACGATGATAAAGGAGCATTGCAGCAGCTGCCAACGGCAGAGAGCTATCAAATCCCTAACCCTAGCTAAAGAGAGAAGTATGGGTGGATGATAAAATGATTTCTTGCTTGCTATTCAGAAGCCCTATGGACATATAAATACAACCCATACATTTTTTTTTAGTTCACACAACTGAACTACTTCCAAAAAAATACTCATACGTAGAAGTTAAACAACAACACTTGCATAATTAAAAATTTTAGTTAACCCCTTAACTGAAGTCACATAAACGCGACACTTAATTAAACAAGATACATAATAATGAATCCATATGCACTAAAGGATCCATAACACTCACAATAAGTGCTTCAAAGTGATTCACTCAAAAGAAAAGACACAAATCGGATGGGGGTTGCTTAAGATGATTTATACAATTTAGGTTTTACTGCTTGGGTAGCATTCAACAAAATAAATGAAAAATAGGACTCATAGAGTCATAGAGCCTACTTCAAGTAGTTGGGATAAGGTTTCGATGATGAAAGCCAACCGTACAATTGTTGGTGATGAAAGTTGTCGAATTGGTACCAGTGTCTATTACTCGCTTGTTAGTCACTTTTCATTATGTAATTTGTTTTATTTGCAGCGGAATGCTTCCCAGGTAGGAGCGATGTACAGTGCTTGCACAGATGGCAGAAGGTTCTTAATCCTGCTCTTGTGAAAGGACCATGGTCCAAGGAGGTACTCCGCCTATATTTGCTCTTCTACAAGTTGCTTGGAAGTTTTTTTTTCGTAAAATCGATGGTTGGGTCTCTTTTAACAGGAAGATGAACTTATAATTGAGATGGTGCAGAAGCATGGACCGAAGAAATGGTCAACAGTTGCACATGCTCTTCCTGGGCGTATTGGGAAGCAATGCCGAGAGAGGTATTGGTTTAAGATTAAGGACACAACTTTTGGTTTTTCTGCTTCTAATCTTCTTATTGACTTTTTTGGGGTTTCCTTATACTGTATGTAAATTGATGAAGTTTCTCAGTTTGTTGAACAATTAGGCCGTTTTACATCTTACATAAAAAATAATATAATAACAAATTATATTGCGGGGGATAAACTTTGGAATGTGACTGTTTAGTGAAGAAGGATATTTGTCGCACGATAAATGTAAGTTATGTAAATTTGTTGCCAATAAATGCAATGCAAATTCACAAGAAACCATCTTTTGTAGCTAATATCTACTAGATATATTATAATCTCTATACAACTAAGTTCTTTCAGGGAAAGAATTAAAACATGTTCTTACATACTATAAGGCAAAAAGCAAGCAGAGGTGGCATAGGAACTAATGGTCCTGCTCGTTGGGACGAAATTGAGGCCTTGGAATTAGAGCTCGAAGTACATTTTCATTGAATTAGACCTATGATTCTAATTCCGAGGCTCTATTTCATCCAATCAAACTGATGAGAAATCAGCGTTAGAAAATTTAGGAAAATATAAGAAAGATGTAAGTAGGATGATTTTAAGTGAGTCTGAGTCATTAAAATAGTTTTATGACAATTACTCTTTTTCTTGGATAAAAAGCCCTTGCTTAGCCAAGCTTTCTAATCATGTTGCTATAATGTCTTAAATTTAGTTTACTTGTTATTCCTTGATGTTATCTCATAATTTGTCCATTAGCAGTAAGTGCATACTTTACATTTAGATGTCAGTTTTCTCAAGAAGAAAAACCATGTCATTCTTTGTATTTTCAGTAATTCTGTCTTCTTTACTATGTTAGTTAAGAGCACCAGATGTCTTAAAACAAACTCTGTGTTCACACTATTTATAGCAATGATATAAATATATTTACATTGGGGGGGATTTCCTGTGGAGCATATCCTCTGCCGCATGACTGCGACCGCAACCCAGGGTTGCTGTCGCGTTCCATGGCAAATCCGCGGAAATCGTGTCTCTCCCTTTGTTTGTTATGACTAGCAGAAACCATAGGTGTCTTAGATTCTAAAGTGAAACTAATATTAGACAACTAAAAAATAATAATGTTATAAATAGAATTACATTCAATTTGTGTATGTTATGAATATAATCACGTGCATGTAAGGGTATCTTCTAAATATTGCAGACTTTCAACACTAAGCCTGTTTTATAGGAAATGTAATACCAACAAGATGCAATAAGAGGAATCCGGTCAATAGAGAGGGCCGGTTAGGGTTTAGAAGAGAAGAAGAAGGAGGCAAGAGGAAGAGAGGAGAAGAGGGATCAGCCCCCAAAGTTCCAAGACACAAAACATAACCCTAAAGCCAAAGTCCAAGTCCCCATATATAGGGAACCGAAATTATTACAAAGCATAAATAAACCCAACCCTCAACAAGGGGCCACCCGGTTTGCAATCCCGCCCGGTCCGGGTCCGCCTAGCACGCCCGCCGAGCCGCCCGGTTCGGTGGTGTCTCCATCCGCTGGCCGGTCCGACGCCTCGCTTGAGTCCGCCTTTCCCCGAGCTCGTCGTGTGTACACCCGCCACGGGGGTTCCTCCACTGCATCGGTAACAATGCCTCCATCTGGAAAATTGTCCTTGTCCTCAAGGCAATCATCCGGAAATTGGCGGCGGAAGTCATCTCGGATGAGCCACGTAGCCTCGGTGACCGGCCTATGCCGCCATGCAACCCGAACCTCCTCGGGGGCCGCATTGCCGGGAAGATGGTTGCGGCGGTCGATGATGTTGGCCGGATAGAGTGGCTCCGAACCCGCATGATCCCAGTCGCGCGGAATGTGAGTCGCCGCCGGGTGGTCGCCAATGACGCGGCGAAGTTGTGACACATGAAAGACCGGATGGATTCGGCTTTCGGCGGGTAAACGAAGTCGGTATGCCACGGCCCCTATCCGGCTAAGTACCTCAAAGGGGCCGAAGAATCGCGGAGCTAGCTTTGGGCAAGGTCGCCTTGCGACCGAGAGTTGGCGATATGGGTGGAGTTTGAGAAACACCTTTTCTCCCACTTGAAAAGAGAGATCCCGGCGTTTCCTATTTGCAAAAGAAGTCATCTTTCCTTGGGCTCGGTGGAGGTGGTGCTTCAAGCTATCCAAAATAATGTCCCGATTGTGAAGATGATCGGCCAATGTGGGGACGGGGCATTCACCCGGAAGGTAACGGGTAATGGATGGTGGGGGTCGGCCATAGACGGCTTCGAACGGTGTCATGTTCGCCGCATGATGATATGAAGTGTTGTAGGAATATTCCGCCCAACAAATCCATTTGGCCCAAGATCCGGGGCGTTCTCCGATGAAGCACCGTAGGTAGGTTTCTAAACACCGGTTGAGAACTTCCGACTGTCCGTCGGTTTGTGGGTGATACGCCGTGCTCATGCGTAAACGAGTCCCTTGGAGCTTAAAAAGGGATGTCCAGAACCCACTGAGGAACAGGGGGTCCCGATCGCTAACAATGGAGCGAGGGAACCCATGTAGACGCACCACGTCCGAGATAAACACGTCGGCCACCGTGGTTGCCGTGTACAGATGACGAAGTGGAAGGAAATGGCCATACTTGGTAAGCCGGTCGACTACCACAAGGATGCAGTCGAAGCCATTGGAGCGAGGTAATCGCGTAATGAAGTCCATGGCGATGTCTTCCCAAATGCGTTCCGGCACCGGCAAGGGTTGGAGGAGGCCGCCGGGAAACATATTTTCATACTTGGCCTTTTGGCAAGGTAGGCAAGCCGCAACATAAGCCTTGACTTGCCGCATCATACTTGGCCAATAGAGGGTCGCCGCAAGGCGCCGATAGGTGCGGAATGCTCCCGCGTGGCCACCGGTTGGAGTCGAATGGAACTCGGCGAGAAGCCGTGGAATGCTCGGAGAGCTGGACGATAGCACGAGGCGATTCCGATGGAATAATCGGCCGCCAATCAGGGAGTAGGGCGGGTGGCCGGTCGGGTTGGCGAGAAGAGTGCGACGGATGTTTGCCAACTTGGGGTCGTTGTCCGCCTCATGTTGTAGAGTTGAGATATCGTCCCAAACCGGCCGGGAGATGGCCGTTAACTCGGGCGCGGTGGTTAGGCGAGACAAGGCGTCCGCCGCTTTGTTGGATTTGCCGGAGCGGTACTCAATGGTGAAGTCGTAGCCGAGTAGTTTGGCGACCCACATTTGTTGAGCGGGTGTGGCGATCTTTTGTTGTAGAAGGTAGCGGAGGCTATGATGATCCGTTCGGACGATAAATGGACGGCCAAGGAGATACGGCCGCCAGTGTTGGACGACAAGAACCAATGCCATAAGCTCATTTTCATACGCCGACCGGCTCCGGATGGCCGTAGAAAAAGCCCGGCTGTAGTATGCTATGGGGCGGCCGGCTTGCATGAGGACCGCCCCTACGCCCGTGCCGGAAGCGTCACATTCAATGATAAAAGGTTGGTTGAAATCCGGCATAGCCAAAACCGGAGCATGAATGAGAGCGGATTGAAGTGCCGCAAAGGCGGCGGTTGCCGCGGGTGGCCACTCGAAAGGGGCCTCGTCCGAGTTCTTCAATAATTGCGTGAGAGGGCGGGCTATCCCGCCGTAGTCCTTGATGAACCGGCGATAGTAGCCGGTAAGGCCAAGAAAACCGCGAACTTCCCGAAGTGATGTGGGTGTTGGCCAATGGAGCACCGCATGGACCTTATCGGTGTCCATGGCGACGCCGCCGGCCGAAATAGTGTGCCCCAAATAGTGGACGCTCGTCTCGCCAAAAGAACACTTCTTTTGATTCACCGCCAAGGTATGACGCCGAAGAGTAGAGAATGTTTGACGCACATGAAGAAGGTGTTCCTGCCAAGTAGAACTAAAAACCAAAATGTCGTCAAAAAACACAAGCACGTGTTTACGGAGTACCAGCCGAAAGATGTCGTTCATCGTTGCTTGGAAGGTTGCCGGGGCGTTGGTTAGCCCAAACGGCATTACCACGAATTCAAAATGGCCGTCGTGGGTACGAAACGCCGTCTTGTGAATATCCTCCGGGCGAACCCGAATTTGATGGTAGCCGGCCCGCAAGTCCAACTTGGTGAAGAAGGTAGCGCCATGAAGTTCATCCAACAATTCCTGTATCACCGGGATCGGATATTTGTCCGCCACGGTCGCTTTGTTGAGCTCGCGATAGTCCACACAAAAACGCCAACTTGCGTCTTTTTTCCGAACGAACAAAACCGGGCTGGAAAAGGGGCTAGAGCTTGGCCGAATGAGACCCCCCAAGAGCATCTCCCGCACTAGGCGTTCGATCTCATCCTTCTGTGTGTGACCGTAGCGGTATGGCCGCACCGAGATTGCGATGGATGCCGGTTGGAGGACAATAGCATGGTCAGTTGGGCGGACCGGAGGAAGTCCGGTTGGAGTGGTGAAAATGTCCGAGAATTCAGCAATGAGAGCTTGCAGTTCTTGGGATGGCGGAGCCGCCGGGGAAGCCTCCGATTGCATGGGCCATAACCATGCCGCAAAGGTGGCGTCCGTAATGCGGTTGAGGCTTCGGGCGGAGAGCGGGGAGCGGAGGAGAGTTGCATCGCCTAAAAGGCGGCATGGTTGGTCGTGATGGTGGAATAGCATGGACATGTTAGCCCAATTGACGCGAACGTCGCCCAAAGTTTGGAGCCAAGCGACGCCTAATATTGCGTCCAAACCGCCCAACGCGAAGACATAGAAGTCCGTCGAAAAAGTATAATCGCCGATAGAGAAGTTAACATTGTCGCACCGGCCCAAGGTGGGGCGGCGGCTTCCATCGCCCAAGGCGACGGCGAAATTTGGGGAAGATTGGCTCGGCAACTCCAATGCCCGAGCCACGTCGACGGAGAGAAAGTTATGACTCGCGCCACTGTCGATCATAATAATGATAGGACGGCCGCGGACCGTGCCGCGCATCTTCATAGTACGCGGTCCAGTAATGCCACCAACCGAGTAGAACGGTAAATCAAGGATGTTCAGCGCCGCCGCCGCCCCCGGAGGTTCGTCGTCATCGGGTAGAACGAGTGCATCAAAATCAGCCATGGTGACCTCTGGGTCGAAATCGCCAAATAGGGCGTGAAACTCCTTGACGGCGCACACATGTTGTGGGGAATACGGTTGACGACAACGGAAGCACAAGCCCTTGCGACGGAGTTCGTTGTAATCGTGGTTTGATATGCGGTGCGGCGGTGTGGGGCGACCGGTCCGAGCCTCGGTATGGCCGGTTGTCCGCGGTTGGGGAGCCCGGCCGGTGGAGTGTTGATGCCCCGGAGGATGAGGTGCCGCCGGTGGCCGGTGTCCAAGGTCGGCCTCGACGGCCCGCGCAAGTATCAAAGCGTCGGAGACGGTGCGCGGGTTGTGTGTCCGGAGGCGAGATCGAATGGAGGGAACGAGACCTTGGAGGAAAAACCCCAAATAATGATCGGGCGGAAGGCCCGGTACTTGTGTGACCAAGGCGACGAACTCGTCGATGTAGGTGTCCAAATCGGCCGATTGCCGCGCGCTACATAGGCGTTCAATGGCGGATCCGGTATAGCGAGAATCGTAGCGGGTAACCATCTCCTGTTTGAAGTCGACCCACGAAATGGCGGGGTGGCTTTGGCGTAGCCAACGAGCCCAATGGAGGGCGGATCCGTCGAGGCCAATGATTGCCGTGCCGACCCGATCCGGTAGCGGGGTGAAGTTGAGGTCGAAATATTGTTCCGCGCGTGCGATCCATCCCAAGGGATCCACGCCGGAGAAGGAGGGAACGTCGAGGTGTTGGGGTAAGCGGCCCCCTCCCCCCACGGGTGGCGTGGGCGGCGCGACAGGAGGAGCGGCCGGCGGAACACCGAGAAGCGAGGCGGTGTCGGTGGAGGACGCGGACGCCGGGGCGGTGTGCGGGGCGGCGCGAGCGCATCGAGGCGGCTGAGGATGAGCGATTGACCCGCCAAGAGGGCGTCAACCGAGGTCTTGAGTTCTCCGATCTGAGTCGCGTGAAGGGCGACTTGACTCGCGGTGGCGTCGGCGAGATCGGCGGTGTCGGCCGCGGATAGGCGGGTGGTCGGGGCCATAGAAATCCGGCGGCAACGAGCGGGCGGAGCGGCAGGTCGGACCAATTAATACCAACAAGATGCAATAAGAGGAATCCGGTCAAGAGAGAGGGCCGGTTAGGGTTTAGAAGAGAAGAAGAAGGAGGCAAGAGGAAGAGAGGAGAAGAGGGATCAGCCCCCAAAGTTCCAAGACACAAAACATAACCCTAAAGCCAAAGTCCAAGTCCCCATATATAGGGAACCGAAATTATTACAAAGCATAAATAAACCCAACCCTCAACAAGGGGCCACCCGGTTTGCAATCCCGCCCGGTCCGGGTCCGCCTAGCACGCCCGCCGAGCCGCCCGGTTCGGTGGTGTCTCCATCCGCCGGCCGGTCCGACGCCTCGCTTGAGTCCGCCTTTCCCCGAGCTCGTCGTGTGTACACCCGCCACGGGGGTTCCTCCACTGCATCGGTAACAAAATGATTACCATTAATATCTGCCATAGTTATTCTTAGATTTTGACTTTTTCAAATAAATACCATGACACTGTTTATTGCTAGTAATTCAATAATTATTGCATTCCTCTAATTTCAAATAACCTAGTTATAATAGAGTTATAAGTATAATCACATTAAATTTGTGTATAAGGAGACCGCGGAGCAAGGGATCGAGTTCGCCGAGGTCGCGCCGGACAAGAAGAGGCCGCAGCGGACTATGGGAAGCAGTGGACCCCACAGGATCAGAGAGAGGGCTATAAAGAGGGGCCTGAAGAAGAGGGAAGAGGAGAGGTTCCACGGGAAGAGAGGAAGCGGTTTGGACAAGGGAGGCTGCAGGGGGGGACGCGACTAGGAGGCGCGGACACACATATGCAAACCGCAGAGACCGCAGGCCGCAGGGCGGATAGAATAGGGAGTCCGCAGGAGTCCGAAATCTGGCTCTGATACCATGTAGAAATGGAGAAAGCCAACCTTGTATATATGTCCACTTGGTACAAATACAATGAATGAGTACAAATATATAGATGAGAGAAAGAGAGAGGAAAGTCCTATACACAATGTGGGACTAAAGAGAGGAGAGAAAAATAATAAAGGCTATACAAATGGGCCTAGTTTAAGTGGGCTTTTCCAACAGTTATGAATATAATCATGTGCTTGTAAACTTATCTTCTCAATATTGCAAACTTTCAATACTAAACCTGGTTTACAGGAAATCGCTGCCTCTGTTAGTAGTTCAAAGATTATATCTGCCATATTTATTCTTAGATTTTGGTTTTTTTAAAATAAATATCATGACACAGTTTATTGCTAGTAATTCAATAATTATTGCATTTCTCTAATTTCAGATAACCTAGTTGTACAGGTGGCATAATCATCTTAATCCTGCCATCAACAAGGAGGCATGGACACAGGAGGAGGAGATAACTCTCATTCATGCTCATGAAATTTATGGAAACAAGTGGGCTGAATTGGCAAAATTTTTGCCCGGCAGGTGCCAACTATTTCTTCGCTGTGGTGAAAAGCTATACAACATTTTTATTTAATTCCCGGCCTTTCCTTGATTTTCTTTTTTCATTTGACTTGACATCTTACGTTCATAATTTACTGTATCTAGGTAAGTAGAACAGCCATTTAATTTGCCCATTGCACTACCAAAATGTAGTGGTGAGCTGATGAGCATGACCAATATTCTGGACATGTATCAGCTACATTCTATCGTCTACAATGTGCCATTTTTGTGCCAGTGTTCATGTTGACTTTTGATTTATTTACCATCTTGCCATTGATTATTTAAAAAACAAATCATCAAATTTTGTATCTTACAACGACACTTGTGAAAGCCATGCTAACATTTGATTTTCCAATTATAAAATATAAGAAATATTATGTACTAAATATGTGTGTACGATCATCATAATATAATTGTAGTTATAATAATTAAAATTTATTTTTATTATAAAATTTTAACCAAAAGAGCACTCTACAACATGGGATTTTGTCTGTCATTTTCCTACAAATGACCTCAAGCAGTGGTCAAGGGTCTAGTCACCAGTGCACGCTTCACACGGGGAATGACCAACGGCAGGGGTACTGTCGTTGCCCAGGCACAAGGGAACTCCGTATCAGACTACTCATTTGTTTAATTCCAATTATGGATTGTTCAACGTAATACACACACATATCATTGTTCCTCCTAGTATGCTCATGTTAATGATCTCAAATGACATAGTTAGATATGTTAAATGGGCCAAACTGTTCATTTAACTCATATACTCCCTGATAGTATCTATATTGATTCATTCTAACAAAGAATTCCGTATCAGACTACTCATTTGTTTAATTTCAATTATGGATTGTTCAATGTAATACACACACGCACGCCCATGCGTAGCAATGTTCCTCCTAGTATGCTCATTGAAAAAACCCTAGATTAAACCCTAGATAAACTCCTACAAGAAACCCTAGCTAAACCCTAGATGAAATATTTGATAAACCCCAAGTAGAAACTGTCGATAATCCATTGGAGAAAACCTTAGATAAACCCTAGATGAACCCCTAAATAAACACCTAAATGAACACCTAATTGAACCCTTAGACACACCCCTAGATGAACATTTAGATAAACCACCGTCGACGAGCGTAGGGCGGCCGGTGAGCCCGCAGCCACCGGCCACCCCCTTTAAAAAAAACTGCAAACAGCAGCGGCGGCGGCGCCACAGCTGTTTGAAATGTTTTTTGCAGGGGGCGGCCGCCGGCCGACCTGTACGCCGACGAGCCCAGGGCGGCCGGTGGCCGGCGTGTCCGCAATAGTCGGCCGCCCCCTGAAAATATCCAACGGCTATACGCGGCGTGCGGATATGGATTATATCCGCGCGCCAGGTATATTTAGTAACCCAATATTTCAATTATTTCCAACTTAAAACACATCTGAAAAATGAAGAAATAAATTTAGTGAATTTGTTGGTGAGCTCTTTGTCTGAAGTTACTTTGATAACTTACTCTATGATGAAGTGACAATTCACTTATATATGATTTGTTCTTTCATAAAATATAAGATTTTTTAGATATGTAGATGACAACTTTATTATCACAAAACATCGGTAGAGAATAGTTGTAAGTTTTACCAAAATCTTTCGGAAGTGTCATCAACCATTTTAACGCACAAGCAATCTAAGTGATCCTTCTGTATTTTGCTGCTTGTTTCTTACCTCTCTAGGTGATAATATTTCATCCTACATACGTACAATATGCTGAAGTAGATTTTCGGTCTCCTTTATCATTTGCGTAGCTTGCGCGTGAATAGACTTCACTACGTAAATGATTATTTATTCTAAATAAAAGCCAATTTTCTTGTGATCTTTTGATATATTCTAATATCTTTAATGTAACTTCAAGATGACACTCTAGGAGCAGTAGCAATCGTCTTCTTTGATTTAAGGTGCTAAAAATAACAATGAGTTGGAAAGATTGAGACATTGCATTGTAAATATTTTGTAAGTGCATTGTCGTATAATTGATTGCAAAAAAAGTTTGGAACATATAAAGTGTCATCTAGTTTGAGATAGGTGGTAGTAGCAACAACTTAAGTTCAAGAAACTGGAGACGGAGATCCATCTACCAAGAACATTGGTGATTACCAAGTATTCTCTCAAGGTGAGTGAAGATAAGAGTGTTCTCAATAATATGATTGATTGTACCAGATTCAATGAGCCACTTACCCAGAGCAACGACACATGCGCTACCTGGAGAAGTGGCAACTAGAGCTATCAACTAAAACCAAAACCGCAAACCGAACAGGAACCGCAAAGAAACAGACCGAACCGTTCGCAAATTATTCGGGTTCCGGTTTGTATTTTGGAACCGTGAACAACATTGGTGCGGGTGTGGTTCTTACATATTATTATCTGGACCAGAACCGAAACCACAACATACAAGTTTCAAGCAGTTTCAAGATTTTTAGACCAGATCCGAACCAGACCGAAGTAGAACCGAAACAAACCCATTTATTATTATTATTATATTAATAATATTATTTTATAATTTATCTATAATATTTATACTTACTATCACGAGTGAAGCTGGTGCAGTTTGAACCCAAACCATAATCGCACTAAAGGGGGTCGATTTTAGACCGAACAAAACTTCACCGCATAAAAGCCGTATGGTATGATTTGATTGTTGCGGTTTGGAGTCAAATTTTGCTGTGTATTTTTTATTTTTATACAGTTATATAATATATTTTCAATTTTACTCACATATTTTTTGAAATATTTTATTTAAAAAATATAGAAGATATACAACTACTATTTATTAGTAATTATGAAAGACAACTAATTGTAGACGATTGTTACGGTTGAGCATGCCGACGAGACGTGTGCAAGCCAACTAGAATTCGTGGCAAGTCTACACGCGTAGAAAGACAATTGATACTATCCCACCGATCGTGGAAAAGACCGTCGAGAAGTGCGCAACATAATTATTTCTATTTCAATGTTGTTTTGAGTTTTACTATTTGCAACCCGCTTTTATTTCATTCCGCCAAGTTTGATCTTGGTTTTGGTTGGAACCGCATGGAACCGGACCGAACCGCATGGAACCGGACCGAACCGATAGTGGCCGGTTTGGTTTTGATTCTTGTTGAATCGTAATCGGAACCGGTGACACGACGATTCCAAAAATTAAGTTGGAATCGGAACCAGAACCGGAACCGGTCAAATCAAATAAGATTTTGGTTCTAATTTGAAAAACCGTTATCTTAGTGGTTCGGTTCATGATTTTAGTAGAACCATAACCGAACCGGAACCGTGACAGCTCTAGTGGCAACAAAGAAAAATTTCTTGGAGACATTAATCAGAACTTAATACCCGCAGAGGAGAACCATTTTCCTGACTATAATAACTAAGTGGAGGTGATCCAAAAAAGAAGTCTCAAACCTAACAATTTTGACGTGAGTTTGAGGTCGGAGATCAGATTGCTTCGCAAAACAACGCTCGGCAGGATGCTTAAATTTGCTGCAATAAGAGCAAAGAGGGCGACTCCCTCCAATGACGCCAGTGCAGCCAAGAGCCCACGATATGCTCAAAGGTTGGTCACAGTAGAGATACGGGTGACAATAGCTTTTAGTGTGAGAATGTCAAGTTCTCCCAATATCTACTGACATATCATCTCGTAGGACTTCAAAAACACAAAATATAACAGACAACAAGGAGCTCCAATTTTTTGTTAGATTTTCATTTACCTCATGCTATTTTTCTATGGTCAACAATGGTTTTATTTGGGGACAAATGGATGTATGTGTTTTTGATGGTTAGGGCTTAGCCGACTGCATGCATTTTGGGGATTAATTTGCGATTATCCAATTTCACTATGATAAAGTCTTGGATTGCTATAAGTCAAAATGCATTTTTTATGTAACACCCCTGTCTACTGTGGGTGCGCGCTACATACAACTCTGCATACCAGTGACCCCAACCCATCTCCATGGATCTGATTGACCACAACCGCTAATTCCAACGGTGAGTTGTTGAGGCTAGGGCTTGAACCACAGACCTTCTAGATAAGGGAGCTATACACTGATCCTCATCATTAATTGAGCTGCTAGATGAGGAACACAGTAGACCGTGGCGTTACAATCACAACCATAGGAAGATAGCTAGGGACGCAAACTGATAATTAAAAAATGAGGAATAAGAAAGAGAGAAAGAGAACTATAGTAATAGAGCAAGTAATTGATCCATAGTAAATTTGAAACTTGACCAAAAAAACAGAGCAAATAAAAGGCATAGAGCCATGATAACACAAGTAATAAAGGCAACAATAAATTAGTAATAATCTAATAGAATGTTGAGAATTTCTGATGCTTTTACTTGAGAAAGTATCTTGTTACACGTGCACATTCACTCAAGCAGACCCCCTCGTCGGAGTTCATGGAGCCCGCATATGGAAGCCTCCGTGATAAATTATAATTAATTAGTATATTAATTAATAATGTTATGTATGTCCTCCCTCATAGGGTTTGGGGATCCTGGAGGATCATAGTTGTTTGGGGCTCTCTTTCTCTCTACTCCTCACTCTATATCCAACTCTCATCTTGGAGCTCTCATCTCTCTCAAAAGTATTCCTATTGATTATAATGCAATGTTTGTGATTTTGAGTTGCTCATTCTCTCTCTATAGAACATCTCTTTTAGTGGATCGCTCGTCAAGATTCATGTTTGTAACAAGTGATCTGACCTGCCGCTTTCCGGCTGCGGTCTTCGTCACTGGACTTTCACCAGCGATCCCTTCGACTGTCGTTTGGAACACATCCTCTCCAATAATGTCCTCATTCGCTGCATCCATTCACGAGACCTTACTCGGCAAAGCAATATGCTTGCCAACATCCTTGCCATGGTGCACCATTTCAAAGCTCAGCTCGATCGACTCACAGAGCTCGATTGATTCACTACAGCGGAACATACCATTATTTTGCTTCCCACACCGTCACCGATCCTTAGCTCCCCCGCGCATTGTGCATTCCATTGAGGGACTTCCTCTCTTCGAGAGCCACCACAGGAATCCTCCGTCCCAACAATCATCCCTCGGCCTACCCAGCTTCGCCACATTGCAGCAACAAGGGGCATGTTAACAACTGCTCGCAGGCCCATGTCGAGCAAGTCTTGACCGACATTTTTTTGGCCCTCAGGACCATCTCCAAGTCGATCGAGCTGATGAGCACTTTTGGCCGGGCGAGCAGGATGAAGTCTCCTTTTCCCAAGGGCCCTACGTCGCTGCTGTCGATGAACGTATACGTCCCACATTGCAACCTGATCTCCAACTCCGCCTTCTTCTAGTTTTCCCTTGGACGACGACGAACTCGTCGACGAAGCACCTGCACCCCCTCGTCATTTGCGCGCATCCGCAACCTCCACGTGTTAGGTCTCCCCCATCCCACTGTTTTCTTTTTCTTTCCACAGACCCGACGAAACAGTGTCCTCTCTTGATGTCCTGCAACAACATGCCTTCCGATTACCCTTTCCAGCTATCGGGTATGACTATCTGGGTCTTAAAACAACAGTCCTACAACTTTACTCCCTTATTTATATCCCCTTTTCATTTTTTGGGCACCCACCGGTACGCCCATGCTTCAAATCCACAACTTAACCTTCTATTGGCAGCCCCAACCGAGAACAATTACTCTTTCCCAGAACACCAGCTGCCCCTCTCCTCCGCCAGTTGCCAAAGTCAACTTTCTTCCTCTCTTATGTTGTCACATCAACTTTTTTCCCTTTATTTTTTCCTCTTCTCGAAAACAGAAAAACAAAATAGCAGCAAAATTTCTCTCCTCTGGCTGTTGTTACCCATCATTTTTCTATACCCATCTATTGCCATTTTCACCCCCAAACCCCCACCCACTCTAGCTATCCTCATTTCATCTCACCACCCCCTAATACCACTTTAAATTTCACCCATTTTGTCCTTTTTAACACCACTTCATTTGTACTTCTCATAACACTCACCGCCGTTACTAACCATACACAATTTCTTCCTCGTCAGCATCCTTAAAAATTATGGCAAAAGGATAAAACTCGACCATGAGGATAAGGTCGATTTTAAAGGGGCGGTATAGTGTTACGCGGGTACATTCACTCAAGCGACTCCCCTTGTCGGAGTTCATGGAGAGTGCATATAGAAGCCTCCGTGATGAATTATAATTAATTAGTATATTAATTAATAATGTTATGTATGTCCTCCCTCATATATATAAGGGGGAGAGGCTTAGGGTTTGGGGATCCGGGGGATCATAGTTGTTTAGGGCTCTCTATTTTTCTCTCTTATTCTCTCTCACTCTCTATCTTCCTCTCCTCTTGGAACTCTCCTTTCTCTCTCTCAGAGTTTTTCTATTGATTATAATGCAACGTTCGTGATTTTAAGTCACTCTCTCTCTCTCGGACATCTTTTTAAGTGGATTACTCGTCAAGATTCATGTTCGTAACATATCTTGTTGAAGGTAATCATGTGCCTTAGGGACCCTCATAATGATGTATAGGAAAAAGATAGTTGTTTTATGGTTTAAGTCATTATACAATGAGTGTAGAGATTGTCGAGCAGTGCAAAGTTCGCTTAGCAGTAGCATTGATTGATTTGTCTACCACGAATCTTTGAGCAAAGGTTCAAAACATCAAACCGCAATGGTTGATGATTCCGTGATATACTGAAAAAATAGAGCCGTTGAAGATATAGTCGTTATTGTAGTCTGATAAGGAAGCATTCATATTCGGCTAAAATGGCACTAGCCACTATCGATGAAATCAAAAGAAATAAATCTCTCTCTCTCTCTCTCTCTCTCTCTCTCTATATATATATATATATATATATATATATATATATATATATAGTCAGTACTGAATTCGGAGCTCTCTCTCTCCCCCATATAAACAAGTGAAAGAGAAATGAAAAGAAAGCCGCTAATTTTTGCTAGGGAAGAATGTCTCTGATATAAAGATGGTCAATTCTCAATCTGAGAAAGAAGATCACCTACTCTGAAGTTCTTAAAGTTTCCTAGCAAATCATTCAGGGGGAGCAAAATGATCCAAGCCCAATTGGGAAAGCACTCTAAATCTTGTGCTTTCTGCTTTATTGTCTAGTTTTCAATTCCACGCTTTATTTACTACCTTCGATTTATCTGTTGTGTTCATTCTGTGTTTGCTCTAGTTGAGTAGTGTTGCGTTTCAACAGTAGGTTTGGTTTTTATTTATTTTAATCTACCCACTACTCTATTCACCCATCTAGAGTATTTGTGAAGCAATTTAGCGCCTTTAAATTGGTATTACAGTGAGATTCACTTTAATGTGTTCAAACCTTGATGTATTTGATTCTTGATATATAGTAGTTTCAAAAATATTGTAGATGGCTGGAAACTTAATTGAGTTCATGGATGCTCCTCTTCCACGTGTTCTCCATAATTTTATAAATCGGAAAACATCCTTTGTAGGTTACTTAAATATTATCAATTTTAATTATTGCAAATATCTAATTGCAGATCATCAAAAAACATATGGAGCAAACTCATCATGTCAAAGACCCAAACCTCCAAGTGTTCTCACTGGAAGATGATTTATTTGAAAAAACTCGTAGAAAACAATGTCTTGAAGGATATGTGGACACCTTTACAACTTAATAGGAATTCCCCTAGAAGGAAAGGAGAACAAAGTCAAAGAGATCATACTAAGAAAAGTAAGAAGTTGGAGTAAGACAAAGGTTGTAGATGAAGCGATACAGTCATCATCTAACAACAGTAAAGATGAAATTAAAGAAAGGCAAAGCTCGCGGGAATGGAGTCAACCTCTTCCCAAGACATGTCAAATTGCTTGTCTTTTCATGATCCTCTTGAAGCTTCTACTCTTGTTATGAAAAAGGAGATGATAAGCTCCAGTGTGAAGCTCACTAATGCTGAAAGAAGAATCAAACTACTTCTTGAAGATAATGCAAAGCTTGTAGCATCTGAATGTAATCTTCAGGAAAAGCTGGAATCAGCTAATAGAAACACTACAAGCTCATGCCTCTATAAAGAAGAAGTCACAATCAGCTTCACGCACTATTGAGAAGCTTACCAGTGATCTTAAGATATCAAATGCTTACTTTGAAGTCTTAAATGGGGAACTCATAGAGACACAGAGCCATCCAATGCATCGCCAAGAATTTTGTTGTTCCTACAAAGAAAGGGGGTCATATCATCCCCGAAGGATGTGCTAATGACTGGGAGGAGGCCTTTATCTAAAGTAGTGGGGGGAGTCTTCAGAAACCTAGTTATCCTGAGTGGAAAAAATGTAAGGGACTCTGGTGGAGACCAACCTAGGTCAGGTCGACGGAAAGTACCCGACGCCGCACCCGACCGGACCATTACCAGCCCTAATTAAAGGCATTTTATTCGTGTTATTTTTGCGATTTTATTGTTGAGCAATTATGTAATTTTTATGTGTACACATATATATACATCTAATTATCTAAACATATATATGTATATAATATGTATTTAATTTGTTAGCTGTTAAGGAGATAGGGGTTCAAACCGGTCCAGAGTTTAAAAAGCCAGTCCAGCTCTCATAATCAGCTAAACCTGCACAATTCATCTTCCCGATTTCTGCAAAAAGCCGTGGAGTTAGGGCTCCTGCCGCGTCATCCTCCACGATCCAGCACACGCAGGAGACGTCTTCCCCCGTCGGCGCCAGCACCGTGCGCAACTTCCGGAGATCCAAATGCCGCCATGTCCACCACTTCAACTCCTGCAGTTCCCACCCTTAGCCACATCGAACACGATGGATTCCGCCATGGCCGCTCGGCTGCAATTTTTTTTTTTTTGGGCTTCTTGTTTTATTGTCAAAACCCTATATAAAGGGGATCCATGTAATCGTTTTTGAATGATGAATGTTGAATGAAATGTTGAAACTGCTTGTTTTGATTTGCTGTGTGCTTATCGTCCAATGTTAGGGATGATGAACAGTGATTAGGAGTTTTGGCGGGTTGCTTGTGTTCTAAGCCCCTGTAGTGATAGTTGATGATAAGTAGGAATTTAGAGGTTGAATGATTGGTTTGATTTCGGTGAGTGTGCTGTATGGGCTTCCTGTTTGAGTTGAGGAAGTTGAAGTTTGTGGTTTTGTTTCCCGCTTGAGAGGAAGCTGAAAAGTTGCATTAGGTTTTTCTGTTTGCCAATTGGTGACTGATTTCCATTGGTGGAGTTCTGTTGAATTGAAGATTGTTGTGCTTCGTGAGAAGGCGATGAACAGTAATCGGTTGATGTTATTGTTGTAGTTATAAGTTAAAACTTTGATGTTAGGGTGCTGACATCTTGGGTATTCTCTGTGAGAGGGATTTAGTTGTAGGTCTTAGTTTGGTTCTTGTGGATCCACCAAGAGCGTTTGAGATTTCGTGGAACCACTTTGAGCGTGAAGAGCGAGTGAATTTAGGTTGTTAGTTTGTGGCTTCCTTACACGACCGAGTGAGTGATTCCGTGGAAACCATCTCGTGTGAGAGAGTGACTTAATTATTTGGTGCCCGTGTGCGATAGAGGCCAACCTTGGAGCGGAGATCGAAGGTGACGAGGTGTATCTCGCGTGATCGCCATCGACTTCGAATATGGATAGACACATCTTTCCGTGGGTAATTGTTTATATCTCTTCCTTTGTGTGTGCCTCTATAAATTCTCGTAGGATAATAGACTCAATGATGGGTTTTCGCCCGAGTTTCGCCAGCAAACGCTACGTCGAAAACTCAAACAAAAACGTATTTGAAGTTCACGATTTCCGTTTTGCTACGACAAGGGGAACGGAACGAAAGTTGCAAACTTTCGTCCCTGGATTTAAAATCGAACCTTATTTAAGAAAATTCATTTTGAAATGAAGAAGTAATTTGTGTTTTTCATAAAAATTTCAAGTTGCGAAATTTCTTAAGTGCCGCGTCCGCTCTAAAATTTGCAAAAAATAATTTAATCATCGCATGCATTTAGGGTTTCCAAAAAAAAAACCAACAGACGTGTAAACCCTACGCGTCTTCCTGCATCAGACTCCCAAACCACTAATCCTCTTCCTGAGCATAATTATCACTGTTCTCCATCTCCATGTTTATGTCCACATCTTCAACCAATAATTGTGGACCTATATGTGGATTGTCTACCACTGTTCAACAAATGTCGATTGACTCAATGATTTCACAAGAAGTGATGGAGCAAGATTATACTTTATGATCGTTGAGCGGTAATCTTCGACCACATATTACCTCGACGAATTTTGGTCAGAAAGAACCATTGACTTCTCAATTTATCATCCTCCCAAGTGAAGAAGCACATACAAGAAGTTTCCTTGTCTTTGTTGCAAAATGATTGGAGATTTTATTAGTGACTTGTGCAATCCTTATAGAAATCATGTTGATAATATAATTCTAATCAGTCGTTGGAACCATCAACTTGCTAACAAATACAGACCAAATGCCTATTGGGTGCCAAAAACTTTTTGATAATTTTATGCAGGTACTTTGGTGGCCTTCCCCGCAAAGCTCAGGGGATGATAAATCTATTCACGGTCTATGAAAAGATAAGGTGATGACTTAGACACTTCAAATCATGAAGATTTCCTAGTCGATCTTTCTCATAATGATAGAACTTGTTGATGAATGGAGTCAACCTTGTATATATTTCTTGAAGAACAAATTACAAGTATGACTACAAATATATAGGTAAAAGAGAGACAGAGTAATCCCTTATACAAGATGTGAGACTATTAGAAGAGAAAGAGGAAGATCTATAACAAGCCTCTAAATGGGCCTTTACAAGGTGTTTCCTTACTATTTTCTAACACTTCCCTGCAAGCTGGAGCGTACAAGTCGTAGGCGCTAAACTTTGATAAGGACTGATAGTATAACGGTCGAGAGAGAGAGCTTTAGTCAGGATGTCAGCCACTTGTCCTATAGCAGAACATGCTCCAATTCTATCTTCTTTGATTGAACTTTTTCTCGAATGAAGTGACATTCAACTTCAATATGTTTTGTTCGTTCATGGAAGACTGGATTCTTGACAATATGTATCGCAGCTTGATTGTCACAAAATAATGTTACCAAAGATGAGAGTTTGAGTCCCAAATCATTAAGAAGACTTAATCCTGGTTAACTCAGATACGACAGCAGCCATAGACCGGTACTCGGCCTCAGCAGAAGATTGAACAACAACAGTCTGCTTCTTGCTATGCCAGGTAATAAGGTGTCCATCGAAGTATGCGCAAAAACCAGTTGTGGAACACCTATCATCAAGAGAACCTGCGTAGACGACGTCAGAATACGCAACGAGAGATAAATAGGTAGACGGTTTGTACACAAGTCCTTGTCTCCGAGCGATCTTTAGATATCTGAAAATGCGCTCAACGGCTTGGTGAGATGTCCGAGGAACATACATAAAATGACTCACAACCCCCACAATAAATGAAATATCAGGTCGAGTAACCGTAAGATAAATCAACTTCCCCACCAAGCGTCGATAGTATTCTGGATTTGTAAGCAGTTGGTCAGAATCAGAACCATGTGCAAAAAACTTGTGATTTACATGCATAGGGGTGTTCGCAGGTTTGCACCCTGAGTAGCCAGCATCTTGAAGGAGGTCAATACAATACTTTCTTTGGGATAAGACGAGACCATCAGGTCGTTTTGTGACCTCAAGCCCAAGGAAGTATCAAATATTTCTCAGGTCTTTCGTCTGAAATGCTAAGTTCAAATATTTTTTGATTTGTTGTATCCATGTAGAGTCATCGCCAGTAATTATGATATCATTAACATACACAAGAAGAATCACACTGCCTGTTGATTGATGACGGGTGAAGAGGGAGAAGTCAGCCGAGCTCCGTGTAAAACTAACTTCGCGAACAATCTTGCTAAATTTCTCAAACCAAGCACACGGGGACTGTTTAAGATGACATATATAGACTTCCAGAGATGACGATGGACAACTAAGGAGATCAGGACCCGAACAGTATTCAACTTGGCAACTGAGGAGAAAGTTTCATCATAATCAAGGCCTTGCTGCTGAATGAAACCCGGGCCACTAGGCGAGCTTTTAGGCAGTCAACAGTCTCATCCGCAATATGTTTGATAACAAACACCCACTTGCAGCCGACACAGAATTGGCTGGGAGGAAGAGGAACCAGATTCCAGGCCAGTTAGGCCAGAGTGTGGTCATTTCATCATCCATGGCCGCCCGCCACCCCAGCTGTTGAAGCTCTTCTTGTACAAAATTAGGAATAGAAATGTAGGAAAGAGAAATGACAAATTGGTGGAGTGGTGGAGAGAGACGATGTAAAAACACATAATTCGCAAGGGATAAGCTGTAGCTGTTGATGCTGGATCAACATGCCGCAAGATGTCATCAATAGAAGGAAGCTGCTGTAGGGAAGTAGTCTTGGACTTTCGATGAGTATAGACACAGATAGGTGGTGGAGGTTGAGGAGGTACCAAGAGAGGTGAGGGAGGAGGTCGAGATGGAGTCGTGACCGGGACGGCAGGACGCGCGACAATAGAAGGTGGAGACGGGTTAGAAGGAGAGTAGTGGTATGGTTGATCCTTAATAAAGGTTACATTAGCCGAAACTATCAGCTTGTTGTCGGTAGGAGAGTAACATACAACTTTTTTTAGTACGGGAGTAGCCAATGAACATACACTTTGTGGCGCCAGCAGCGAGCTTGTCAGTAGGCGGACCAAGAAGGTGAACGTAACATACATAGTCAAAGACTCGAAGTGTGAGAGAAAAAGGAGACTTGGATGGAAAGAGGAAACCAAATGGAGTGGCGAAGTCGAGTATGGACGAATGCATGCGGTTGATGAGATAACATGCAGTAGAAACAACAAAGTTCCGGTATTCTGTGGGCACCTGTGTTGTACAACCCTATATCCGGCGAGTGGGACCGACAGGAGGCAGACCAGCCAAATCAGGCAGTCCAAGTCTCAAGAGAGGCAGAAGGGAGGCAAGAGCTCTGCAGCTCCCGCCGACTCGCCCAGGCGGGGTGGGATGGAAGTGGGGCGAGTGGAGCCAGTGGGCTCGCACTCGCCACTGGCTCTTGGCAACAGTGGGCGAGTGGAGCAAGTGGGCTCACACTCGCCACTGGCTCTCGACAACAGTAGGCGAGTGGGCCAGGTCGGGCCCGCACTCGCCCATGGCCATGAGGAGGCGGCGAGTGCCAGTCCCATCGAGCACTCGCCTCCCCAGGCGAGTGGAGGTTTTTGGGGGCCGTTCTCCCAGTGATCTATGTTGTATTTTTACCGTTTCATTCCCGCTGCCCTGCCCGTATCCTTTCAAAACAACGGAGTTGCGTTGTTGGCAGGCCGACCTGGACTGCATATAGCCGTTCCAAACAACGGAGGTACGTTGTTGGCAGAACAACTTCAAAAAACTATAAATAGACCCAAGGGGGTATCTCAGAAGGCAAGTTTTCAAACATTCCAATCTTCTTACTCTCTGATCTTCTAGTGCTTTCTGAGGTGTCCTTAGCTCAGCACAGGCTAAGGAGGGGAAGCGCTCTAAGATATTCCGAGTGTGTGGTGAGACCTCCGTGCTGGAGCCTTGAATCGGTTCTGGTTCTAAGTCTTTGGTCGTTCAAGCTCGCTTGGGAGAAGTAAGAGTGCGGTCACCCCTTCCCAAAGGGTTCGAACTTCACGAAAGCCGAATTTCGGTTTCAGCATGTGTAACATCCATGATTTTTAACGTCGTGTGTAACTTAAATTTCAGGATGTGATCGCGAGCAAAATTAAGCGCGTCGGTGAACTGTGAAGGTATTTTTAAATTTTTATTTATTTTGATTCTCCTTAAGTGGCAAATGTATAAAAAAATAATACATTAAACCCCTCGGTTCAAACCGGTCCGACAGTTTTAATAACCACACTCTTTTTATAGCCATGAAGAAAGCCGCACCTCTCTATTCCCGTAACCCTCATTTCTTCCGCAACCTTCCGCCTATTGTCCACGCCGACCACAGAAACTGCTTCGACGACGCCAGTTAAGCTCTCTTCAGTCTTCTTCTTCGCTGAAATTTGACGCCTACTGCTTCTCCTTCCTCCACAGAGTCCGACGTCCCTCCCTCTTCCTTTCCCAGGGCGGAGGAGGTTCTGTTTTCAACCCTAGCTGGTGGAGGAAACCTTCTTTTTTGTTGTTCTTAGTTTTGGTGAGTTTCGTTCTTCGTTATTTTCTTTTCGTAGCGGAAATCATTTAAGTGGGAAACCAAATTTGTTTATTCCTTCACTTTCTCTTGCCCTAATTTAGAAAGCAAAGTATTCGGTCTTCCATATTCAAAAATTGGTCGCTTATTTTGGGATCTAATCATTGTAGAGTGAGGTAAATGCAATATTTTATTGTTCATAAATTGTTCAAAAGTGTATCCTTATCATTTTGAGTTTTTTCACCAAAAACCCTAAGGGAAAAAAATGCTTAAATTAAGGTTACTGTGGATTTCTGATTTTTTGGTGGACATTGGAATAAGGAATTGTGAGGGACATTTATTCGGAGGGAATCATGTCGCCTCGCCGTGTGTACGAACGTCGTAACGTTACTGTAAGAAATTCGACTCCCTTAGTCTAACAATGCAGAATATTTTTCATTAATTCATGTATTAACTATGTTGTTATCCGCACTTAGAAATTTCAAATTCCTTTAGTTAGAACCAAGTCAAAGGGGTAGGTATACGCTTAGGCCTAGTTATCAGACTCAGTGTCATGAAAGCCTTAAGCCTGGTGTATTTAACTAGAGTCCTACTCCGTGTTTGACTCACTAAACACTAGTCTAAGTTAATTTAGAAAATATAAGGGCGAGGAAGGTATACCCTCGCGATTGTGGTGGAGGCACGCCACTACGTGCTCAGGGCCAGTAGGTCAGCACTTGAACTTCAAGCTCAGGGTCAATGACCCTTGCTACTGATATGTAACTCCATAGATAGGAGTCTGTGTTCCACTTGAGGGACATCCAGTTTAGGGCACCATCAGGTTTGTCACTCAGACCGCAGTCACTAGTTTGTGCACAGTCGTCCTTAGTGACAAGTGTTAATAAGACAACCTAGAAGCTGGCTGAATCTTACAACAGTCAAAAATTCAAACTACAGAAATCAATGATTTGTACAATTGAGACAAAGGTGTGGCAAATCACACAATAGGCCGATGCTATCCCAGATCATGAACTCAAGTGCCAAGTCTTATATTAAAATAATTATGTAAATTTTGAATTCAAGTAATATTCACTTATAATATTTCTTAAAGTGTTGCTGAGGGGAGTAGTTTTTCTTACTCTTCAGTGAGTCTGATCCATTTGAACCTATTTTATTTCAGGGGGCTTAGGTCAGAGAATCCGCTTAGGATAGGCGGTGCAGTCTGATCAACTGTCAGTTTTGTTCAATTGTACCACTGTTGTTGTACTTTTTTCTCTTTGGAGACAGTTGTACTTCACTCATGTTTTGATGTATCCGTTTACTTCAGTTTGACGGTATATCAGTCTCTCTTAGTGTTATATTCAGTTTTAGTTGGGTCTGTGAATTCAGCTTGGAAGGTACACTTTTACCCATAGATTTACTTAATCTTTTTCCGCTATAAGTTTTCCCTTTTAGCACTTTTATTTCTTTTACCTGCTTTATGTCAGTTTATATACCGTTACTTAGGTGGCGTTTGGTTAGGCTTATGGGCTGCGGTGTGGCGGAGCCAAAACAGAGTTTTTCGTTTAAGTGGCCTTTGGTAAGGCTTTTTCCAAGACCTGCGTTCATTAATTGCCGCAGTTTTGACCTATCTCCCAACCGCGGCTTATTTCTCCGGTACAACCGCAACTCTGCCTCCCGATCTCCCCCGATAGACGCAACAACGAATCCCCCCCTCCTCCACTCCGACAACAAAGCTAGTTCTTCTTCTCCCTCGTTGACGATGCAGTAGTTCATTTTCCTTTTCAATTTCGCCATTCAGATCTTCCGTGAACTAGTTGGTTCGGAAAGATTCATGCGATTCTAGTGAGAAATTTTGGAAGCAGCCGAAACTTCCTTCTGGTAGGTGTTCCCGCTCTATTCATGTAGGTGTTCCCGCTGCATCCCCTGTTCTTACTGTAGCTTCTCCGATTTCCTCTGTTTTGGTCGATGGAGCTTGTTGCCGCTTTTCTGTGCCCTCAAATGAAGTTCGTGGCAACCAACATCCTCCGCCAACGTCGTGGAAGGCCATCCTGTACATGAGACATGGGTTGAAGGTGAAGCTCATAAGAACAGAAGGATGACGAGAGTGGCTAACCTCATAAGGTGATGAAGATAAACAAGAGCTATGATTGGGTTTGGTTGGCTGTTTCTTCTTCCTCCTCTCTCTATCCTGTTTTCATATTTTGTTCTTTTTAATTGCTATTTTGTTCTATCATACATATGCGCTGCTCAGTTTTTCCTCATAATATGCACATACGTGCAATTGCCATCTTATAACAAACTCATTAAAATTAATTTTGATAGCATTGATTGGAGGAGAATTCCACCATCTTTGAGTAGAAACACAACCTTCAAACCTGTATTACAAAATAATAGAAGAAAAATAATAGGATAAGGGCATCAGTTGCACAATCGTGTCTGAGAAGGACGTCGGGAAGCTAAAGCATAGACTTAAAAAATGTCTGGATGAAAAAAAAAGATTTTCTGCGTTTGATGTTACGTTATGTAGAAGATGTTAATTATTGAAAATATATGTTATGATTGAAAAAAATGTATGAATGAAATTTTATTTTGTGTTAAATTTGAATTTTTTTTTTCAAAACTCCGTTTTGTATCCAAACAACTTTTTGAAAACTCCGTTTCGTAAACTCCGTTTCACCCAAACAGTTTTTTAACAAAACTCCGTTTTCCAGAATCAGCACTTTTTCTATCAGCAACAGCTCATCAGCAGCTTTCCATCAGCAACAGCCCAACCAAACAGAGCCTTAGTTTACTTGTTATCGCGGGCCCGACCGGACTGCTGATTTTCTATTGAACTTGGTTGGGGTGTTACAACCTGCATTTGAAACATAAGTGATCGGGCAACGTCAAGGAGGTGACAATTTTTCCGCTCGGCCACCCCATTTTGCTGGTGGGTATAAGCACACAAGGTTTGATGTATGATTCCAAACTCGGTGCATAAATTGAAGAATGTGCGACTGGTATATTCGCGAGCATTGTCAGAGCGGATGATTTTTATCATAATGGAGAACTGCGTACGCGTCTTAGTAAGAAAAGTACAAAACACAGATGTTAATTCAGTACGATCATGAAGTAGATATAACTAAGTGAGACGCGAGTAATCATCAATAAATGTGACAAAATATCGAAAACCAAAAACACTGGAGACTTATAGGGTCTCCAGATATCTGAATGAAGTAAAGAGAACGGAGTATTACTCCGGGTCCATGTAGGAGGGAAATAAGTACGATTTTGTTTTCCGTAGATACATGATTCACAAGTAAACTCTTGCAAAAAGACATCAGGAAGAGCCTTCTTGGAATCGGGAAGGGAGCATGCCCAAGGCGGCAATGTCAATTGACAGTGGAGACGATAAAGAGAACGGTGGGTGGAACATCCAAGAGATACAGCTCATTCGACAGCCGCCCTTTACCAATGATACTCCGCGTGCGGCGATTCTGTACAACAAAAGAGGAAGATGAAAATGTTATACATCAGTCAAGGTCTTGAGTAAGACGACTAACTGATAACAGGTTAAAGGGGGATCCCGGAACATGAAGAGCCGAGGATAGAGGGAGATTGAGAGTAAGCCGAAGATCAGCCGTGCCAGAGACCGGAGTTGTGTCGCCATTGGCAACAATGATGATGAACTTGGGATGTGCATACTGTATATACTACGATGGTCTCTGAGATGTAATGTGGTGAGTAGAACCCGAGTCCACGATCCAGTGGGGGCTATGGGAGAGACAGAATATACCTTCAGTGGAAAAAGACGCTATCGAGCCGGACGAGCGACTGATAACGCCTTGGAGTTGTTGAGCTGAGTGCGGAGAGCATTGATATCTTGTTGGGTAGAAGAATCAGAATCCGGTGGAGGAGCACCAGTGGGAGGAGCAGCTGTAGTAGAGGCAACAAGGTTTTGAGATAGACCATGCTTGCGGTAGCATGTAGCTTCAAGATGAACATCTCGACCACAATAAGTACATTTTAAAGCAGAATGCCCTGCACGTTCTCGTCCCTGAGACGTGTGGTGGCCTCCCATAGTTGAAGAGCCACGAGCTGGAGCTGGAGTAGGTAGGAGAGACTGCTGAAGGAGAGCTGGTGAAAAAGTTGCGGGGGCCTCAGATGGAGGTGTAACTTTGAGCAGCATAAAACATACATCGGACAGTGAGGGCGCTATAGAGTAGGAAAGAATCTGAGCCCGGATATTGTGAAGGTGGGGAGGAACTCGAGTCATCATCATTGCAATCCCAACAGCTTCCTTTTGCGCTCGTTGTGTAGCAAGATCCATAGAGGGAGGCTGATGTTGTATCCAGAACTCCACCAGAGTTTTGGCCTTAGTAATGAAAGAGGTCAGGTCAACCCGTTGTCCCGGGATTCAGAGTTTGAAGCGCAGAGATGATATCAAACAGATGTAGCAAGCTGTCTTTGCCAGAGTAGAGAGAGTGAAGCTCCTCCCACATTGCCTTAGCAGTCTCATACATGGCCATGCGATATGGTTCGGTATCCATGGAATTGAGGATCCAGGATTGAACCTGACCATCATCACACAACCACTTGCCAGTAGGAGCAATAAGAACGTCCCGGGTAAGGTGGTGAAGAAGATCTTTTGTTTGTAGAACACGTCGAACCGAATGCACCCATTCCACAAAGTTGTCATTCCCACTGTGAGAGATAGCGGTGATCCGAAGCTCATCACGGACTTCAGATGAGGGAGACGCAACACGAGCAGGAAGAGATGAAGCAGGCGTGGAGTCCATGACGACAAGAGGAAGTCGCAACGACTTAGAGGAGAAGTTGGCGAGTAGAGGAGCAGCGGCTAGGGTCGAGGCCGGTGAACAAGAGGGTATGCGGGTAGAGCAGTACACAAGCAAGAGGAAGTCGCAACGACTAGAGGAGCAGCAGACAACGTTAGGCGAACTGAGAGCGCGACTAGAAGAGAAGATCGGCAAGAGCCATCCGCGACTAGAAAAGAAGAGCCCGCAGCGGGTAGAGCAAACCGCGCAAGAGGAGGCCACAACTAGACAAGAGGAGGCCGCATCGGCTAGATGACGAAGCAACTGTAAGAGCAAGAAGAATCCGTGCGGCAGGAGTTCAACAAGCAGTCCGCGGTTAGAAGAAAAGAGGCCGCAACGAATAGAAGTAGACCGCAGTCCGCGACAGGTAGAAGCAGTCCGCTAGTGGAAACCACAGAAACAGACGACGGGTTGAGAAGCTGACTGCGGGTAGAGAAGTAAACCGGTCGAGTGGGTAGAGAAGCATAACACGACAGATGGAAGCAGTCCGCGACGGATAGAGGCGGTCCGCGACAAGAAGAGGTCGACGGGTAGAAGCAGTACGCGGCGGATAGAGGCAGTCCACGACAAGAAGAGGTCGAGAGGGTAGAGAGGCAGACCGACGAGTAGAGAGGCAGACCGGTCGAGCTGGTAGAGAGGAGTTAACTGCGACAAGAGTAGACTGAGGGCCCCACAACGAAGCTATAAAATCTAGAGGAGGGGGGGGGGAAGGGGTGGGATGAGAAGTGGAACCACTGAAGAGGAGCGGGTAAAGAAAGGAGACCGACGGGTAGGAGGTGAACAGGGACCCGCGGACAACGACAGTAGACCGCCCGGGAAGAAACAGAGGATGCAGTTAAAAATGAATAGGCCGCTCCAGAGGATCTGAGCTCTGATACCATGTTGAAGAATGGAGTCAACCTTTTATATATACTTCTTGAAGAACAAATTACAAGTATGAGTACAAATATATAGGTAGGAGAGAGAGAGAGTAATCCCTTATACAAGATGTGAGACTATTATAAGAGAAAGAGGAAGATCTATAATTGGGCCTCTAAATGGGCCTTTACAAGATGTTTCCTTACTATTTTCTAACAGAACTCAACTCAAATGAAGATTTAAAGGCTTGATTATACTCAAAAAGCAAAGAACTTCACTCTCCATTCTCTACATAATGTTATCTAGGGTATTCAGTGGAAGGGAGTTGGACCTCCAGTTTTGACAATGCTAGCAATGGTATTAAGAATATCCAAATTGATTCAAGACTATAAAAAACCCTCTTTGAAAGAACAAGGATCCTCGAATAAGAGATCAATGAGTTATGCATGACTTGTTACTCATCTAATCCTAAGCAACTCGCTGATAGTATTCAAGGTCATTCCTTATGCATTACCAGAGAAGCAGCGATCAATTGTACAAGGTTACAACAATGTGATAATCTAGAACTCATCCAAGAAACTGACACTAACCTTGAAAAATATGGGCTACAGTGGTGCAAGAGTATCTAATCTATGAATGAGAGATTTCACTGAAGATTTTCAGCTACTCACAAATTTAAATGGAAAAGTAATCCTCTGCAGGACATCCTCTTATGGTGTGGTAAGTAAGAATCTATAACTTTGATGTGCAAAAGCTTCTTGAGCATTATTATCATATCGACATTGCCTCGCGCTCAGCTCCAAAAGGAGCATTCATCAAAACTTACTGGCATACAAGAAGAGGGCTTCTTCCATTGGTCAGACTTGCTCAAGACCCCTGATCTCACTCTTGATTCAAATATCATGTGACAACAAAATTGGCTGCTCTAAGAGAGTTTGTGGTATCCATTTTTAATGGACACAAACTGGGGAGAATTCTAAAGAAAGAGCAGCAAATGTTCTTGATCTCTAAGGAATCAATATCAATATGGTGGATGTAGAGTTACCAGCACAAGTTACAACAAGAAAGCTTTTTGGATAAAGGAAAGGAATAATGGTTGAGGATGAGAATTTAGTTGTTGATGATTTTGCAGCATCTATAAGAACTCCTGAATATTGGTTAAACCCAGACCAATTCCTTTGCAACAGAACTCCCTCACGCATTAAGGATTATCCTTGCAACACTCCTCAATATCTTCTCTAAGGATATGTGTATATGTTCTCCATATATGTTTGGTACTAAAATTATATATATGAGGAAGTTTTAAGGGCCACCAATCATGGAGCATAATAGTAGTACTTAGGCATCAATCATCATACACCGATGGATAATTTTGTGAGACTGTAGAAATAGAGCCGTTGAATATATAGTTGTTACTGTTGTACAAAAAAAGCATTCCTATTTGGCGAAAATGGCAGCTACTATTTATAAAATCAAAAAAAACCAAGGGATATATATTGTTAATATTGAATATGAAGTGCACTCTCCCTCTCTTTGATATACAAGTGAAAAAGAAAACATGTAATTGCTGCTAAGGAAAAAAGTCTTTGAGATAAAAGATCGAGGAAAATCAATCCTCAATTCAAGAAAGAAGATCACATCTGCCAAAGTTCTCTAACAAATCATTTAAGGAAATCAAAGTGATCCAAGGCATCCAAAGCCTATGTGTTAGAGCATCCACGTTCCCAAGCCAGAACCATTGTGATTACTTCTGTGATATTCTGAATCATATAAGGGCGATCCGATGAGGACGGGGAATGCTTTGGTGGCAGTGAAGCCCAAGAAAAGCAGCTCTTACCAGACTTCTAGGATGAAGATTTCTAGGTGAAAGAAAGTGCATGAATGGACCATATCTCATATCAGAATTGTAGGGAAAGTTACAAGGTTTTGGTAATGATTTGGATCATAATATCATAGATGTCTTTTCAGAGTAAATAATGGATTTGTGTTGGAAACTCGATAGTTAAGTATGCTTCAATGAGAGTAGTCCTGAAATGGGTGACCTCATGATAATTGTTCGTAAGTCACCTATGAAAAATGGCAAAATCATGTTATTTACCTCATTATGGACAACGATGAATCAAAGTGGGCAATATTTTGATATTGTGTGAGTTAAGTTGTTACACATGATATCAGAGTTGGACCTCCTACAGTAGAGTGTATGGTTCAGGGACGGACCATGCAAAAGTTGGTAGGTGTGTAACATCCAGAATCCGATGAGCCCGGTTTGCTGAGGGTGGGGAATTCTTTGGTGACAGTGAAGCCCATATAATGTTGATATCTTAGATGACATGCTTCTAGGTGAAAGGAGGTGGTAGAATGAATCAAATCTCACTTCGTAATTGGAGGGAATGTTGTTGTGCTTAAGAAATAACTTGGGCCATAACCCATAAATATTGGAGGAGCATTTTCAAAGTAAATGGCGAAGTTGTGTTAGAAACTCCATAGTTGCGTGTGCTTCGGTAGTAGTCCTAGGATGGGCGACCTCAGTAAGTGCCCGTAGGCCATCTATGTAAAAGGGCAAAGTCGTGCATTTTAGCTTAGTATGGCTGAGATGAATCAAAGCGAACAATACTTCTGATATTGTGAGTTGGATTGTTACAACTTCGATTTCAACTGCCTCTATGATTGAGGTATGGCAACGGACTCTCTTGGAGCATGTTAGAAGACATAAGGGAAAAATGATGTAAAGACCCATTTATAGGCCCATTTCCTCCTTCTTTGGTCCCACATCTATTGATAGGATTCTTTCTTCTTCTCTTCTCCTATATATTTGTATTCTCACTTGTATTTGATTAATGAAGAAGTATCTATAAGGTTGACCCATTGATTTATACATGGTATCAGAGGGACTCGTTGCCTCCCGCGGACTCCAAACTCTATCCGCCTTCCTCTTAGCTAACTGCGGCCTGCGGCCTGCGATCTTCTACGGCCTGCGGCCTTCCTCTTAGTCTTCCGCGGCCTGCGATCTCCTGCGGCCTGCTAAGTCTATCCGCTCTTCTCCTCTTAGCTAATTGCGGCCTCTCTTTCCGCTCTTCTCCCTTAGCCGCTTGGCTAACTGCGGCCTGCAGTCTTCTGCGGCCTATATTTCTGCATCCGCTTCCTCTTCATCTTCGTGGTTCCACCCTCCTCCTCGGGCTTCTTATAGCCTCCTCTCTGTCCCGTGGGGTCCACCTCTCCCTGCTGTTCTAATTCAGTCCGCTGCGGATTCCTCCAGTCCGCTGCGGACTCCTCCAGTCCGCTGCGGACTCCTCCAGTCCGCTGCGAGCTTTCTTCCCCTGCTCTGCTTCTCTCCTACCTTGCGAGCTTCTACCCCAGTCCAGACCGAGCTCTCTTCTCGCTCGTGGTCTCTTGATATATCCCGCCGCAGACTGCTCCTAGCCGCTGCGGGCTCTCTTCTCGCGAGCTGCGATTTCCCTTCTTGCGGACTGCTCCAGTCCGCTGCGGCCTATCTCAAATCGCGCCTTGCGGCCTGCACTTTCTAATCGCTGCGGACTGCTCCAGTTCGCTGCGGACTGCTCCTCCTCCTATTTTGCTCTTGTCGCCGCGACCTGTCTCACGTCGCTGCGGACTGCCTCAATTCGCGCCCTGCTGCGACCTTCTCCCTGTCACCGCGACCTGCTTCTTGTCGCCGCGACCTGCCCCAATTCGCCGCGGTCTGCCTATTTTGCCCAGACTGCTCCTAGCCGCTGCGGGCTCTCTTCTCGCGAGCTGCGATTTCCCTTCTTGCGGACTGCTCCAGTCCGCCGCGGCCTATCTCAAATCGCGCCTTGCGGCCTGCCCTTTCTAATCGCTGCGGACTGCTCCAGTTCGCTGCGGACTGCTCCTCCTCCTATTTTGCTCTTGTCGCCGCGACCTGTCTCACGTCGCTGCGGACTGCCTCAATTCGCGCCCTGCTGCGACCTTCTCCCTGTCACCGCGACCTGCTTCTTGTCGCCGCGACCTGCCCCAATTCGCCGCGGTCTGCCTAAATTTGCGACCTGCCTCACCTCGCCGCGGTCTCGTGGTCTTCTTTTTCTTACCGCGGTCTCTTCTTAACCGCTGCGGCCTCTTTCTCTACTTTGCTCCTGTTCGCGCCGATTTCTCTTCACCACTGCTCTTGTTGCTGGGACTACCTGCTGCGACCACTTTTGAACTCACGCGGGTTTGTCGTGCAAGTGCTCTCCCGTTTGCGAGTTCTTCTTCGCCACATCTCGGCAACCTCGTCTATTCGCTCGCCTATCTGCTCCTCTTAACCGCTCGGCCTCCGCTTGGGTGTGGTCTGTTTCTCAAACAGCACTGTCCGCTTCCTCCTTTCCCGCTGCGGGCTCCGCCTCTTGGTCGCGGGCTCTAAACCGCTAGTGTGTTGACACCGAGACCGGGCGAACTCCTTGCTTCGCCTCGCTTTCTTCTGGTTGCTGCTTGTTCTCGCCGCTGCGGTTTGTTCTCGCCGTTGTTATCCGCTGGTTCTGACCGCTGGTTCTGACCGCCGGTTTCTATGGCTAGTCACTGATCAAGATCATGACTTCTGCCTCCACCACTGCTTATGAGATTGTTGTGTTGCGTGCTCAACTCCATCAGCTTCAAGAGGTAGTTCGTCGCCTCTTTGGCTCCGTGGCCTCGATCTTCCAGGAAGGTATATCATGTCTCTCACACAACTCTCACTGGATTGTGGACTCGGGTGCTACAAATCATCTCTTTCCGCAGCAGCCACCCAAATACTTAGATATTTCTTACCCCCAGCACATCACTGTGGCCAATGGTGACCGGATCCCGGTTTCTGGCGCTGCTAATCTGCCTCTTACTCCTTCACTCTTCTTATCCTCGGTTCTTCCTGTTCCGGGATCTGTTTTTAATCTCCTTTCTGTTAGCCGTCTTACGCGAGACCTTGATTGTTGTGTTACTTTCTCACGCTCTTCCTTTGTGGTGCAGGATCGACTAACGCAAAATATACTTGATAGAGGGCGACTGTCTAACGGGCTATATCTTCTTGATGTTCCTCCCTCTGCTCTCACTACTGTCTCCACCACTGATTGACATCGTCATCTTGGGCATGCTCCTCTTCCAATCCTCAGGAAAGCTCTTCCTACTGTCTCCCTTCATGAGTTCTTCTGTGAATCATGTGTTTTCGGCAAGCAACACCACGTCTCATTTTCGGAAAAAGGTTCATGAGCTCTTCCTATTGAGGTTGATTGTCACTTTTGTAACAACCCGATTTTTGTTATGATAATATTAATGTAATAATAATAATAATAAATAAAAACCTAATTCCTACTTAACCCGAGAACCAGCCCCCCTTTTCTTTTATTCCCGCAAACCCGCATCGCTTCTCCCGATCCCGCCGACTCCCGCATCCCGCTGCTCCCGCTTGGTCTAGGGCTACCCCGATCCCGACTCCACCGTAAGCCACAGCTCCCGCAAGCCCCGTCTCCTGCTCCAGGCGCCGACTACTCCTCCGACTCCCTCCCGTGCGCTCCTTTCTCTGGCCGACATCTCTCCGGGTCTTCCTCCTTGGCCGGCTTCTCACCTCCATGGGGATCGACGATCCTCTCTTTCTGAGTGTTGTCAGCGGTTTTTCTCGCCTCCTGGTGGCCGGCAGCCGCCTCCTCCCTCTACTCTATGGCCGACAGCCGCTTCTCCATCTTCCTTGGGCTCCGATTACGCCTAGGGCTTCGCTCAAATCCTCCGCTCAGATTTTGGACTCGATTTTGGCTCCTCTTGGTATGAATCTTCCTCCTCCATACCTATTCAGATTTTCCTTGATTTTCTAAATAATTTTTGTGCCCCAATTTGCATACAATTTGTGTTTCATGATTTTGCCCCCTAATAATCGTTTATTTCTTGTTGTAGTGTGTTCTCCGGCATCGTTCGTCGCATCCATGGTCGGTTCGTGAAAGAAGTCCTCTCCGAATTAGGGTTTTCCCCTAGCCGAGCATCGCCAAGTCTTCGCCTCCGCGTGGAGTCTCTTCTCCCCTCACTCTTGAGAGAGGTATATTCTCTGACCCTCTCATGTTTAGGTTATTTGATAATAAATTGCTTGTGTTGGCGTAGTGAATTCTGCTGTCTCTTTTGTTGTTCTTAAACAGGTCCTAATAGGGTTTCTAAATCTTGCTTGTGTCGCTTAGCCGCCGCCAATTGCAGCTTCATTCAGTCAAGTAGAGATCTTTCTCTCTTGCAAACATTGAATTTAATTACCTTATCTGATCTTATATTTGTCTGAATTCGTCCTTGATTTCTTGTTTCGTCAAATAATTTAGACCTCAAATCCCTAAATAGACTTGTTATCCGTTTGAGGTTCCCGCGATAGGAATAACGCGAGTCATGAGTGTAAAGGATGATATTTGGATAATTAAGAGACGAGTTAGTGAGCGATACTTAATTGAATATGTATATTGATGGATTCTGTCTATTTTGAGGAATAATTTGAAGAATAGCAGAGCGTTAATCACAAGCAACATTACCACGATGATAACTGTAATGAATTTTTGTTAGCAAGTATATGATTGATGTTTCATGCTCGTAACACACTTTTTACGTAAAAAATACTTGAGTGCAAGGATGATTTAACCTAGATGATTACTTGACTTCCTTGATTCAATACATGTTAGCTTACCTCTGCGCTTTACTCGAAAAATCTTCCGGTTATTATGACATTAACCCCCTCAAACCCGCAAGATTCAAAACTCACTAATAGATTTCTTCTGTGTTGTCTGTCCGGTTTCCAATGTATGTCTGGTTTTCGATGTTCGTCTGCTTTCTGACGTCTGTCTGGTTTCTTAGGTCCGTCTGGTTCTAAGACTCGAGCGAATGTTGCTCCATAACTAAATTCCTCTCTTGACGCGTTCATGAACTCTAATATTGTGCAACTGAATCGCTAAATTTGTATCAGGTCTTGATGTGATAAATAATTACCTATTTATGAAACTTGAAAACAAATCTGTAGTTGTAAGCAAATCCTTGAACTGTAGCGTCTAACTGGGCATCTGTTTGCTGTCATGGTCACGACAAGCAGGATTACTTTTTCGACAAGACTTGCACGCAGATCTGATCGTGAAACCATGGGCGCTCGCTATAGCACCTACACTCTTCATCGATCATGACTTACAACATATTACATGAATAATGTTAGGCTATGCTCTGCAGTAGTCTAATATACTAACTTGTTCTGTTTAGCTCTTTTGTTTGCTTGTATGTTTTGATAGTTTTGCTTCATGAGATACTGGTACACTCATGCTTTTTCTGCTTCTGTTACTGTTCTATACTTTACTCTGTTCACTCTGTTTATTTCAATGTTTTGAGACTTTTCCTTTCTGTTTGGAATTGCCTTAGCGTTCGTGTAGCGCCGCCAGGTACTCTAGCCCGATCAGCATTAAGTTCTAGGTTCTATGTTTACATTTCTTGTACTGTCAAATATTTCTTTGATGTAACAATTACAATCAGACACTTTCTTTGAAATCATGGACAACTACTGGGCTATTTAAATATTTATATACTAGAACTTGAAATTAATGCATGTGCACAATTTGTTGTATCATTATTGCATGAAAACTACAGTAGTGGCTTGTAAAATATAATTTTTACAAAATACATGTGCATCTAAAATTCTCACCTTTTTAAAACTCTAATAACTTCCGCAATAAAAACAACATATTTTCCCCAAAAATAACTACTTTCAAACTATTTTCAGCTTTCTCTGCATACGGCTTAGCAGACATGGTTTCCTTCCGCCCATGTCTGTGACATCACGACTCGTCCGAACGCGCACTCTGACTTATGTCGAGACGGGTCGTGACAACTTTGTTCGGGAAAAGGTTCAATCAAAGGTGCTAAAGCTTGATCATGTTCCTGCGTCTAGGCAAGTTGCTAATATCCTTACCAAGACTTTACCTCGAAAATTGTATTATCAGTTCTTGTCCAAGCTTGGTGTCTACGACTTGTACGCTCCAGCTTGCGGGAGAGTGTTAGAATACATAAGGGAAAAATGATGTAAAGACCCATTTATAGGCCCATTTCCTCCTTCTTTAGTCCCACATCTATTGTATAGGATTCTTTCTTCTTCTCTTCTCCTATATATTTGTATTCTCACTTGTATTTGATTAATGAAAAAGTATCTATCAGGTCAGCAGGGGATAACTGCGGACGCTCAGGAAAAACTCCTACTTAGCCATAAAGAAAAGTTTTTAAAGTTATTTAGAGTTAAAAATCGATTTATGTATAGTAGTTAGCCGTATCACTCGGCTCATTGGCTCATCTAGACTGCGAAGAAAGTAGTTATACGCTGCGGAAAATACTTCTTTTATGAGATTAAACTTCCTACATGAGCTTAGAGGTTCCCATGAGACAGCTCAAGGTATGCAAGTTCTAAATTTATAATAACAATAAAAGTAGATTTTTACGGTCACTAGATATAGTGATTTAATATTTTGAAAACGTGCAATGCATGAGTTAATAATAGTAGTTTTTATACTTGAAAATAACTACCATGCAATCCTAATATAAAACGTCTCAGAGAGCAAGTAATCCACATCCACAAAAAAACTAAGCAGCTAACAGGTATCCAAAAAGAACAACAGTCCTGTGGGCGTCAACAAACTGACACAAACCCACATAAATCCAAGTATGCCTGAACTTGTAAAGAAAATAAACAACAATCTACCTCGCTATGGCGAGGCAACAACCACGGTCAACCCTGCTGCACAAGCACTCCAAAATCAGCACCGAACTCAGCTACAGTTTTGAACCTGATGCATTCCAAAGACAGAACACATCACCAAGAAGATACAAATGATGACAGAAAGTAAGCCAAAGGTAATCAAAGTCAAGGGGTACCAACTCAAGAACAAATGAAAAAAAATACTTAATTAAAGTACAACAGTAAAGTACAAAAGTAAAATATAAAAAAAGAAACACTTACGTGGAGTGTCACGTAAAAAAAACAGCACCCCAAATGCACAAAACCATATGGGAAAAAGTCAGGATTGATTCATCAGGAAGAGGAACAAACCCCTACTAGCCACCTGTGGTCAACTCCACCAAAACCAAAACGGGCGGGGTGGCCAACCCCAAAGAAAATTCATCCGTCTAAAAGCGAGGGAGACTGGATACTCCACCATACACCGCAAATGCCCAAAAACCTGGTAGAGCCCTACAAAGTGTTAATAGGAGATCAAACGTTGCGGCGGTGGATTCACCCACTAATAACACCCGCAACAAGGAAAACCCGGAAGGAAAACCCCGCAACGATCCGGGTTTAGATCTCAGAGGCACACCACAACCTAATCGGGGTCTGGCGGCTTGTCTCGCCCCACGGCTCAGTTGGTGATGAGGGATGTTGAAGGTGTCTTATCAAGGAGGTGCTGAGTTCGAAACCTGGCATTCTCAACAACCTATCGTGCTGATAAACAAGTCGGAGATGGGTTGGGGTGTCACGGGCTGCAACACTGTAACGTCACTTGGGGTCGACGAGCGTGCCGTGGGCCGGGTCGTTACATAAAAAGTGCACTTTTTATGTAACGGGCGTCACGGGTTGCACTTTTTATGTAACTACCCGGCCCACGGCACGCTCGCCGACCCCAAGCGACGTTACATGGCTGTAGCCCGTGACACCCCAACCTATCTCCGGCCTGTTGAGCTGGTGATGGGGTTGCGGTTTAAGGCACCTTATCAAGGAGGTCGTGGGATCGAATCCCCGCCTCAACAACCTACCGTGCTGATAAACAGGCCGAAGATGGGTTGGGGTATCACGGGCTGCAACCCTGTAACGTCGCTTGGGGCCGGCGAGCGTGCCGTGGGCCGGGTCGTTGCATAAAAATCCATCGAAATACTTTCCCGCTTCCAACTTGGAATATCAAGCGGTGTCAATTTACCACCAGGCTTCCTATGGTCAGCCTTAACACGCTGACACGTATAACATTCCGCCACTAACTTTGCTATATCATTCTTCATCCCCGACCACCAAGCAATTTGCTTTAGATCCTTATACATCTTAGTGGAACTAGGATGGTATACTACACTAGAACCATGAGCTTCAGCACAGATCTTAGCCCGAATGTCACCAAAGGCGGGGACGCAAAATCTACCCTGATACTTCAAGGTATCCAACTAATCCAAGGAAAACCCCGCAACGTTTGATCTCCCTATTAGCACTTTGTGAGACTCTACCGAGTTTTTGAGCATTTGCGGTGTATGGTGCAGTATCCAGTCTCCCCCGCTTTTAGACGGATGAATGGTCTTTGGGGTTGGTCACTCCGCCCGTTTTGGTTTTGGTGGAGTTGACTACAGGTGGCTAGTAGGGGTTTGTCCCTCTTCTTGATGAATCAATCCTGACTTTTTCCCCTATGGTTTTGTGCATTTGGGGTGCTGTTTTTTTACGTGACACACAACGTAAGTGTTTCTTTATTTTTTATTTTACTTTTGTACTTTACTGTTTTACTTTAATTAAGTATTTTTTTTCCTTTTGGTCTTGAGTTGATACCCCTTGACTTTGATTACCTTTGACTTATTTTATGTCATCACTTGTACCTTCTTGTTGATGTGTTCTGTCTTTGGAATGCCTCAGGTTCAGAGCTGTAGCTGAGTTCAGTGCTGGTTTTGGAGTGCTGGTTTTGGAGTGCTTGTGCGGCAGGGTTGGTCGTGGTTGTTGCCTCGCCATAACGAGGTAGATTGTTATTTATTTTGCTTTACAAGTTCAGACATACTTGGATTTATGTGGGTTCGTGTCAGTTTGTTTACGCTCGCAGGATCGTTGTTCTTTTTGGATACTTGCTAGCTGCTTAGTTTTTCTGTGGATGTGGATTACTTTCTATCTGTGACATTTTATATTAGGATTGCATGGTAGTTATTTTCAAGTATAAAAACTACTACTATTACCTCATGCATTGCACGTTTTCAAAATGTTAAACTATATTTAGTGACCGTAAAAATCTACTTTTATTACTATTATAAATTTAGAACTTGCATATCTTGAGGTGTCCCCTGAGAACCTTTAAGCTCATATAGGAAATTTAATGTCATAAAAGAAGTATTTTCCGCAGCGTATAACTATTTTCTTCGTGGACTAGATGAGCCACTGAGCCGAGGGATACGGCTAACTACTATACACAAATCGATTTTTAACTCTAAATAACTTAAAGAAACTTTCTTCATGGCTAAGTAGGAGTTTTGCCTGAGCGTCCGCAGTTATCCCCTGCTGACGTGGCATCATGACGCGCATTTTTCCCTTACTCTAATATACTTATTTGGCGGTGAAAAATGCTGGTTGTTACTAGACTCTCACAGTGCCTAACAGGTGCCTCTAATGGTCTTTGTACATGTCCAAACCATCTCAGTCGAGCTTCTCGCATCTCTGCAATTGGTGCTACTCTTGTCTTTTCTCTGATACATTCATTCCTAATTTTATCTAGTCTCGTGTGTCCACACTGTGACGCCGCCAACTATATATGTACTATTTCATTATATAATGAGGAGTCTAATTGGTATTTAACATGTAAATTTAATTGGTAATATGATTGACCGGATGAAACAAGTGAACCGGCCGGTTAAATTGTGAATCACGCGTAAATAAGCGTGCATGTCACTCCAAGATGAAGCGGCGCCCGCTTTATGGAAATAAAATAGCGCACTCGGCTTCATTACTATCTCCCCAGTTTCCGCAAGAAGCCTTAGACGAGGACAACACCCGCATACCACCGATCCATCCCGAGAGCTCGTTTCTCCTTCGATTTCTGTGATTTCTCCTTCGATTTCTGTGATTTCTCCTTCGATTGAGAGGTAATCTCTTCCTCTCCACTACTCTTGTTTCATTCATGAAGTTTTTGCATGCATTGAAGAGAGAAGAAAACTTAGGCTTTGAGATTTTCAGAGTTCTTTCACTTATTTTTATATGAAAAGTTTTTATAAAGCATTCTCATGCCTTAATCCCTAATTTCAAGTCACTTTGGAGAAACCCTAAGTGATATACTATGGATTTAGGATTTCCTAAGTTGTTCGAATGATGGAAAATGATTCCCATCATATAGACCTTCCAATATGAGTATAACCTCACGTCTATAGCCTTAGCATAGTAATTATATTTGGAATAATTACCCTTTTTGCTCTCAATCAGAAAGACGAGGCTAAGGATTTCTGTTCTCTCACTTAATTGGTGAGAAATTTTCTTGTTAGAATTTATGGCAGTAAAACCGTAAAATTCCTTTGACCTAATTAGGTCAAGTGGAACCCATCAAAGAGAATTTTGATGTGTTTGACCTTGATGGAAACATCAACTTATGTTCTTAAAATGTTTATGATCTAGGTCATGACATCCCGAGGCGATGGGAGGCCTAGTGAAGATGGTGTAAGAGATAAAGGCAAAGGGGAAGTCATTATGAGTTCTTACCCTTTTTATAATTACTCTCATTTTGGTTGCATGATTATTATTTCTAAGATTCATGTTGTAAAGAAAGGAAGCATAAATAATCATGTAATCATGTAAATGAATAAGAAAAGTAAAAGTGAAAAATAACAGTTAATAATGTGATGAAATGAGCTAGGTTAAGGGTGGGTGACTAGGGAGGTGGGGTGAATGTCCTCCCAATGTATAATGGAATGAAAGTAAGTAAACCTGCGAATAAGAAAAGACATGTGAATGAAAGTGTGTGAATATGAAAATGCACACAAGTGCACTATATAACTATAAAGAAATGTTGATGTACCATTAACATGCCCGATGACAAACAAGAGTATAAGAAGAAAGAAAACAAGTACCAAAAAATAGATATATGAGGACAAATGCAAACAACATGAAAATAAATACAAGTAAAATGTACAAAGAATGAAATAATAAGAAGAAGATGCATGAGAGACAACGTAAGAAATAATAAATCAGCAAAAATATAAATAAGACACTATAGTAATCAAGGGAACAATAAGAATTCATTTAGTTTTTTGACTACTAGAAAATGTAACTAAAACAAGTCAAGGAGTAAGCCACTCCCGACAGCTCTAGCCGCCCCCTTCACGCCTCGAGAAGATGTACAAGATATGGGTCGAGGTCGTCACCGTTGTCTTCAGAGTTTTGGATCCCCACTGGGCTGCCTGCCATGATCCTGATTGCCCTCGCGACAAGTTTCAGTTCTGTTTCCGGTAGTTTGTAGTATGAGTCATATAGTATAGTTTTGATCTCTGTCAATGTATATATTTCTGATGTAGTCCACTCATACTTGCGACGCCGTTTTGAGATAACCCTTTTTTGTATACATATATGTTGGGTTATCTACTGACTCGTGGATGTACTATATGACACTTTGGTAGACTGTATCTGTTATATAACATGTTTTACTTTGCTGCATATTTCCTATGTACTTTGTAATTATAACTGCTGAATGTTCAAATTCCTGGCGCCTCTGATGTTTGAGAATTATGAAAATTGTGATGGTAGCCTAGAAAGTGGGCCGTTACACACACATCCACCGAAGCATTCTCATCTCCACAACTCCCATTTTTTTGCTCATGTACACAATTCACTGCCCAACACTCAGAACCATAATGTATCACTGGTCTAATTGCAGTATGGTAAAACTTGCCCTTTAGTTTTAATGGTACCTTACGATCACATAAGATCCTTGACGCGCCTCTCCACTTCAACCAACCCGCTTGGATTCTATGTATCACATCTTTAACAATATCTCCGTTTTTTTGAACTATCGATTCAAGATATTTAAAACACTCACTACGAGAAATATATTGATCACCCAACTAAATAACGAAGTCTTCCGCCCTTCTTGCACTGTTAAATTTAAGGTCCATATATTCCGTCTTTGCCCTGCTCAACCTAAAACCCTTTTTTTCTAAAGTGTCTTACCAAGATTCAAGTTTTGTGTTTACACCCTCGCGCGTCTCATCGACCAAAACGATATCATTCGCAAACAATAAACACCAAGTTATTGCTTGTTGGATATGTCTGGTGAGCTTATCTAAGATAAGGGTAAAGAGATAGGGGCTTAAAGCTAAACCAACCTATGCCGGTCCCAAGACCGGATGAAAAATGATGAGGGTTGTGTTAGGTAGATGGCTAGCGTAAAATTTAGTCATCCTTATGAATATAGATCATTTGAGAGAGCATTAATAGGAATAATATAAAAAAATTGTATTTCTAAATCCTAAACTTTAAACCATAAAGAGGAAGAAAATCCGTAAGTTGGTAGTGAGTGGAGAATTGAGAAATCGTCGTCAATGACAAAGAGGAAGAGATACAGGAGCTAGAAACCAGAGCGCAATTTATTCGGTCCAGGAATGGAAGTATTAGACCTTAAAACGATTATATATTGGATAATAAGTCAAAAAATGTGTAAATGTTATTAATAATACTACCACACAATATATTGGGCTAGCCAGATTTATCTGCCAATATTTTGAAACAGGCCTTTTTTAAAAAAATGACATTGTCAGAGTATTTTTCCACCAAACCGACATTTTAGCCGACATAACCAGCACATCGACAACCTTGTTGTAATAAATTCTAGTAAATTCTGTTTGGGTTCAATAATTTAGTAACCTCTTATGTTAATTTTAATTGGAGGATGGATTTTGTAAACAAAATTGGCTCAATAATCAAGTCATTTATACAACTTTTTATTAAAGAATGAATTATTTGTAAACATGTCTAAATTGTCTTTGTTATTATGGGCAGCCATGCACATGATAAATTTTGATGTATTTAACTAAACAGGTTTACATGTTCTTAAGTAATCCAGTTAACACCATTCATGGATTGTGCTTCATTAATATAATCTCCTTAAATCCCCATCATCTCTGATTTATTCTCCTCCTATGCTGGTCAAATTCTTACTAATTGATTTTTTTTTCAATCTTCAATTTTTTTAGTAGAGACGCTGTTTTGACATGACGTTTTTTTGCACCTTCAGGAGCGATAATTTTATAAAAAACCACTGGAATAGCTCTGTGAAGAAGAAATTGGAATCATACATTGGTTCAGGTCTGCTTTCAAATTATCCAGGCCAACCTAATTTTGTATCCTCCTCTTCAACAAACCAACAGAAGAACCCTGTTAATGGTTTCAAAGAAAGACCTGACACTGAACAATCCTCTGAATGCAGCAGTTCAACTTTATTACTTTCCTCTCAGCCTGAATGTGAAATGGAAAAAACGGTTTACCACAATGAATCTCATGGTTCAGTTCAAGAGGCTTCGTTCAGTATCCCTAAACATTATGAACAAGTGCTTCATGAATCCACTTCGAGTGAAAATTTGACACAAGAAGCTCAAGAATCTCATAATATTATCAAGCAGCCTGCTTATACTGATAACCATGAAAAGAAAGCTGCTGAAAATCTGGAATATATTGCCGCTTCGCTGAATTGCAACTCAGATAGTCACAGTTCTGGATCTTTTATGAATTCTACTCCAGCGAGTACATCCGATACGTTTGGAATTTCGTGTTGTCCAAGTTTGATGATTGGCGCACCTTTATCTTTTATTTGTCCAAGCGATTATGTGGATATCCAAGATTTATCTCAAATGCTGCAACATTCAGAGTCTATTACTGGCCCTACTATTGATATTCCCAACTCCAGTCACCTCCTTCCTCCTGTTCCTGAAGTGAGGCATGTGGATGAACAAAAAGAATGTCAAGCCAAAGAGGATGCGGAGGCCAAGAAGTCCTTTGATCCTGGGATCCTCTCTTCAAATGAGAAGGATGTTCAGCTAGAGAAGTTACTGGATTTTGGATCCTTATTTTACGAACCTCCACGAATTCTGAACATGGAAATTCCATTTGTTAGCTGTGACATAGTGTCTAGTGAGACTCAGCAGGCATACAGCCCACTTGGCATTCGGCAGCTCATGGTGTCTTCATCATTATGCAATTTATTGGATTCTCCATCGCTTGACGATAGTCCGGATGGCATTCTAAGGCATGCTGCAAAAAGCTTTCTCTGTACACCATCCATAATGAAGAAAAGGCAGCATGAACTACTGACTCCAATGGAGGAGCAAAAATCTGATAAGAAATCAGGAAAATACAAGAATCGTCGGTCATTTATGACATATTTATCAAGTGTTGAGACAAGCATGACTGATGTGATGGGTGGCGTTGGTGCTGAGAGAGTTTGTTCGTATGCAATAGATGGCATTCTTGACTCGTTATCTTATCAAAATCAGAGACCTGAGCCAACTACACCAAATGAGGATCTAGGTGCCAAACTTTGCGAGGAAATTAATCCTAGTAAAAGCTTCAGCCCTAGTGATCTTCAAAAGGAGATGGAGAAATATAGATCTGGAGCAAACGTGGCATCTGATTCAGATGCTAAAGGACATGTAAGTTTTTCTGAGTATATAAGATGTTTTTGAGATATTTTTCGGGTGTTGTTACTAGCAAATCTAATTTGGCTTCTACCAAACCCAAATTCCATCCAAAAGTTGTTTTTTCCTTCTTTTTGAAAGGCTCAATTCTGCTGCTAGCAAACCCAAGTCCGAATTTATTTTCGCCACCTTCGTTACTCCCGCTCGCAACTCCCCTCCCTCTCCTGCTCATGACTCCAGGAGCAGAAGTAAATAAGTTGTTTTAAACTTAATTACAATTTGTAAATTTAATTAAAATTTGTAAACTAAATTAATATTTTGTTTGGTAAACTTAATTAATATTTTGTTTGGTAAGCTTAATTTTTTTCACCGCAATGACGGTTGGCGCGGCGGCGGTGATGGCGGTTTCGGTGCGGCAACGGCGATGACAGTTTTGGTACGGCGGCGACGATGGCGGCTGGCGCGGCGACGGTGATGGCGGCTGGAGGGGCGGCGATGACGATTTCGGTGCGGCGGCGATGACGATTTCGGTGCGGCGGCGACGATGGTTGTTGGCGCGTCGACGGCGATGGAGGTTTTGGTGTGGCGGCGGCGATGGATGTTGGCGCGGAGGCGGTGATGGCAGTTTCAGTGCGCGACGATGACAGTTGGCGCGGCGGCAGTGATGGCGGTTAGCACGGCGACAGTGATGGCGGTTGGCACGACGACAATGATGGCAGTTTCGGTGTGGTGGCGGCAATGGCGGTTGGAGTGACCGCGATGGTGGTTTCGCTCCAGCGGCAGCGATGACGGTTGGTGCGACGGCGGTTTTGATGCAGTGCCTCTAAGGAGATCATATCAGTAATATTAGCATATCAGTTTATATTGAATGAATGTATATCTTTAAATAAAAATATTTTTTTATGGTGGTTTGCTACTAACAAAAAAGTTTTCAAATAGTCATTTTCAAATTTGAAGGTTTGCTAATAGTAATAGTTTGCTAGAAGCCAAATCGAGTTTGCTAATAACAACATCCTATTTTTCTTGTTCAAGTTAATCGACTTCGATTTAATCAGAAGGTAGGAAAGAATCTTTCAAGATCTCAGAAGCACATTGAAATTCTTTTATATAGCATAACAACAATCTTAATGGAAACTTTGTTTATTGCTCTTACTTTTTATCACATTAGTGGAGGCGCTTGAGAGATAGGCATCTATTTTTTCCTTGAAGTTTTTGTACTGTGATAACCTAAATAATTGTGTTATCTTCATTCCTAACTATATATAGCTGAATGTTAATCCGAATGCGTGTTCTCCTTAGTCTTGCAGTAGCAGTATAAGTAAGTTATAGCATCCAAAAGCGTGTAATCCATTCTGTTTCTTTCCTTAATTTGAAATTTATTTTCATTTGGTTAATGAATCTGTGAGTTAGCTCCGTTTCAGTTCTCTCTCGGTTTGTCTTCCTACCTTGTGCATGTGTTGGATTGTTGTTTGTAATCTACTGACAATATATTTTAAGGAAATTCAAATACTAGTGTATAATTTGTCACATTGCTTCATAATCATTTGGAAACTCAAATACTCGTCTAAAATTTGTGACATTGCTTCAACCTCATTGCTAACAAGCCATTGGTACTGAGAGGGTTCTGGAAGAGGATCACCAAATTTAGCATAAAGGCGATGGTTGGTGTGCATAGGAGTATTCGCAGGACGATACCCAAGTAGACCCGTGTCCCGAAGAAGATCTAAGGGGTACTTCTGTTATGATATAGAGATGCCCTGTCGCGGGCGAGCTACTTCAATCACAAGGAAGTAGCGGAGGGGTCCAAAGTCTTTCACCTCGAAGGCTGAGCGAAGTGTAGCTTTCACCTCAGAGATGCTAGAGAGATCATCCCCGGTGAGAATAATATCATCAACATAGATCAAGACAATGACATGTCGTACCTCTGGAGTGGCACGAATGAAGCAAGTGTGTTTTACACGACACTGAGTGAAGCCAGACTGAAGGATGACCGAGCTGAACTGTTCGATCCAGGCACGCGGGGACTGCTTTAAGCCATACAGAGATTTGTGCGGTGGGCAAACTCTCCCCGAATACTCCCCCTTAAGGGCAAATCCTGGAGGAGCCATATAGACCTCCTGTAAATCTCCGTGCAGGAAGCCATTTTTGATATCGAGCTGGTAGAGTGGCCACATCCGAGAGACCGCAAGCGAGAGCAGAAGGAAGACCCTGGCCAACTTAGCCACAGGAGCAAACATGACACCAAACTTGTCCGGAGCCTGAGTAAAGCCCTTGGCCACCAAACGAGCCTTGTAGCTGGCAATAGTATCATCAGCAGAGTACTTCGCAGTATAGACTCATTTGCACCCAACTGTGCGTTTCTCGGGAGGAAGAGGAACTAGAGACCATGTCCCAGTATGACGAAGAGCAGACATCTCCTCCATGGCCTGAACCCACCGCGGGTCAAGGAGAGCCTCAGCAGTCGAAGTAGGTAGCCAGACAGAATCAACAACAACCACAAAAGCTGGTAAGAGTGTGAGAAACGTTGGTAGGAAACAACACTAGTCAACGAGTGCTCAGTAATCGAGGAGTGAACACAACTACGATTGCCCTTGCGGAGGGCAATAGCTAAATCAACAGAAGTAGAGGAGAGAGGCTCAAGAGAGGTACCGGCGACCGGAAGGAGCTGCGGATCCGGGACTAGGGAGAAGTGGGTGCACCGGGTGGATGTGACGGCTGGCTGTGAGAGTAAGTCAACAGGACAGAAGGAGCAATAGAAGGGGCAACATCTGGTGAAGGAGAGACGACTGGGAGAGATTGCACAAGAGTAGGAAGCGCGGGAGGGGTTAAATGCGCGGGAAAGAATGGAACCTCCTCATGAAATGTCACATCAATAGAGTAAATGACACAACACAACCGGGGATCATAGCAACGGTAACCCTTAGTGGTAGTCGAGTAGCCAAGGAAGAGGCAGCAGATGGCCTTGTCGTCGAGTTTAGTCTGAGAGGGGCGCCGATCCTGGACAAAACACACACAACCAAAGACCCAGAGAGGGATGAGAAAGGCGAAGACAGATGAATGGATGAGACTATATGGGGTAATACCACCGAGAGGACGAGAGGGAGTCCTATTAATAAGGAAAGCTGCTCTAAGAAGAGCAGTGCTCCAATAGAACTTAGGGACATTCATTCCCCGAAGAAGACAACGAACAAAGTCTAAGAGGTGGCAGTTTTTGCGTTCTGCGACACCATTCTGCTCGGGGGTCCCCGAACAAGAAAATTGCTGTAGAGTGCCCTCATCGCGAAGAAAGAGTTCAAAGGGACCAAAAGTGTACTCACCTTCATTGTCAGAGTGGAGAATATGAACAGACGTACCATGCTGGGTCCATATCATACGTGAAAAATGAGAGTAAACAGATAGGACCTCAGATTTATGTTTGAGGAGATAAACTCATAATCAATGAGAGTAGTCATCAATAAAAATTACAGAATATGAGAAACCATCAAATGACACAACATGGGCAGGGCCCCACACATCAGAATGTACTAACTCAAAACAAGTAGTACAGCAAATAGAATGAACATACATGCTGCGTGTGTGTTTTGACAGCTCACATACATCACAATGAAAAGGAAAAACAAAAGACACATCAGGACAAACATACAACATCCGCGGAGGGGCTAGCATGGTTGAGACGTACGTGTCAAAGCGAGTTCAACGACAAAGCTGGATAAGCAGCAGAAGAGGTAGGCGGGCAGGTAGCAGTGGTAGAAGGTAGCTTCAGGTAGTATATCCCACTACTCTCATTTCCCGTACCAATAGTCCTCCCGGATCTCAGGTCCTGAAAAACACAACGATCAGAGAAAAATGTTACTAAGCAGTTCAAAGTGCGAGTAATACTACCAACAGATAAAAGGTTGAGAGTCAACTGAGGGACAAGAAGAACGGAGTCAAGGGAGAGAGAGGGACGGTGCCCCGACTGAGGAGAGGGGTAACTGAGCCATCAGCAAGGCGTACATTCCGGTGGTGGCAGGGAACAACCTGAAGCAGACGGGAAGACGTACCGGTCATATGGTCAGTTGCACCAGAGTCAATCACATAGGGTGACGAATCCTGGTCTACCATGGTCGCGGAGCAAGCAAACAGAGTACCAGAGGAAGAAGAAACAATGGAAGCAGAGACAGTAGTAGAAGGCTGAGATTGTTAAAACAGCTAAAACTGGGTCATCATCCGATAGAAGTCAGAGGAGATGGCACCCAAGGTGCGCTAGATGGGCTCGGAAGACTCAGCAGAAGCAACAGTGTGCCTGGGGACACCACCAGGAGTAGTACACTCAGAGCCCCGTAGGTGTGGGTATAGCTGATAACAACGACTGCGATCATGAGATAGACGCCCACAGTGAGAGCAAGGGCCAGGAGGACTCGTAGATGTCACCACCCGTCGAATAACATTTATCAGAGTGCGCTATGAGCAGGTCGTGATGCCACACACATGGACGAAAGTAATTTTCATGTATGTTAGACAGGAGCTGAAAATATGATATTAAATTTAAAGTAGTTATTTCGGAAAAAATTTATTTGTTATATATGCGGAAGCTTCAAAAAAGGTTGATGCGCATGCATTTTAATAATAAAATCAATGTCATACATAGTGCTGAAGAAAATATAAATGTGATAGACCACTGTAGTAAACATGTAATAAATAAAATGATTTGGTACATTAATAAAATCCTAGCAGTTGTCCATGATACAAATGAAAATGACTGACAATAACTAGTACATGATAACAAATCTGGCGGTAAAAGAAAACAAATACATAGAAGCTGATGTAACCACTACAAAAGGATAAACCTCCAAACAAAGTGGTAGCTGGACGAAGAGCAGCTCAGGGAGCAGACGGCGCTGTCACGAATCCTAAGGCAAAATCCAAACAGAAGGAAAATGCCTCAGAACATGTAAACCAAATAGTAAGCAAGTTAATATTCTGATATTTAAGTAGAGGAAACAAAAGAAAAAAAAACAAGTAACTGATGTTTAAACTTTACTCTAGCCTACTCCGAAGTTAGCCTATGTGCGAACAGAAAAAGAGAAACCAAAAATTGGACAATAACAGAGTTTTTATTTCCAAAAATTATGTCTATTACAAAGGTATGACCTCCATTTTATAGCATGTAGGAGAAAAGAGATAATACAAATAAGCAATGTGAGACTAAAAACATTTATGAGATTAGCGGCTAGACAAACAAACCCAGACCGCATATGTCGTGCGGTTAGACAAGGTGGTTTAACCGCCCGACCATACAGATAAGAGAAGACAAGCTGCCAGAGCAGACTGCTAGACCGCCCGGTCTCCAAGCCACTGGAGAGAAGACGCCACACCGCCTGGTCTCCAAGCCGCCCGGGTGAAGCCGCCAGACCGCCCGCTCTCCATATTGCAACACTCCCCCTCAAGATGGAGCATATATATTAATCATGCTCAGCTTGTCGCAAATGTGAAAAAAGGAAGCTAACACAGACTTGGTGATGATATCTGCGAACTCGTTGTCTGAAGTACGAATGAAGTATAAATCTGTTTCTTTAAGATCTCTTCTCTGATGAAATGACAGTCAACTTCGATGAGCTTTGTTCTCTCATGAAATACTGGATTTTTGGAGATATATATATAGCGGTCTTATTGTCGCAGAACATAGGTAGATGATGATTGTAGACTTCTCCTAAGTCAGCATGAGAGCCCGTAACCACTTTAACTCACAAGCGGTTGACGACATACTCCGATATTCAGCTTTTGCACTGGACCTGGAGACAACAAATTGTTTCTTGCTCTTCCAGCTCACTAGGTTTCCTTCCACGAATGTGCAAAAGTCCGATGTGGACTTGCAATCACCTTTGTCGTCAGCATAGCTAGAATCTGAGTAGGATTCAACCTTTAAATGACCATTTCTCTGAAACAGTAGTCCCTTATCAGGTGTCGTTTTAACATTTTACAATATCCTCAGGGCAGACTGTAGATGTCACTCTCTAGAAGGCTGCATGAACTGACTAACCTTGTCTACAACATAGGAGATGTCGGGTCTTGTTACAGTGAGATAAATGAGTTTGCTCACCAGACGCCTGTACCTTGTAACATCTGACAGAAGAGGCGAGTCGTTTGTCCAGGTTTTATCTTCTCCGGTAGCCATGAGGCATCGGGCAGGTTTAGCCTCAGTCAACCCTGTCTCTTGCAGAAGATCAAGAGCATACTTACTTTGGGAGAGAACCAAAGAGTTGGGCTTTCGTGAGATTTCTATCCCCAGGATATACTTTGGGGAGCCCATATCCTTCGTGACAAGGTGTTGATGAAGATGTTTCTTTGTCAGCGCTACCCCAGCCTGGTCATCACCAGTGAGAAGAATATCGCCCGCATATACGGCAAGAACCACCAGACCTAGGGCGATTTTGCGAATAAATAATGAGTGATCGACAGAGCTCCTTGTGAAACCAACGGCTGTCACAATGTCGTTGAACTTATCAAACCACGCCCGAGGGCTTTGCTTTAGGTCATAGATAGCCTTCTTCAGCCTGCATACGCGTGTCTCCCCTTGAGCAACATACCCAGGAGGTTGCTCCATATAGACATCCTCTTGTAGATCACCATATAGGAAGACATTCTTGACATCCAGTTGAGAAATGGGTCAATCCTTGTTAACCGCCACTGACAGGAGAACCCGGATAGTGCTGAGACGAGCAACGAGAGAGAAAGTGTCAAAATAATCAACGTCATAGATCTGAGTGAAGTCTTTAGCGACCAGACGTGCCTTGTATCGATCCACACTGCCATCCGGACGGAACTTCACAACAAAGACCTAACGACAACCCACAACATCGGTGCCGAAAGGAGGAGGAACAAGGGTCCATGTACCCCGTTCAGTGAGGGTGGCAATTTCCTCGTCCATGGCCGCCTTCCAGTGAGGAACAATAAGGGCGTCCTGGTAGGTGCGAGGAGTGGTGGTGGCAGAGATAGTTAACGCAAATTGCCTGCGAGAAGGGGTAAGTCCAGCATAAGAAATAACAGCAGCAAGTGAATGTTGGGTACACGCCCGCACCCCTTTGCGAAGAGCAATGTGAAGATCCAGGTCGCCAGGTTCAACAGTAGCCGGTGCATCCACAGAGGAGAGAGCTGGCCCGGGAGCAGAGAGAGACGGCGAAGGCGAAGAGAGAGGAGATGGTGGACACCTCGTAGGAGGAGGGGACTCGGTGGGCGTAGACGGGATGGAGGAGTCAGTCTGAGAAGCAGGAATATCAGGAAGAAGGGAGGAGTCGTGAGAGAAATAGGACGCATTCTCAAAAATGTGACATCTGCTGAGAGAAACTGCTTCCGAAGAACCGGATCAAAACAACAGTAACCCTTCTGAGTGGAAGAGTAACCTAAAAAAACACACTTGGTCCATGTACCCCGTTCAGTGAGGGTGGCGATTTCCTCGTCCATGGCCGCCTTCCAGTGAGGAACAACAAGGGCGTCCTGGTAGGTGCGAGGAGTGGTGGTGGCAGAGATAGTTAACGCAAATTGCCTGCGAGAAGGGGTAAGTCCAGCATAAGAAATAACAGCAGCAAGTGAATGCTGGGTACACGCCCGCACCCCTTTGCGAAGAGCAATGGGAAGATCCAGGTCGTCAGGTTTAACAGTAGCCGGTGCATCCGCAGAGGAGAGAGCTGGCCCGGGAGCATAGAGAGACGGCGAAGGCGAAGAGAGAGGAGATGGTGGACACCGCGTAGGAGGAGGGGACTTGGTGTGCGTAGACGGGATGGAGGAGTCAGTCTGAGAAGCAGGAATATCAGGAAGAAGGGAGGAGTCGTGAGAGAAATAGGACGCATTCTCAAAAATGTGACATCTGCTGAGACAAACTGCTTCCGAAGAACCGGATCAAAACAACAGTAACCCTTCTGAGTGGAAGAGTAACCTAAAAAAACACACTTGGTGGCACATGAAGAGAGTTTTTTGCGAGTGGTGAAGGGAGCGTGTACAAAGGCCGTACAACCAAATATTCAGAGAGGTGGAGGGAAGGGATTCTTGCCCGGATAGAGAATGGAGAATGGTGTCTAGCCGTGGAGAATTATGGAGGGAATGTGATTGATGAGATAGCGGCGATAAGAACGACATAGCCCCAATAGGAGAGATGAACCTGCATTTGAGTCATGAGCGTTCGAGCGGCGTCAAAGAGGTGACAGTTTTTGCGTTCAGCCACGCCATTTTGTTGTGAGGTATAGACACAACTAGTTTGATGAATTATGTCATTTTGAATACAAAAAGAAGAAAAATCATGACTAAGATAATTTTTGGCATTATCAGAACGAAGAATTTGAATAGACGCATCAAACTGCGTTTTAATCATATAATAAACAGATGTTCATACAGATTGTAGCTCAGAGCGCTCTTTTAAGAGATACACACACGTATATCAAGAGAAATGATCAATAAAAGTTACAAAATACGAACTACCCCGACCTACAGTTAGGGTAGGGGCAGGACCCTAGACATCGGAGTGAACGAGATCAAAAGGACGGGAAGAGCCACGACCTTGCATCGGCGAGAAGGAGCGGTGATGCTTGCCAAGCTGACATGCGTCACAGTTGAGAGGAGGACTGTGCGGAGTTAGATGGGGAAGAAGCTGACGAAGAAGACGTGAAAGAGCATGACCAAGGAAAAGATGTCATTGTAGAAGATCCGTAGAAGAAGAAAAAAAAATGGACAGAGCAGATACGTTGTCGAGGAAGTAGAGGCCGCCGCTCTCAGTCCCAATAACAATCGTCCTTTTGGAGCTCGGATCCTGAAAAGAACAAGAATTATGAGTGAAATGTGACGGAACATTGTAGTTGTTTGCAAAGAGAAGTAACAGACAACTAATTGCATGAAAACTGGGGCACGTAGAGGGTGTCCGCCAAGCAAAGAGACGGACTGACTTGAACCACTCTCATCCCCTTGAACGGTGAGGGAGAGTCGTCCGCAATGAAGACCGGGGGCATCCAATCATGTTTTTCTTGGAGAGAAAAATACTGAGGATTGCCGGTCATATGATTGGTAGCACCGGAGTCAATCAGCCATTTACCGGTCAATGAGACCAGGTAAAGAGACGGAGTGACTTGAACCACTCCTCATCCCATTGACCAGTGAGGGAGAGCCGTGCACAATGAAGACCGGGGCAACCGATCATGTTTTTCTAGGAGAGAAAAACACTGAGGATTGCCGGTCATATGATTGGTAGCACCGGAGTCAATCAGTCATTTACCTTGAGTCACCACATGAACACTACCTGAAGATGTGACCACCGAGGCGGACTGCTTCGAAGAGGAGGTGGAAGCATCGCCAGATTTGCGAAGATGTGGATGCTTCATCCAGCAACGATCAACCGTATTGCCGGTGCGGCCACAGTGAGAGCAAAGAAAGCGGGAAGGTCCACGTCCGCCGGATTGATGGCTGCGGCCACTAGAGCCCCCGCTGAGTATGATGAGCATTGGTGTCGGGGATCAGTGGGTAGGATAGCAGTGGACGCTGAAGCAGAGAGGTAACAACAGCGATGCAGGCAGCAGTGGCATCCAAGGTGGAAGAATCCGCCTCGCCAAGGATCTGTTGACGGATCATGTCATAGGACTCCGAAAGACGTAGAAGATAACACACAACCAGAAGCTCCTAGAAGTGCTTGTGTTGCTCGGCCAGATCCGCGGAGAATGGACAGTTCTGAAGAATTCCGGCTGCAAGAGCCTGAACTTGTTGGTAGGCGGCAGCAGGAGACATGGAGGGACGTGCAAAGAGGTGCGCATAGAGAGTATAAATGTGAGACGTCTGAGCCCCCTTGGAGTAAAAAGTGACAAGATGAAGCCAAGCATCCTTGACCGTTTCATCATGACGGATGACGGGGAAGCATTCATCAGAAAGGTTGTTAGCCAACCACGTACGAACAAGAGCGTACTATCATCCCAGTCATCAAAGAGATCAGACTCTGGAGGAGGTGGGTCATCGGTGAGATGATGACGTTTGCGTTGTGAGGAAAGTAGAAGGGTGAAGGAAACACTCCAGTCCGGGTAGTTAGAACAAATAAGTTTGGAAACGGTTCCGAGATTGCCCGACGGAATAGGAGGAGGGTGGGCCACGGGAGTAGTAGTAGTATATGTATCATAGAGAACCATAGAGAAGAACAGAGCGGACAGAAAGGAAGCCACGCGAATAAGGAAAAAGAAGTCGCGCGGAGAAGGCAAGAGGCCGCACGAAAGCAGGTCGCGCGGACAGGTCGCGAAGACAGATCGCAGACAACAGTTTGCGCGGACAGGCAAGAGGTCCGCAAGAAAGCAGGTCGCGAAGACAGAGCGCGAAAACAGATCTTAGAGCGAAAGGGAACCCGCGAAAACAGGTCGCGAGCAGAAAGCGAGAAGCCGCGCGGAAAAGGACGAGGTCGCGCTAAAGGAAAAGAGAGGTCGCGAAGACAGGTCACGAACAGAGAGGTCAAGACAAGGAAGAGAAGGAAACCGCACGGACAGGGCGCAAGAGAGAGGGGACAAACCGCGCGGACAGAAGCACTCACAGAATCATGCAGAAAAGATCGAGTCATCTGATATCATGTACGAACAAAAAAAGAAAAACAAAAAATGGGACAATAACATAGTTTTTATTTTCAAAAATTGTGTCTATTACAAAGGTATGTCCTTCCTTTTTATAGAATGAAGGAGAAAAGAGAGAATACAAATAAGCAATGTGAGACTAAATACATTTATGAGATTAACAGCAGACAAACCCAGACCACATAGGTCGCGCGGTTAAACAAGGAGGTTTAACCGCCCGACCATACAGATAAGAGAAGACAAGCCGCCAGAGCAGACCACACGGTCTCCAAGCTGCTGGAGAGAAGCCGCCAGACCGCCCGGCCTCCAAGCCACTGGAAAGAAGCCGTCAGACCGCCCGGTCTCCAAGCCGCCAGAGTGAAGCCGTCAGACCGCCCGGTCTCCAAGCCGCTCAGGTGAAGCCGGCAGACTGCCCGGTCTCCATATTGCAACAGCCTAGTTTCCCATCACGCAATGACATAAGCGGTAAACAATGAAAAGTGCACGAGTTTCAATTTGTTGTACAAAATTCTAATATAAGTTTAATTGCAATGTTTATCAGCGCGTTGCTTGCAATGACCATTTATTAGTTTTCGTTACCAGTCTGGCGGGAGCTCGATTCAAAGCATCACATCAAATCGACACCTTCTTTTAATGTTTGTCTATGACAATTAGTGACTTAGGGATACATAAAAGTGATTTAAATTAAATTTCACATTGCAAGCGAGAGATATTTCTCCACTTGTCTTCTGGTGAAGCTGAATGGATGGCAGCGACTAGGCGGTGCTAGCAAAAACTTAGGAGTCTCAGTTCGACCTGCTTAAGATCACACAACCAAAATGACATACAGATATTTCTACGTTTGTACAAACATTTTAATAATTGCAAAGATGCATATAAGAGGTTGTTTAGAAAATAACCTCCCTCGAGAGCACGGGGAGAGGAGTTACCACGAATGATCGGGAACTCGGGGGCGCTTGGGTGACAAAAACCCTAAATTGGAGAGGGCTTCTTCACGAACCGCCAATTAGAGCGACAAACGATGCCAAAAAAACACAAATACAACAATGATTAATCGATTGTACGACGAACACAAGTTAGATCGTTACCAATAACATTGTTGGAGAGCGAACATTATCAACCACATTAAATAAATTTTGAAAGAAGCGAGAAGGAGGGTTTTTTTACCCCAAGAGATCGAAATCAGACTCAAAAATCCGAGGAGAGTAGGGTCCGAGCAAAACCCTAGGAGACCCCCTTGCAAACCACCGGCCAAAACGTAGTGGGAGAGGGATGGAAGACTGCCTACACTTGGAGGAGGAGGAGGAAGAGCTCCTGCGGCCGGCTCCAGGAGGAGGAAGAACTGTCGGCCCTTAAGGAGGCGATTGTCGACTTCTAGGAGGACTGGTTGTCACGACCCATCTCGACAAAGGTGAACGTGCGCTTCAGGCAGGTCGTGATGCCACAAGTATGGGCGGAAAAGGAACCATGTCTGCTAAGGCGGATGCAATGATACTGCAAATAGTTTTAGAAAAAATAGTTATTTGGTTTGAACAATTTATTGAGTATAAATGTACGGAAACACTTAAAATTTTAAAACAGGGAGAATTAATGCACATGTATTTTCTTGAAAAATTTAATGCTACACACAGTGCTGAATTAAAAGTAAATGCAATAACAACAGTAATGAAAATGTCATAAATAAAACGATCTAGTACATCAGAAACATCGTAGGAGTTGTCCATGATACAAAATAAAATGTCTTACCATAACTAGTACATGATAAACGAACAAACAATAAATGATTCAAATACATAAAACCTGATACAAGCAACTACAAAGAAAAAACCTCCAAGCAAAGCTGCAGCTGAACGGGAAGTAGCTCAGGGGGCAGGCGGCGCAGTCACGAAACCTAAAGCAAATTCAAGACAGAAGGGAAATGCCTTAGAACTTATGATTTAAACATGAGCAAGTTAATTAATTAAAATGTGAGCAAAAACAACCAGACATATTCGAGTACTAATCTATCTTGTACAAAACTACCAAACATAACCAAAAACCAGGTCAAACAGACATTTCTGAAAGATTAGCCTACTCCGAAGTATAGCCTAAAATTTAATTATGTAAAATGTTGTAAGTCGTGATCGATGAAGTGTGTAAGGTGCTATAGCGGGCGCACATGACTCACGATCAGATCTATGTGCAAGTCTTATCGGAAAAGTAATCCTGCTTATCATGACCATGCAGCAGACAGATGCTCAGTTAGACGCTATAATTCAAGGATTTGCTTACAACTACGGATTTGTCTTTATGTTTCGTACTTAAGTAGTTACTTATCATGTTATATTATGTCAACATTATGAGAGTTCAGAATTTTGTAGAAAAAAAATATTTGTAAAAGAACAGTTAACCAGATTAAATCTAAAGTTTTGCAAGTGAGAAAGAGTTCTCTACTTGCCTTAAGGTGACGTCGAAAACGCTAGCGACAGCTAAATGGCGCAAGCGAGGTTAACAGCTCTAGCTAAACCTGTTCCAAGATCAAAAATGTACTTCAAAGCAATAATAAGGTTCCTACACTTGCACACGCATTTGATGACAGCGCTACACAACATGAGTGGAGTTTAGGAATTTACCTCCCTCGAGAGTGAGGGGAGGAGAAGGCTACCGCGAGGGATCAGGGATTTTGGCGGCGTTTGGATGCGAAAAAGCCGTAATTCGGAGAGGGCTTGGAGTGATTCCACCACTAGACCTGAAGAGCGGCACCGTAAACACAAATAAGACTGGATTAGTCGAATATACGACGAACACACGTTGAATCGACGTGATTACATCGATTGGGGAGCGAAAATTAGCAAAAAAATTAAGAGAAAACTGAACTTAGGAGGCAAGATGAGTTTTCTTACCCAAGAGAAGCCAAATCCCGGCCCAAGGAGGAGAGGGGAGGAAACCCTAGTCGTCCCTCTCGCAAGCACCAACCCAAATGGAGCGGGAGAGGTCGCCAGGGGGAGAGAAAATGGTTGTCAACTCCTTGGAGGAGAAAGAGATGATTGCTTCCTTGATGAAGAGGACAGTCGGCCCTAGGGGACGCCAGAGGAGGCTGATCTCCCGTCGGCCAGAGCAATGGAGGGTGCAGAAGGAGGCGGTGAAGTCAAGCGGAGGCAGAAACGGTCACCACGGGAGGAGGAGAAGGCGCTGGGGTGGTCGACGGGGTGCGGGAGCGGCGAGACGGAGCCGACGGTAGGCGCAGAAGGCGGAATCGGGAAGGGTTTTTTTTTTGCGGCTTGCGGAAATGAGCACCGGCTCGATTCTTTTTAAAGAAGGGGGGGTAGGTTTAGGTATTGGTTTATATTATTATTATTATAGTGGGGTTGTTACACTTGTAGAGCAAGATGGGGCGACAGAAGCAAGAAGTGAAGGCGTCAACCCTAGAGGAGGAGATTTCCGGCCACGGGGAGGAGAATCGGGGAAGCCAGAGGCGAGATCGGGAGTGGCGAGTCTCGGCTTTCGCAAGGGATGTCGGGAGCGGAAATCTGCGAAAAAAGAAATGAGGTATCGGGGGGGGGGGGGGGGGGGCTCGGCTCTCGGGTTTTAAAAGAAGAGATTAAGGTTATTATTATTATTATTAAATATCACGTTGTTACAGTAGAGCCACGACCACCAAAAGAGACATGACCACCAGGCTGAGTAGAGGAACCCCAACCACTGCGGCTACGAGTGCTGGAGGTGGGAGGGCGGTAGGAAACGACAAGGGTCATCTGCTCAGTAGGGAGAGAGGAGGTAGCATGAACGCTGGGAAGACTAGATTGCCTCTGCATACGTTTCTCATGCTCTGCAACAATGGAGTATGCCTCAAGAAGATCTGGCAAAGGTGACATTCCCACGATCTGAGCACGAGTAGACTCATATTCGGGGCGAAGCCCCATCAAGAACTGGTATGTCTCCCGTCGCAGTCGTTGTTTCCGAATAAGGGTGATATCATTAGAAGACTCCAGGGCACTGAGATTCTCAAGATCGTTAAGCTCAAGAAAACGGTCCTGAAGGTAAGTGAAGTACTCCTGAACAGAACGCTCCCCATGTGTGACGGAAGCAATGTCCTGAAAAATGCTGAAAATCTGGGCATCAACATGCGTGTGGCCAAAGGTGCGCTGAAGAGCGGACCAAAGCTCAGAGATATCCTCAAAACGCATGAACTAACTAAAGATGCGAGGCTCCATCGAGCACTGAATCCATCCTAGAACCATGTACTTTTCGGTCGACCACTTGACTAACTCCCTTTCATGTCATCTTTGTTAGTCGGTTTGGGCATAGGAGGGCCGCCAGTCAGCTAGGAAAGCTTATTCCAGCATAGGAGGGCAATGCTGCATATATTTTTCAGCTGCGACGAAAGATCTTCCTCCTTCGTTAGGATGATCGTCCTCCGTCTGTCTACTACTTGGAGTTCACTCACCTTTATCAAGAGTATGATCACTTTGACTCCGTCACTCTTGTGTCTCCTGAAGATGAGCTACTTGTTCGAGCTCGGGAAGATAAGAACAAAGTTTTTGAGCTCCTTCATGGCCTCCACCGCGACTTTGATCCGATCAGTATGCAGATTCTTGGGCGCTCACCTTCGTCATCCCTTCTCGAGGTTTTCAGTCTTGTTCAACAGGAATTTAATCGGCGACAGACAAATATTCTGCCCTGGCTGTTCAGTTAGGCAGTAGAGCCCCTCATGATTCTAGGCCTAAGTCCACTGACAAGGATCACTTACTCTGTGATTATTGCGACAAGTCTCGTCATACTCGGGACACCTGCTTTCGTCTTCATGGCTTTCATACACCCCGCGGGGGCTCTACACCACGTGGCGGTTGTGGTTACGGTCGCTCTACTCTGCCCTGCTCTGCTCACCTGTCTAATGCTTCTGAGGAGATGCTTCCTCCTACTACCCAGTCTTCTCCTCCTTTTGCTTTGTCTGCCGATGAGATTTCTGCCTTCCGACATCTGATGCAGCAACAACCTTTGGAGCCTTCTGTGCCCTCGTCTTCCTATACTCATCAAGGATCCTCAGGCACTTATAATGCGTCATTTCATCCCTCTATTCACTGGATCATCGATTCTAGAGCAACGGATCATATGACCGGCTCTGCTACAGGTTTTGTATCTTACCTTCCTTTGTTTGGTCGTGAGAAAGTCAACATTGCAGATGGTAGGATCTTCAATTGCTGGAAAGGGAACAATCTCCCTCTCCTCTCTTACTCTTTCTTCTGCCTTCATGTACCCAAGTTTACTCGCAATCTTCTCTCAATTAGTCATCTATCAAATTTTATGAACTGTTCTGTGACGTTCTTTCCCTCTTCTTGTGTGTTTCAGGACTTGAAGACGGGGACGATGATTAGCTCTGATAGTCCGGTGGATGAGTTCCACGTGTTTGATTCTTCCACTCCTGCTCCTTCGCCTCAGGACTTTCATGCTGATCAGGCGGTCACCTTGCAGTCCTGGAATTACTGCCTTGGACATCCCTCTATTTTGTCTATAAAACGTTTATTTTTTACTTTGTCTGCTACATTAGTTGATAATTTTCATTGTAATGCTTATGAACTTGGTAAACATCATCGTTTTTCATTTACTCATATTTCATCTCCTAGTTCTACTCCTTTTCATGTTATTCATAGTGATGTTTGGGGGGTCTTGCCATGTTTCTTCTATTTCTGGGTGTCGTTGGTTTGTCACTTTCACTGACTGTTTCTCCTGTACTACATGGATTTACTTAATGAAGGCTAAAGATGAGATCTTTTTTTTATTTTAGCTTTTTCACAAAATGATTTCTACGCAATTTGATACCCCTATCAAAATCCCACGCACTGACAATGGCATGAGTACATGGACTCTCACTTTGACTGCTACCTTGTTCAACATAGGATTATCTATCAAACATCTTGCGTTCACTCTCCAGCTCAAAATGAGGCGGCCAAACACAAGAATCATCATCTTCTTCTCCATATGCACCTTCCAAAGTACTATTGGGGGATGATGTTCTCACTGCCGCCTCTCTCATGTCCTGGGTTATAACACTCTCCTTCACACTCTTAGGGTGCCTCCTACTACTCTCCAACCTCGTATATTTGGCTGTGTTTGTTTTGTCCATATTCACCAAAGGACTAAACTTGATCCTCGGGCTCACAAGTGTGTTTTTATTTTCTATGCTCCTACTCAAAAGGGTTATAAATGCTTTGACCCGGTCCTTAAGAAAGTCTTTGTTCCATAGATGTCACATTTCGTTGAATCCGAGAGCTACTATGGGCCCTCACTTCAGGGGGGGACTCTTCTATGTTGAAAGTGAGTTCCGTAACTCATTTACCTATTCCTCCATTATATCACTATCACTCGATTTTGTCTATCTCACTTCGTCTCCTAGTCGTCCCTAATAGCTTCCCATAGAGCTTTTGTCTCTTCTTTGACTGCTACTTCAATCCCTACTTAGTGGGAGGATGGTCTCTCTGTTGACAGGTGGAAGGCGGTTATGCTTGAAGAAATGCATGCCTTGAATAAGAATCACGCATGGGACCTAGTACATCTTCCTAAAGGAAAGACTGTTGTGGGCTGCAAGTGGGTGTTCTCTGTTAAACTGAACACACAGGGTGTTGTGGAAAGGTACAAGGCTAGGTTGGTTGCTAGATGGTACACTCGGACGACATGTATTGATTACCAGGAAATCTTTGTACTTGTTGCTAAGATGAACTCTATAAGGATTCTCCTGTCGTGTGCGGCTTGCAAGGGGAGTCTCAGCCAACTTGATGTAAAAAATGTGTTCCTTCATGGTGATTTGGAAGAAGAGGTGTATATTGTAACACCCCCTATCCGTCGCATAGCATATAGCAGTAGGTCCGGCCGGGGCCCGACGCCATATACCACAGACAGACCAGGTGGTTACTTATGGAAAACCATCCAACCAATCTCAACGTCCTACACAGAGCATTCTAGCGGAAGCAATTTATAAAGGGTTACAAATCAAGAACCCAGCACAAGCATGAATGCCCACTCAAACCAAAGGAATGTCATTACAAAATACTTCAAAAGTCGGCCTTAAGGCCTTACAAGATGTTTCATTTGTCTTTTACATGATTTCCAAACCTCGGCTCGCAGGCCGGCCATACATGAATAAAAACATAAAACATTTCCACTTGGGCCTTCGAGGGCCAGCTTCGCAAAAAGGGCTTTAGCCCGCTATTGACCGCTTGGTCCAGCTGCACCTGCAAGCAAACAAACCACCGCACGGTGGCAAACAAAGCAACGGTCAGCAATGCTGACCAAATTATAACGATCCCGCCCCAACTCGGGGCGGCGATGCTCCCTTCCCTGCATTTCATTAGCACAAGCGAGCATGCATATAACCATAGCCATTTCATCACAGACGTGGCTCGTACGGCCACACGTCCCGTGCACTCAGGGCACATTCTCGGTGAACCGGTCGATGTTACGTCAATTGAAAGACATTAACTTCCGGACTCACCACCGCCACTTAGACGGCATTCCTATGAGCAATTCGTCTTCATGGTATTGGTCACGTCAATTAAGCCATCGACCACCGAAGACCCCTATTTATGCCAACGGCGAGTGCCATGTACCTTTAGGTCTCTCTAACCCGAACGACATAAAGGGGTACGGCTCCATCTAACCCGTGCTCACATCGCAACGCAATTTAAGCCATATGCGCGGGTCAAACTTTCACCGAGTCCCATTCTATCACAAGTCACATAACCCCGTTATGTTCAAGTTGGCTCTCAGGCCACCAAGTTGGCAAGACCTCGTGTCCGCCCAGTTTTCCGGGTGCACCTTTGGGTTAGTCCCCAAGGCTCCCTGCTGCAATCTACCGCGTAAAAACCCGAAAAACACCAAATAGCACGGAGTCTTCTCCGCCTTATGCAATGCAACATCACCGATCCGAACTACATGTCCGGGTAGGCTTCAACCAAAATGCCTATGTCCGTTCTCGCATACGGACGCTAAACAACGGGGACTTTACATATCTACCCGAAGGAACGCCTCCAACTCTTCGCCAACTCGCGAGAGAGGGCTTCCTATGCTAAGAAAGAGAGCTATCATGCTCAAAAGTGAGGATCGTTACCCTTGCGTTCCTCTTCGCGCCATCGAAAAGTAATCGGATGGAATTGACCGCACTAGCGTTGCCTCCGCGGATCCGGAGTCGGCTTGCGATTCGGAGCTCCGAAGCTCCTCCAATGGCGGATCTAGCTCCTCTTCTTCTTGCCTTAGCTCTTCTTTCTCCAAGGGTTTGGAGAGAGAACAAGTGGAAAAAGTTGAGGGTTTTCTAAGTCAAAAACCCGGGTATATCCCTTCAGGAACAACCCCAGCCGTTGGATCTCAGTCAAGAAATGAACGGCTTCGATTCGGGCTGAAATGCCCAATCTGGGCCGAACACACGGCCTGGCACACGCCCGTGTCCAGGGCCGTGTGCCTCATTCGCCGTCAAATCGAATCACCTGGAACCTCACACGGGGTCTCGGAACACGCCCGTGTTCGAGCTGACACGCCCGTGTTCCACCTGCACACGCCGTGTAGCTGGCCGTGTACCCATGATTTTCTCTCCGTTTTCAACCCGAGCACTGCACGGGTTCTAGGACACGCCCGTGTCCTTTGCCCGTGTCAACCTTGACACCCTAGGCTCCAGGCCGTGTACAAGGTCTCGGCACTTCGCGACTAAGTGTCGACACGGTCGACACGCCCTGCGACACGACCCGTGTCGCAGGCCGTGTGCCATGTCTCGACACACTGTCGACACCAAAGTGTCGACTTCGCGGGACGAGTGTCGACACGGTTGACACGCCCTGCGACACGCCCGTGTCGCAGGCCGTGTGCCGTGTCTCGACACAACGTCGAAGCACTGTGTCGACTTCACGGCTAAGTGTCGACACGGGTCGACACGCCCTGCGACACGCCCGTGTCGCAGGCCGTGTGCCCAGTCTCGACACAATGTCGAGACCAAAGTGTCGACTTCACGCCTTTAGTGTCGACACAGGCTTGACACGCCCTGGGACACGCCCGTGTCCCAGGCCGTGTGCCTGCAGCCAGAACTCAAACTGGCCCAAATTATTCCCCTCTGCTCCTTTGAGTTCGGGGCGTTACATATATGGCTCTACCTCCCGGTCTCTCTCCCAGAGGATCTGAAGGCAAAATGTGCAAGCTGAAGAAAGTCTTGTATGGTTGAAACAATCACCTAGAGCTTGGTTTGGAAGATTTCACAAGGCAATGACATACTTCAGATTCTCCCAGAGTAATAGGGATCATACTATGTTCATCAAAAAAATGAAGGAAAACTAACTGCCCTGATAGTTTATGTAGATGACATCGTTATAACATGTGATTATCAGAACGAGATTCAGGCATTGAAAGTGAGACTGTCGAAAGAATTTGAATTAAAAGACTTGGGGAACCTCAAGTACTTCTTGGGTATTGAGGTTGCAAGGTCCAAACACGGGGATATTCATATCACAGAGAAAGTACACTTTTGACCTCCTTGAAGCCTTGTGAATGAGTGGGTGCAGACCGACTGACACTCCAATCAAAGTCAACCACAGACTTGGAAAGGTTGACGGTGACATGATTGAGGACATTCCCGGTTTTCAGAGGCTGGTTGGAAAACTAATCTACCTGTCGCATACTCGCCCAGATATCTCCTATGTTGTAGGAGTACTTAGTCAATATATGCATTCCCCGAGGACTCGTCATTTAGATCCTGCTTATCGTGTCCTCAGATATCTCAAGTCCTCTCCTGGGAAGGGCATCCTGTTTTCATCAAATAAAGCGCTGACTATTGAGGTGTACACAGATGCTGATTAAGCTGGATCGATTGAAGATCGACGGTCCATGTCTGGGTATTGCACTATGGTTTGTGGAAACTTAGTTACCTGGAGGAGTAAAAAACAACATGTGGTTGTCAGATCAAGTGCTGAGACGGAGTTTAGGGCTGTGGCTCGTGAAATCTGCGAAGGTCTATGGATACGAACCATTTTAACCGATCTTGGGTTTAAAAGTAGCGGGCCTATCAGGCTATACTGCGACAACAAGGTTACGATCAGTATTGCTCACAACCCTGTACATCATGACCGTACAAAACATATTGAAATCGACATGCACTTCATTAAAGAAAATATAGATAAAGGCATTGTTGTTACTCCATTTGTGCCCTCTGAGCAACAATTGGCAGACCTCCTCACAAAGAGATTATGCAGTGGTTTCTTTAAGGAACTTGTTGGCAAGTTGAGAATGTTCGACATCACACACCCAACTTGAGGGGGTGTTGGATTGTGCTTATTATTATCTTTGTGGTTATTGTCATTTTGTATTTTTTTTTTGGTTTTTTCCTGATCCACTTCCATATATAGAGGGGATTAGGGTTTTTCCCATTATTGAAGTCATTTTTCATTTCTTTCGACAATGTCTTAAATTTTTAAACCACATAAACCGAATTAAATCGAACCATTCTGTTTGATTCCAATGATTTGCGTGGTTCGATTCCAGATTTCTGGAACCATGTAGGGGTGGTTCGATTTACAATTTTTGCCAAAACCGAACCAAATTGAACTGTTACACCCCTAGTTTGTTAGATCAACCATCTTGTCTTCGACGTCTCGATCGGCTCCTCTGTCTGTTCCCTTGTCATTCTTGGCGCTCATTTACTTCGAAGATTCTATATCACAGTCGACGACTCCTGCTAATAGATCGGTCGATCTGGTTATATTCGTAGTCGTTCTTGTGATTCCATATCGATCGAACTTCTATTCTTGTGGCCATCGATCGTTGTTGCCTCGACATCGTCTACTCTTTGCTCCCAGTAACTATTGCGTCTTGTTTTCATGGTCAAGGATAGTCAATCCTTACACTTTACCGCTCTTGTTGTTTCAGTTTTGATCCAAGTTAGTTCACAGTCTCTATTCATGTACACTTGTTCCTGCAACCGCAGATTTGGAGGTATATCTTGTCCACCTACAACCTCCTGATGACGTGGCTCTAAATACTACGGTGGAGAAAATTTGAATGCGGATTTCTCTTATGACGTGGCACACATTAAAATGAATGGTGGGAACTACCTCCTATGGGCTCAATCTATGCGGATATTTATTGGAAGACGTCAAAGACTTGAATTTATCACTGGATCCAAACCCGCTCTCATCAAGACTGACCTTTCTTATGAGGAGTGGGAAGACGAGAACCTCATTGAAACTCAAGATTGCAAATCAACTCTTATTTTGTCAAACAGCTAAAGAAATATGTGAGTTAATTGAACAAAAGTATTAAAAAAGGACTTGGTAAAATCTACCAACTTCAAACAGATCAGATACATGAGTTTAATGACTTCAAGAAGTATTATAGTAAATTGACCCGTAAGTGGACAAAAATTGACCAACACTCAGCTATTCAAACTATCAAGAATTGCAGAATCGAAGTTATGTAACGAAGAGTCTTTGAAATGCTTTCTAACCTTCAGTCTTGAATTCCAAAGAGTTCAAATGTTGAGAAGCGTTGTTGTTCCTAATATGAAGACCGTTGTCCATTATATTCAGGGAGAAGCTAACCTTATAAACACTTTATGCACTGACGTGAATGTAGGGTATAATAAATATGCCCGTTGAACAAAGAAAGTGAAACGCTACAAATGTTAAACAAGAAGAGAAGAGTAAGATGAAGTGCCCCATTATGGGAAGAAGGGGTGTGAGAAGAATAAGTGTTGGGATTTACATCCAAAATTGGTCCCACCATGATGGATTCACAGTACTGATGAGAGATATGGTAGATCTCAAACTGTTCTGTGTGGCACCTTGGACAATAAAGGTCACCTTATGGTTGAAAATGAAAACTTAATTAGAGAGCTAGATGCCCTGAAAGTCAATGTTGGAAGATCTCTTGTTGTGATGAGTCCCCTATACAAGGTGTGGGACTAATGTATAAAGAGAAACAGTAAAAGACTAAATGAGCCACAAACATGAGCATTTTACATGAATTTTTCTAACACTTCTTAATAATCAAGATATCATAAGCCCACTACAAACTTATTTTTTGTCCCCCATTTGTGACCTTCCACCGAAATTTTCTTTTTAGCATTTCACACCATGATATAGTGCTTTTCTTACACTAAAACCAACTCTCCAAGTAACTTCAAATTTCACATGTCCTCACACATTTTCTCTTATTTTCTTCTTGAAATAATAGTACTGGATTTTCTCTTAGCAATTTACTTAGTTTTTTTTTTGCTTGCTTTTGCTTGTTGCAATTCTTGTTTTGACTTGCTTTTTTTATGACATGGTCTTCTTGCAGCAATATGGTGGGGTATTGGTGGAGCGCAACAATATTAATCTGAAATTGCTTCCCAGTTACTCTTCTTTTATTTCGCCTCGTGCTTCTGGAAGCAGGCATGTGCATCATTCTAGTAAGGCAGCATCTGTACAATATCCAGCATCATCAGAGAAAAGACAATTTACTATTGAGAAGTTCGCTCCATCAAGTAATGCTGATCCTGACAATCTGAATTTGTAAGACATGTAGTTGCAGTCTTTATCTGATTCTTTATTTTCTTCTCTGAATATGTAAGATAAGTTTTTCGCTTTCTTGCTTGCTTTTTGCTCTCTTAATGTAATTCTAACAGGTTCTTTAGTTTGTTTTTCAAACTTGGTTGCTTTAGTAGGTTTTAGCTAAGCACCTCTAATCAGGATCATGGGTAACTATTTTTACGCTGTCGGAGATATTATGCTATTTGAACTTGTGACACAACAAGTGGATATTGTATTAGCAAAGAAAAACTATAGCTGACATTTGTTATTTATTTTATAGTTTCTTTATGACCATTACTGAGCATTTTTTATTTTTCTCAGGCATTCTTATTATTGGCAATAATGTTGAAGGAGGGCTTTGGCGCACCTATTAAGGTGTCGCTGTGTGACCCTGTGGTCACGGGTTCGAGTCCTGAAAGCAACCTCTTGCAAAAATGCAGGGTAAGGTTTGCCTACATTTCACCTTTATGGGGGGACCCTTCCTTGGACCCTCGCTGCGCGGAGATGCTTTGTGCACCAGGCTGCCCTCTTTTTTCTTATTATTGGCAAATATTTTCTGTTCATAATGATCCGATATTTCCATAAAAAGGTCCAATTATAGCTGCGAAATTTGTAGAACGATAATTTATTTGAATGCAATTGAGAAAAGATGTTACTGTTGATTGTTAATCATATTTATATATCTTTGTTGTTGTTGAAATGTTCAATTACTTGCATTAATTCATTACAATGAACCTCACTCTAATATATAGGAGTGAGGGGTAAAGAGGTGAAGCACATAAAAATAGAGAATTACGGGTAATAATAACTAATGCATGCTAACTCTCAAGTTTGGCGTGTAATGTTGGTCATGCTCAACTTGGTAATGATCCTTCCAAAAACACTCATTCTCGATCGTTTCGTGGGGATGTCTGTCAGTTGTGGTTCAGACAAAATGAATGGAGTACAATCGATTCCTCTCACTATGTTTTCTTTAATGAATAGTTGTTAACCTCAATATATTTGATGTGATCATGTTGAACAGGGTTATGAGCAATGCTAACGACCACCATATTGAACAAGGTTGTGAGCACTTTAATGCATAGGAATTAGACTCAAAACTACATTACATGTCTATCCCACGAATGTTCAAATGCACGATTGCAATTCATGACACCTACAATGTTGCTTTGTATTAGCTTCATAAATCTCGTAATATTGTCCAAAAAAACTTGTGTATTTAAATTTGTGTGCTTTGTTCAAAACTAATAATCCTTATGTATGGGTTTTTCAAATCTTGTTATTTTGATTCCGCATTATCATCATTTTTGTTTTACAATTCTCTGGTTTAATTTTTTTTGTGCCTCTTGCTTTGCGCTTTCTTGATTATCATTATATCTGTGTACGTTTTTTCTACATGTTTATTCCACTGCATCTCTCATATAATTTTACAAGATTTAGATTACCCTAACCCGTTTTGATAATATCAAATGGGGAGAGCAGGTTCATGAGATAGTCATCTAAGGGGGATATCACTTGTAAGGGGAGATAATTTGATCTAGTGCACATGGATAGGGGGAGCACATAGATAGAGGGAACACACAGATAGGGGATTCATGCCGAAATTTACGCTTTTACAAAGTAATTCTTGTAAATTTTGCATGTTCATGTTACATGTTTATCTTATATTATACTATACCACAATTTATCTCTCATGAACGGAATTTGCTATTATCAAAAGGAAGAGTTTGTTGGAATTTGCGTTCTGCATCTCTCAAGTTCGAAAATAACAAATCCAAGCTGTATTTGATCATCGGTGTTTTGGGTATAGTGCGCAGGTTTATAGGTTTTGGGAAATACAATCTTTGTGAGCTACCGTCGGTGTTAGCGATACCACCGGGCGCTATCTTCTTTATATCCAGAGCATGCTTCTCCAACGCAACTCCAAATCAAATCGACACTACGTCAACTTTGGGATCAGGATGACTATCGTCGAGCGCTACTACTAACACACCACGCTACCCCGAAGTACACCTCAGTAATCTGCGTGCTCTGCGTGGGAATTTGGTGGCATCCATACAACGAATATGTCACATGTTTATCTTGTATTATACTATACCATGATTTATCTCTCATGAATGAAATTTGCTATTATCAAAAGGGAGAGTTTGTAGGAATTTGCGCTCTGCATCTCTCAGGTTCGAAAATAACAAATCCAAGTTGTATTTGATCATCAATGTTTTGGGTATAGTGCGCATGTTTATAGGTTTTGGGAAATACAATCTCAGTGAGCTACCGTCGGTGTTAGCGATACCACCGGGCGCTATCTTCTTTATATCCAGAGCATGCTTCTCCAATGCAATTCCAAATCAAATCAACACTACGTCAACTTTGGGTTCAGGACGACTATCGTCGCGCACTACTACTAACACACCACGCTACCCCGAAGTACATTTCAGTAATCTGTGTGCTCTGCCCGGGAATTTGGTGGCATTCATTCAAGGAATATGACGCAATCACACGTAGTTGCAACTACCTCTCTGTGGTAACGTGTGTAGGGAAATGGTGCAAAACTTGTATATCCTTCTTAATTAATAAAATATAAGTATGAGTACAAATATATAGGAGAGAAGGAAGAGAAAGAATCCTATACAAAGGATACTGATAAACAAGAGAGCCAAGTGGGCTTATAGATGGCCACACAAATGGGCTTTTACATCATTTTCCCTAATATTATCTAACAATGTGTTTACAAGGAAAGCGCCACCACCTTACTAAACTGTATGTGGCCAGTTATGCACGCGTCAAATGAAACGACTCAACCGCGTCGCGCTAGCACTACCGCTTTGTGCTAGCACTTCAGCTCTGTGCTAGCACTACCTCTCCGCGCGAATGTATGTTCACAAGAAAAGCGCAGCCGTCTTCCTTACCTGGATCCCGGACAGCTAGAGGAAACGCGTATACAGGCCCTATTGCCGTGCGGTAATACTACCGCTGACAGCAACTCAAATGTCGTATAAAAGCATTTTTCTTTCTCCGTGGACATATACACGAGCAATAGGGTTTCCATGCCGTTTCTGGAGCAAGGAGCCACCGTCCAAGGTGAAAGAAGAAGAGAGCCTTTCACCCTCAAGCAACAACGAAAAGGATCTCTGTATAGCTCGAACAAGAACGAAAATTTGAAGACGATCAAGCGCATAAAGAACGAGAATCAAAAGCACCGACCACTCACCGCCTCCGGAAACAGTTTTTAGGGAGCAATTTTTCTTTCTAGATCTACTTTTTCATATCTCTGTATTTCATTTTTCTCTTTTATTGTATCGTATGTCGTGAGAAATCGTCCGGAGAGAATTCCGTGAGAAATCGTCCGAGAAGGACGTTTACACCTGGGAGGTCTAGTGAGGGCTCAAAGACGTTTTGGGGGAGAAGGGAGATAGCCAACCGGTCCTGGGAGGGAGGAAGGGTTGGTATAAAAAATCCTAGATTATATTATTCATCGCTTTCGATCTCCGACGTCATGGATATCACTATTTTGTAATTGTAATCTCCATTTAGATCTTCAAATGAATTGTTCAATCGAAATGAATAATATGTTTATTCTCACAGAGAGCGTATTCCTTACTGCAAAAAGTTTTAAAACTCGTGATACTACTACAAACATTATCCTCCCCCCCCCTCTAAAATTGGCCACAGGTCCTACAAAACCCTCACTCCCTCTACTCCAATGTCCCTACTACTAGTCCCAGGCCAGCTCTCTTCTCTTCAAAATGTTCCTTCATCTCGATAGACTTTGCTCTGGATGTCCTCATGCTTTGGGAAAGGGAGTAAGGGGAGTACTAGTCGGGTTCAAAAAGACCGGGCCCGGCCCGGGCCTAGCCGGGCTTGGGGGCCTTACATGGCCCCATATCGCCTCATAGCACGACCCAACCCAGGCCTAGAAAAGCCTGGGTGTCGGGCCTGACCTGGGCCCAACACCTAGGTGGAACAAATCCCGCCTAAACAGGCGAGATTTTAATTAACCGGGCCAGCCTTGGGTGCCTTAGCAGGCCCGCTTTTTGAGAGGGGGCCCGAGCCCGGCTCACGTCGAGCCCGACCCAAGCCCGGGTGGCAAAAAGATCGAGCTTGACAGGCCCGTACGGACTTTTTGAACACGACTAGGGAATACTCAACATCTGATTACTAATGTTGTGTCTTATGCAAATCTTAGCCCTTATTGCATCAGATTTGCTCTAACACTCTCTACCAACATCATCCTGACCACTTAACACAAAACCTTCGTATACCTTGCTAGGAGGCGGATATGGATGACGAAATGCCAGTCTTAGCATATCAATGGACTTGAACTTTTGTACCTACCCCGCCTGGTACTGATATTGTTGGTTGTCGGTGGATCTTTATCATCAAATTTCTTCCTAATGACATTGTGGATAGATACAAGCCTCGTCTAATTGAAAAGGGGTTCACCTAGACTTATGTTGATTTCTTTGACACACTCTATCCAGTTTCCCGTATCAGTACTATCTTGGTCTTCTCTGTTGTTGTCAACAAGAATTGGTAAATGAGTCAGCGTGATGTTAAAAATGTCTTCCTCTATGGTGACCTGCATGAAAAAGTCTATATGGAGCAACCTCCTGGTTATGTTGCTCAGGGGGAATCTTAGGTGTGTAAGCTTTAAAAGGTTCTTTATGGTCTAAAGCAAAGCCCTCGAGCGTGGTTTTACAAGTTGAGTCAAATTGTCTCTACCATTGGTTTTTTAAGAAGTATTGTTGATCAGTCTCTCTTTATATGGAAGACTATCTACCGGCTGGTTATTCTTGTTGTCTATGTTGATCACATTCTTCTTACTGAAGATGACTCTTCTAGAGCAAAGATAATGAAGAAACATCTTCGTGAACATTTTGTCATTAAAGAATGTGTCCTCTCAGATACTTCCTGGGAATTGAAATTGCAACACGCAATAACTCTATTGTTCTCTCTCAACGCAAATATGCCCTAGATCTACTCAACGAAACTAGTCCCCTTGGCTCAAAACCTTCTCGAAATCTTATGTCTATAGATGCTGACAAACTTTGGAATAAGATATTGTTATTTATCTGTTATAAGTCCCCCGTCAATTATCCATTATCATATGTATTAAGTGAGTCAAGTGTATCATTTGCGTCGTATGAGTCTAATCATATGTATTAAGAACCATCAAATGGTTCTTCTTGTTGTCTATATTGATCGCATTCTTCTTACTGAAGATGATTCTTCTGGAACAAAGATAATGAAGAAACATCTTCGGGAATATTTTGTCATTAAAGAAATGAGTCTTCTCAGATAATTCTTATAAATTGAAATTGTAAGACACAATAACTCTATTGTTCTCTCTCAACGCAAGTATGCCCTAGATATGTCTGTAGGTGTTGACAAACTTGTCCCCTTGGCTCAAAACCTGCTCAAAATCTTATGTCTGTAGATGCTGACAAACTTTGAAATAAAATATTGTTATGGATCTGTTTTAGATTCCCCGTCAATTATCCATTATCATATGTATTGTGTCGAGTCAAGTGTATTATTAGTGTCATATGAGTCTAATCATAGTCGTCGTATATTTTAATATTTTAGCGTCTATTGATGTATTTACCGGTTTGCCACACAGGGGGTTTTATAAATAGATCCTCAGAGTCTTGTATCAATTATCAATGAATGAAGTTCTAGTTCTTTTCTCCTTGTTGTGAGATCTTGGTGGCTCTCTCCTCTAACGAACAACCTCGCTTAGACAGCCGCGATTAAGGCTCTGTAGTTTCTCCATCGCCGTCATCTCCACCTTCGATCTCTCCTCCGACAACATTCTAAGACCCATAACATGTGGTATCAGAGTTACTCTTTCCTCCACTCCAGACTTTCTCCGCTCGACTCTTCCATTACTGTCACAATTTCAGCACGCCAAGGTTCCACCCACGCCGCTTCTACTTCTACGACGCCAACAACTAAAATAGTCGTTGTTTCGCTCCTCCGCAACACATTCACTTCTTCCTTCAAGCGCATCGACGCCAACATCCTCGACTCTGAACCTCCACCGACGACACCTTCAAAATCAACGACATCGTCCTCATTAGCATCAACGCACACGACAACCGACGTTTGTTGTCACGGCCCAGGTCCGGCTCGAGGAGTCTTAATGTGACCCGACTGGTTCAACCGTGAGGGCTACAGCCTAAGTGACCCCAACACATTTCTGGTCTGTTTATCAGCGCAACGCGATGTTGGTGTTCGGTCTCTAACCCGCAACCCTTGATAAGGAGCCTTAATATCACTTTTTTGTCACGTCACAGGCTCGACGCGAGGCGGCTTAGCGGGACCTAACTGGAACCGTGGAGTCCTGCAGGCTCGAAGTGACCCCAACCCTTTTTCGCACCTGTTTCTCAGCGCGGCGGGTTATTGAGATGGGGTTTCGAACCCACAACTCTGTGATAAAGGGATCCTCAACCATCCCTCATCACCAACTTCGAGCCTGCAAGACTCCACGGTTCCAGTTGGGTCCCGCTAATTCGCCTCGCATCGGGCCTGGGTTGTGACAGATTTCATCTTCGTTTCCGCCGCCTCTCCTCTTACAGTCGCCATCTTTGCCGATCGTTGACGTACAACCGCTCTTTGAGGCGATTGTTCCTCCGGCCACATCGACACCTCTTCTGCTAGCACTTGCTCCACCGGCCCCTGCTCCGCCGACTCTGCCCGTTCCTCGGACTATCTCGCCGCCTCTTCTACCGACCCTTGCTCAGTCGGCCCCTGTTCTGCCAACTTCGACGGCTTTGTTTTTGTGTCGATCGTCGTCCCTTCTCCTTACTTCTTACTACCGCTCATTGCTACTCCGACAGCTCCATCAGCCGCTACTCGCCAAAGCTACCGCCGAAGAGGCACACTACCAGGTGCTATTCTGGAGAGGGATCAAGATACTAGTTAATGCAGTAATCCGCGTGAAGTTCAAGTTTGAGGGCAAGTTATATTTCGAGGGAAGATGAGATGTTATGGATATGTTATAAATCCATAGTCAATTATCCATTATCATATGTATTAAGTCGAGATAAGTGTATTATTAGTGTCGTATAACTCTAATCATAGTCTTATATTTTAATATTTTAGCATCTATTGATTTATTTACGGGTTTGCCACCCGAGAATTTTATAAATAGACCCTTAGAGTCTTGTATCAATTATCAATGAATGTAGTTCTAGTTCTTGTCTTCTTGTTGTGAGATCTTGGTGTCTCTCTCCTCTAACGAGCAAGCTTGCTTAGGCAATCACGATTAAGGCTCCGTAGAATCTCCACCCTTGTCATCTCCACCTCTGGCCTCTCCTCCGACAACATTCTAAGACTCATAACAGATATCTCCTTTTATTTAAGATATTACTCGTTATAAGCGACTGATCGGTAGACTCATTTATCTTTATGTAACTAGCCTTGACATCTCTTATGTTGTTGGAAAAGTCAATCAATTCATGCAAGCTCCCAGAGAATCTTATCTAGAAGTTGTCTTAAAAATATTATAATACATCAAAGAGCCTCCAGTAAAAGGTCTATTGTTTCAAAGAAACAATCATTTACGCATTGAAGCATATTTTGATGCTTGCTATGTGGATGACAAAAGAGATTGAAAACTGGCTTTTGGATCCTGCACGTTTGTCTGAAGAAATCTTGTTACTTGGAAAAGTCAAAAACAAACAAGTATTTAGGTCAAGTGCAGAAGCTGACTACAAAAGTATAACTCAAACCGCGTGTGAGTTAAAATGGTTAAGAACACTTCTAAAAAATTTGGGAGAAATCTATGTTTATCCTGTTATTTTGTTATAATAAAATTGTCATCTATATTTCTAAAAAACCAGTACTCCGTGAAAGGACAACATATTGAAGTTGATTGTCACTTTATCAGAGATGAAGTTATCAGAAAATAAATGTGCACTTTATTTGTTTCTTCGGATAAAGAGTTGGCTAACAACTTTACCAAACCAATTTCTTCATCTTTTTTGGATATTTGTGCTAGCTAGGAATGATCGACATATATGCTCCATCTTGAGAGGGGGTGATAAATCCCATAAGATGAAAACCCCAAGAAAGGATCCACTGTATATTTTTCTAATGTTGTATTTAATCACACATCTCCAATTGTATAATCTTCCTCCTTTTTTAATATAAAGATGGGTGTTCTTACGTAATAGTTCTAATTTTTGGAATAATATTAAATATTTCAAATTCTCACAAGAAGGAAACTATGGATGAGAATATATCTACTCTCCTTTCTCATGACACATTTTTTCTCATTTTACTCTTGTTGGTGGCGACATCGTCGAGTATCGATAGGTCTTTTTTGCCAAATTCTTGCCGGTTGCATAGGCTGACAAGTACAAAGTTCAACTTTTTGCTAAGGGCTTTACCTAATGTATGAGGTTGACATTTTTATACTTTTCTCTTGTCTCGCATATTAGCTCTTTATAAGTTTTGTTTTCAATTGCAGTAAAAAATGATTGACCTTTTTTTCCAGTTTGATGTTAAAAATACATTTTGATATGACCTGCGGTGGTGCATGAAGCCAACTCTAGGATATGTTGCTTATTGGATCTTAGGTTTGCAAGCTAAAGAAGGCAGTCTATGGTCTTAAACAAAGCTCAATACTTGGTTTGATAAGTTCATCTAGATTATCCACATCATTGAATTATGTTGAAGCCATGCAGATCATTTAATCTTTGTGAGAAAGAAGGATACAAGTCTTGTGGTTTTCTTGGTCTATATGAATGGCATCCTTCTTACATGTAGTGATATTTTGTCATAGAAGAAACACAAGTTTAGGCCTGAATAAAATAAGCCACCGGCCGACCGGCTTGCATGAGTACGACGCCCACCCCGGTGCCAGATGCGTCGCACTCCACAAGAAAAGGAAGGCGGAAGTTCGACATGGCTAAGATAGACCCTTGCACAAGACCCTCTTCTAACTTCTTCAGTAGTTATGTGAGTGGTTGTGTCATAGCCCCGTAGTCTTGAATGAAGCCCCGGTAGTAACCGGTCAAGCCCAAGAAATCGTGAACCTTGCGGAGTGATGTGGGTGGCGGCCGCTGGAGGACCACTGCAATCTTCTCCTCATCCATAGCCACCCCTGGGCTGAGATAACTTTCATGAGTCAAATACTAAGGCATCACTATCTTGGACTGCGTAAATCTAAATGAGTGAATATTCCTCCTCAAAAAAGGCTTACAATTGCTTTATTTTCAAAACGGACCAGGCAAATCATTAAATATCGGTCTCAAAGAAAATCTTCACCTCTTTCTTCTCAAGTTAATGTTCCCTTTTCTCCTATTCCAGAGCCATCCACTACTTACTTCTTTGACTGTTATTCAACCATCATCATCGATTCCCCTAACAATATCTACTTACAATCTCATTCCTGCTTCCTCCACTATGTCTGCCTCCTCTCCTTCCAATCTACATTCAATCATTCTTCAAGCAGTATATACGGCCTCAAGTACCATATCCACTCTTCTGAATGAGTATTCTTCTCAAATACAAACAACCTTTGATCATATGCAATCTCAGCCGGCCGGTGGCGTAAATTTTTATGCAAAGGACATATGAATATTCCAAATACTTTCTTGTCATTGAGATTTTCAGATGCAACAATGTTGTTTGGTCCCGACAAAAGTATGTCATTGACCTTATTTATGATGCTAGTTTACTTGGACGAATCGACTCATACTCCTATGCATATGGGCATCAATAATTTCTGGGATGAGACTTTCTGCTTCCTGTGGATGTTTCTCTTTACAGACCTTTGATTGGCAAGCTAATTTACATCACTATAACAAGACTTGACCTTGCATTGTAGTTGGTAAGGTTAATCAGTTTATGCATACGTCTAGAGAGTATCATCTTAATGCAATCATGAAGATACTTGAATCTCATGGCAATGGTCTCAGACTCAAAAGAAATGGTCTACATATCGAAGCACGGTTTGATCTTGCATTGTTTGATGTTAGATATGCAGATGAAAAATCCGATTGGAAGTTTACATCTAAGTATTGTACTTTAGGAATAAACCTAGTCACATAGCAAAGCAAAAAAAATATTATTTCTTGATCCAATGTTGAAGTAGGAGATTGTTATACCTTCTTAGGAATAAACCTAGTCACATAGCGAAACAAAAATAGAATATAGTTGTATGAGACAAACTTGTGAGTTTAAGTACCTTGCAAGTCTTTTGAAGAATATTGATGATACATATTACACCAGTTATTTCTATTGTCAAGTACCTAATGTTTCATGAGAAGATTAAACATATAGAGGTGGATTGTCATTTCACTATAGAAGATGTTTTTAGGGGTTGAGTGTGCACTTTGTTTGTTAGCTTTTAGACACATCTTTTTCTAACTTGTGTACAAGCTGGGCATAGTTGATATCAGTGTTGTGGATATCAAACTTGTGAGTTTAAGTACCTTGCAAGTCTTTTGAAGAATATTGATGAGACATATTACACCAGTTATTTCTATTGTCAAGTACCTAATGTTCCATGAGAAGATTAAACATATAGAGGTGGATTGTCATTTCACTATAAAAGATGTTTTTAGGGGTTGAGTGTGCACTTTGTTTGTTAGCTTTTAGACACATCTTTTTCTAACTTGTGTATAAGCTGGGCATGATTGATATCAGTGTTGTGGATGTCCTCCAACATGGCCGACATGTCGGTCGATATAAAGGTTTAGTGGACAAAATGACATGTTTTCGATATTTTTTTGCATAATATCTTTTTGGAATATATCCTCCGATATATTTGCTATTGACTAATATATTCGCCAATATATCGGCTGATATATCACGACATTTTATTGACTGATTTTTTTTTAATTTATTTTAATTAGTGTCTATGGTCTAATAGACAATTGACCAAAATTATTTCATTGTTTAGGTTGTTTTTTCCTTCCTCTGGTTTTCTTTCTTGCTAAGTCCGTCATCGACTTCAATTATGCATGGTCTTTGAATTATGAAATAAAGGTTTCTTATCTTCCATTGTCATCAACAGCTTCCTGGCATTCTGCTTCCTCTTGTTTTATTTTATGCGTTATACCATTATTACTTGTGTAATACAAAATGTTTATATTAATTCGATAAATTTAGGAGTTCAATAAATATCAAATTATTAATATATTAATATATATATTATAAATGATTAAATTTATAAAAAAATTACACATATAAATAGTTAAGTATTAAAACCCGATATATGAAATATCCCGGATATATCCCCCGACATAAAAAACCTAAACTGATGTGTCCCCGATATCCGACATCTACAACTTCGGTTGATATATATACTCTAGCTTGAGGAAATGTATTAACGTCAAGGTTATCAAGATCGAGATCTTAGATGGACGGATCGGATAGTAGGATTGAATCGGTGATCGCTTTACAAAATCTAGATCGTAGGATCGCAAGATCCTATGATCCGGAACGCGATCCTAACAACCATGATTAACGTTAATCCTATTTATGTTCCTTCTGGCCTAGTATGAAGAAATATGTTGCCTATATTTTCCGACATTATCGTGTCTTCCAGGCAACCAAAAGCACACAACAGAACACTGACATATATATTCCCCTACCCGTTCAACATCAGCCTTGCGTGGATATTAGTATAGACTTTGTGCTTGGACTTTCACGAACACTTATAAAGCATGATTCCATATTTGTGGTGGTGGATCGCTTTACAAAGATGACAAATTTTATCCCCTACCACAGGATTGTCGATGCATCCCGCATCACAATTTTTTTTGTCTAGAATGTTTTTGACTACATGGACTACCAAAGACAATCATATCTGATCCTGATGTCTGTTTCGTGAGTTATTTTTGACAAACACTATGGCGTATGACTATCCGTCTAGTTGGGATTCTACACTATCCATAGCGGAATTTGCATATAATAACTTTATCAATATGTCAACGGGGTTTAGTCTTTTTCATGTTATCGTAGGGATTCTACACTATCTGTCTATTTATGTATCTATCCGTCTAGTTGGGATTCTACACCATCCGTCTATTTATGTATCTTTTATATTTTCAGGTTTTGTTCAACGTCGTGTATGTGTACTTTTGCATCGATCCATTGTTATTATTCTATTGTTCTTTTTGCAAATTATTTGGGATTATTATTTCAAGTAATTAAATTTTAATTTTTTTTTCATTTCCCTTTCAGTTTTTCTGATACTCCTGGCGTCAAAAGAGGGTTGGATACTCCTTCAGCATGGAGGTCACCTTGGGTCTTGAACTCATTTCTTCCGGGAACAGATATGGCATATGAGGTAGCGCAACTGTTCATAGTGTTTTTTCTGCCTTGTTCATATGATTTTATGTTTATTAATTTGTATTTTAGTTTTGTTTTTTATTATTTTCTGATGCTTTCCATCACTCATACAATAATATAGACCAGATTAAAATTGGCTTTCTTTCTATTAAAGCTTTACCGATATGGCATACGAGGTATCATCACTGTTCATAGTGTTTCTTCTGCATTGTTCATGTGATTTTATGTTAATTAATTTCTATTTTAGTTTTTTTATTCTTTTCTTAGCCGACCCCACTATAGTGGGATAAAGACTTTAGTGTTGTTTTCTTATGCGGACACTTTGAAATGGAGCGTTTATATTGGCATCCACTATATGGCTATTGGCAGCCTAACAAATGGCAATTGACAGCCCGATGAATACTGTCAGCCCAAAAATTAAGTTTTTTAAAAAATAACAAATCATTGTTAATTACTAGATTAACCAAGGTTTTGAAAACCGGACCGGACATCGAACCGGCGGAGGGAGAGGTTCAAGGTTGAACCGGTCCAACCGGTTCAACAGGGGTTGAACCGTTATATATATAATATATATCGGAATAAGGGAAATACGCATAACGCGTATTTTAAAATGTATGCGCGAGGCTCGCCGGCCATGAAATAAATATATAATAACATAATTTTTATTTTATACGCAAAATATAATTGAAAAAGAAATAAAAATGAGAGGATTCGTCATATTTGATCACTTTTTATGCAATCTTTAACAAATTTTATAACTAATTGAAAAAATATGTACTAATTAAATAATAAAGAATGAGATAATATTTGATAAATATGACTGTCACACGTCTGGCTTGGCTGTCAATTATACATTAATATGCATGTGTTTTTATTATATAGATTATTTTTTATAAATATGTATTAATCCATATGTATATAATATATTTTAAAAACATTCATCAATGACCAAATGACTGAGTGGTTTGTTTCCTTGCTTGATTTCGAAGTGGTATGGGTTCAAAACCCGTCGCCCCCCTCATTTTCGGTATTAAATTTTGGGCGTCATGGCCCGCCCGGTTTTAGGAAAACCGGTCCGGTTTACGGTTGGGCGGTTCAACCGGCCGGTTTTCCGGGTTTTACCCGGTTCTGAGCGGGGCCAGTTTTAGAGGCTTGACCGGACCGCCCGGGTGACCGGTCGGCGGTCCGACGGGTCGAACCGGCCGGCCCCGTCCGGGTCTTAAAACGCTGAGATTAACTCAAAAAAAAGCAGAGATAACAATCCATAGTCCTATTATATGACATTTTTACGAAAAGTGTAAAAACACGGAACTCCGAAGTCCGAATTAGATAAATACGAGTTTCACGCCCATTTTGAAAATAGAACTACTATGTGACATTTTTAGGAAAAGTGTTCAACATGAAAGTTGTAGATCTCGACGAGAACTACAACTTTCATGTTAAACACTTTTCCTAAAAATATCATATAGCAGGTCTATTTTCAAAAGGTGTGGCACCGTGCAGAACTATTGTGAATCACATAGTTCCGCCCGGGTTCCACGCCTTTTGAAAATAAGCCTACTGTATGCCATTTTTAGAAAAAGTGTTCAGCATAAAGTTGTAGATCTCGTCGAGATCTACAACTTTCATGTTGAACACTTTTTCTAAAAATACCATATAGTAGGCCTATTTTTAAAAGGCGCGTGTTTCGCGTTTTGAACTGCTATTAGCGGTCATATTATGTGTGTTTTTAATTGTTTTGCCGGGGTGCCAATAGCCATACAAGAGCTGCCAATATAAACGCCCTTGAAATATAGACCGGATAAAAATGGCTTTCTTTCCTTAAAGCTATACTTGCTAACTATAGTTAAATTTTCCAGGACATTAGGTACTTTTTGAGCCCTGCTGAAAGATGCTATGATGCACTTGGTCTCATGAAGGAAGTGAGCGAGCAGAGTGCTCCGGTGATGGCTGATGCTGAAGAGATATTATGCAACGGCAGGCAACAATTGGATTCTGATGCTGCTAATTCCAATAATCATAGTTCTTTCCAAGAAAATTATGAGTCCACAAAAGAACAGGAAAATATTTTCCCTGTAACTTCAATTAATGTGGTAAGTCTGACACCATTTATTTAGTTTATATTTTTCAATAATTTATTTCTCATAGTAACTATTTGATGTGTATAGAGAGAATTCTCTGTTGAATAGAGTATCCATGTTTGAACAACGGGATATCTCATGGCTCATATCACCATTTAAGCTAACTTTCAAAATATCACTAAAAAATAACAAAAATATAAAAAACAAGTTAGTAATGTATGCAAGCTCCTGTCATCCAGCTAATGATCTTATAACTTTGAATAGCAAACAATGACCTTGAACGAGTCTCGATGCGCGTGCTTAGAGTGACATGACTGATCATTATCATTCTGGTAGACTACATGGATCCTTACCAAACCACAAAATGAATATCAGAAAACTGAGGTTATCTGTACAACCTTGGGCTCGCGGGAGGTCTTTCCAGCAGCTGTGGACAGAGAAGCTGGCGAGAGGGACTTGGTTGGCGAGTGGGACCGGGTGGTCCACTCGCAGGTGGCGAGACGGGGGTTCTCTGCAGTAGGCGAGACGTCCTTTGGGGGCGCGAGCTGGCCTTAGAAGGCGAGATGGCCAGTAGGGCGAGAGGCCGGCGAGACGAACAGGTGGGATCGTCTCGCCCGCCAGTCACTTTCCCCACTCTCCGCGTAGGAGGAAAGATGTTTTTACCTTTTTACCCCCAAGGGGGATTTTACTCTTCTGCCCCAGGTAATTTTACACTTCTACCCCTGGTGGTCTGCATATAGCTCTTCAGAACAACGGAGTTTGGCTGTGGGCAGACCCGACCCAGGGTATTTTGGTAATTTCAGGTTGGTTCAGTATGGATATTTGCAGATCAAACTCAGAGGCCTATAAATAGACCGACAAGGTGCCTGGAATGGGTTGTTGAACCTTTCCATATTCTTCCTCACAGGCACCTAGCTCAGCAATTGGCTAGGGAGGGGAAGGACTTCAGTTTCTTCCGGGTAAGAGGTGGGACCTCCGAGCTGAGACCCCTCGGTCTGTCTCTAGGTCAGCGACTCTTGTCGGGAGGGTGGTTCAAGAAGAGTAGGTGTGGGCTGCAATCTCTGGTCCGGACTCTAGGTGACATCGGGCAGCTGGTTCCAACATTTTTGGTGAGGTGAGCGTGGACCGCAGCCCTCAGAGAAGAATCTTGAGCAACCACTGACGGGAGGTCACGGAGAAGGAGAAGGAGAGGGGTCTGATAACCCGGGAGGATTTGTTGGAAGAGAAGAGTTCATGGCATCAATTAAAGGTATCATGGACCTGCTGCAAGGGTGCCCGCTCTCGCGCCGCAAGAAGAGCTCGTCTCGGCGTGAGTGGGAGAAGATTCCCCGGGAAGGCGACCGGGGAAGGAAGTGATGGTGGAAGGAGGCGGGCGAGACATGGCTGGAAGGGAGCTGTTCCCCAGCCCTGCGAGCGTCGTCTCGCCAGGGTAGGTAGTCGCGCGAGTAGGGGCGGCAAGACCGGTGGCGAGAGGATCGCCTTTTTGCGAGTTGATCTTGTCGGCTCCTAAGTTATCAAAGGCGCAAGGCGCACCGAGGCGCAAAGGGCCTCTGGAGCCTAGGCGCAAGGCGCAAGGCGCAGGCGCGCGCCTAAGGCACGTGAGGCGCAAAAATGGGGGGAAAAGGAAATTGAGCGAATTGGGCGCCCAATTCGCTGAAATTGAGCGAATTGGGCGACCAATTCGCTGAAATTGTGCGAATTGGGCGCCCAATTCGCTGAAATTGTGCGAATTGGGCGCCCAATTCGCTGAAATTGTGCGAATTGGGCGCCCAATTCGCTAAAATTGTGCGAATTGGGCGCCCAATTCGCTGAAATTGAGCAAATTCGCGGAATTTCAGGGAATTGGGCGCCCAATTCGCGGAATTTCAGGGAATTGGGCGCCCAATTCGCGAATTTCAGGGAATTGGGCGCCCAATTCGCGCAATTTCAGCGAATTGGGCGCCCAATTCGCGCAATTTCAGCGAATTGGGCGCCCAATTCGCGCAATTTCAGCGAATTGGGCGCCCAATTCGCTCAATTTCAGCGAATTGGGCGCACAATTCGCTCAATTTCAGCGAATTGGGCGCCCAAGTGCGCCTAGGGGGAGCCTCGGGTGCGTCTAAGATCATGTTTTTGCTCATATCAAAAATGTAAAAAAAATACCTTGAAAGGCCCGGGCGCGCCTTTGGGGCGCCTGGGAGCCTGTAAGGCGCGCGCCTAGGCGCGCCTGGGCGCGCCTGAGGCGCGCCTGGGGCACATCGCCCGCCTCAGCTGTGCTGAGCGCGGCGGGCTGCGCCTGGTGCGCCCGGCGCCTCAGGCGCGCCTAGGCGCGCGCCTTGACAACTATGGTCGGCTCCCGTCCCGGAGGGGTTCCGAGAACCCGAGATGAACTACTACGTGGGGAAAGATGAAAGATGATCCCTTTCATCACTTGCAGTGGTTCGAGGACACAGTCTCGATCAGGACCATGACGGGCGCGTTTAAATGTCGTCTCTTTGCCATCACTCTAAAGGACAAGGCTAGGGACTGGTTTCACCAGCTCTCGACAGGCTCGATATACTGCTTCGAGGACCTGAGCAGGAGTTTCCAGCTGCGATTCTCAACTTCAAAGAAGAGGAAGAAGAACCCGGAGTCGATCTTTTTGATCAAGCAGAGGGCGGACGAGTCCCTAGCTCAGTACGTTGACAGATTTCAAGAGGAGATCTTGGATATTCAGGAGGTGCCGAGATTCGCCCTCCAGATGGCCTTTACTGTGGGACTACGGGAAGGCTTCTTCAAGATGAGCCTCACCCGGAAGGCGCCGCTGTCTTTTGAGGGGTTGATGGAGAAGGCGGCGAAGGAAATAGCTATGGAAGCAGCGAATCGGGCTTTTGCAAAAAAGCTAGCGAGGCTGACGGAGCTGGAGTCAAGAGAATCAGGAGGGAGACAGCAGGAGGTGAGGAGAAGGGAAGAGTCGAGGGCCCCGACACGCCAGGAGTTGGGATGGAGGCAGCAGGAGGGCCCAGCCCCAGGGCAAGGGAGAGGATTTCCCCAGGGAGGAAGGAACCAACCGGGAGGACCTGAAATATTTCACCAGCAGGGGTGGGGGTATGGTCATAGACCGCCCCTACCCCCGCCGCAGCAAGCTATGACAATCGGCCGAGGGAGAGGTAGAGGCCGGGAGAGAGGAAGAGCAGGAGCTGGGAGGAGGAGGAACCCACAAGAAGGGAGGCAGGGGGGAGGTAGCCTTGTCGTACTTTGACTTCCACAAGGTGGAAGGTCACGCAACGACTACCTGCTCAGAATTCCTGGAGATGAGAAGAGTCAGAGGAGCAGGAGAGCAGCAAAGGCTGGTGCGGATAGAAGAGGTTACTGAACCGAAGAGGAAGATCGATGTGTGGATCGAGCGTACGTTGGAGACCGGGGGGGGGGATTGGAGTAATCCATGGGGGAGTGGGGATCGAGGCTGCTCGAAAGGCGAGCCTTCACACTATGTATCGTTGAAGCATAGCCTCAACATCACAATCCCCTCCCCCGGATGAGAAAATCACTTTTTCGAGGAAGGACATGCCGGACCATGAATACCCTTTCTGTGGCGCGCTAGTGATTCGGACCGTCATTGAGAACTTTACGGTATCACGGATCCTGGTGGACAACGGGAGCTCAGTGAACGTTATTTTCAAAAAGGCGTTTAACGAGATGAGGGTGGAGGCCCGGAGGGTGCTGGCACCAGATGGACCATTATTTGGATTCTCAGGAGAAAGGAAGGATGTCGAGGGGGTGTGGGGCTCCAGGTGACCCGGGGGGACTATCCAGGAACTGCCGTTTCGTCATAGTGGATGCCCCCAGCAGTTACAACGTCATTTTTGGGCTCCCCTTGATCCACACTTTCAGATGCTTGCCTTCATCCTTTCACCAGTGCTTGAAGCTCAACTCCGGAGGTACCCAAATCAGAGTGCGAGGAGACCCGAAGGCAGCCAGGGAATGCTACGTGACGGCGGTGAACACTATCTCGTGGCAGGAAGAGGCTGAAGAGATGGAGAAGAGGATGGAGCAATGGCAGCAGGAGTTTGAAGAAGAGGCTCGAGGAGAGGGAGAAGTAGAGATGGTAGGAGGCATTGCGGGGGAGCCGGAAACGGCGGGAGAGAAGGACGGAGAGATGGGAATGGAAGAGGAGGAAGAAGAAAGAGAGGCTGGAGGAGAGGGAGAAGTAGAGATGGTAGGAGGCATTGCGGGGGAGCCGGAAACGGAGGGCGAGAAGGAAGGTGAGATGGAGGTGGCGGGGGAGAGATGGTCAAAGGAAAGTGAAGGAAGGAGGAAAGAAAAAAGAAAAATGGGGGAAACAGGAGGGTCACCCGGGAGGGGCGCCCGGCTAGGAAAAAGAAGAATCTCGCTACTGTAGGGAGAGGACACTACCAAGCAGGAGATGGAGGAGCTTGAGGAGGAGATGGAGGAGCTTGAGGAGGAAATGGTGGTGACTATCACGGAGGACGAGGCTAGAGAACATGATGCGCTGGGAGAGCAGGAGGGAGAAGAGGAACCGTCAAGGCTAAAAGCAGCTGTGGAAGTGCTAGAGATGAAGATCTTCACCAAAGAAGGAAGGAAGTAGAAGATCAAGGTTAGTGGCGAGCTCAGCCCGAAAGACCAGGAGGAGATCAGGGCATGCGTGCACAGGAACATTGACGTCTTCGCTTGGAGTGCGGCCGACATGCCAGAGGTCGATGCGAACGTGGTCTGCCACCGTCTCAACCTCGACCCCAACACCCGCCCAGTACAACAGAAGAAGAAGGTCATCGCCTCCAAGATGGCCGGACTCATTAGAGAGGAAGTAGAAAAGCTACTTAAGGCGGGGTTTGTGTCCGCCTGTAAGTATCCAGGATGGGTGAGTAATGTTGTAATGGTTAAAAAATGGGAGGGAAAGTGGAGAATGTGTGGAGACTTCTCTCTTTTAAATAAAGCATGCCCCAAGGATTGTTACCCGCTGCCTCGTATTGACGCGCTGGTTGACTCAGCCGTCGGTTTCTCTCTTATGAGTTTTTTAGATGCGTTCTCAGGATATCATCAAATACGCATGCATCCTCCGGACGTCAAGGACGTCACCTTCGTCACGGAGGATGGGTGCTTCTGTTTTAATATGATGCCCTTCGGGTTGAAAAATGCGGGGGCAACCTGCCAAAGAATGATGGATCAGATCTTCCGAGAACAGAAAGGGAGGAACCTCGAGGTTTATGTGGATGACTTGATGATCAAAAGTCGGGACCTCAGATCTCATGTCTCGGACCTTGAGGAAACCTTTGGAACTTTAAGAAAATATAAAATGAGGCTCAACCCCCTTAAATGTGTTTTTGGAGCCAATAGGGAGAAGTTTCTAGGACATCTCCTCACCCCATCCGGAGTAGAGCCCAATCCTGATAAAGTGAAGGCAGTTCTAGAACTGGAGTCTCCCAAAAATGCTAAGGAAGTCCAACGCCTCACCAGCAAGCTGCTCGGGCTAAGCAGGTTTCTCTCTCGAGCCGGAGAGAAATGCTCGCCTTTCTTCCGGACGTTAAGAGGGGGCAAGAAGTTCGAGTGGACCCCCGAATGCGAGAAAGCTTTTCAGGCTCTAAAACCGCATCTCACCCAGACGCCTCTACTCCAGGGGCCAAGGGAAGGGGAGGTCTTGTTCTTGTACTTGGGAGTAGGGACCGGGGCCGTGAGTTCGATTCTAGTGCGAGAGGAAGGAAAAAAGCAATTCTCAATCTATTACGTGAGCAGGGTCCAAAAGAAGGCGGAGCTCGGGTACCCCATCCTTGAAAATTTAGCATGTGCCCTCATCATCTCGGTCAGGAAGCTTAGGCCATATTTTCAGGCTCACTCTATTCAGGTGGTGACGGATCACCCCCTCTGTCGCATTTTGGAGGGGGTGGAGCACTCCGGGAGGCTGGCCAAGTGGTCGATAGAGCTCAGTGAATTCGACCTCGCTTTCATTCCCCGGCTTGCCATCAAGGCACAAGCGGTGACCGACTTCCTGGTGGACTACATAGTTGAGGTCCAAGAGGTTGAAGCGTCCCCTCGAGTGGTTTGGAAGATGATGGTAGATGGGGCGTCAGGAAGAAATTCTTTCGGAGGGGGAATGATCTTGGAAAGTCCAGAGGGGACCAGGATAGAGCAGGCCTTGAAGATCCACTTCCCGATCACCAACAACCAAGCGGAATATGAGGCGATCATCGCAGGGCTCCGGTTAGCTCGGGAGCTGGGCATACAAGATATTGAGGTCACGACGGATTCCATGGTGGTCGCGGGTCAGATCAAAGGAGAGTTCGAGGCAAGGGAGCCCACCCTCCAACTGTACCTAGGGAAGGTCAAAGACGTCATCGGGCGGTTCCGAAGCTTTTCAATTCGGCACGTCCCGAGGGAGGAGAGTACTCAGGCTGATCAACTCGCCAAGTATGGCCCACGAGTTGGAGGAACGATAACGGAACTTTTCAGGCCGTCCATAGAAGAGGGAGAGCTCATGGAAATAAGCCAGCAAGAGTCTTGGATGGACCCCTTCATCACCTTTTTGACCTTGGGGCAACTACCGCGGACGATCTCGATAAGAAGCGTGACAGGTACAAATCGGCGTACTACCTGTTAAAAGATGGAGCTTTGTACCGTAAGACATTGTCTGGTCTGCTGGCTCGATGTGTGTCAGAGGAGGAGGTTCTAAGAGTCCTGGAGGAAATTCACTCGGGAGAATGTGACAGTCATTCAAGAAGCCGGACTTTGGAGGGGAGAGTGCTGAGACAGGGGTACTTCTGGCCCACTCTCAAGAAAGATGCAGAGGAGTTTGCAAAAAGATGTCAAAAGTGTCAGGAGTTCGCCCCCCTCCAACTCCTTCCAGCCCAGAGGTTACGAACCATCACGGCTCCCTGGCCCTTCGCTATATGGGGACTAAACCTGGTGGGTCCTTTTCCCCAGGCAAGTGGCCTAAAGAAATTTCTGCTAGTCATGGTAGATTACTTCTCAAAATGGCTGGAGGTGAAGGCGTTGGCCAAGGTGACTTCACAGGTGGTCAAAAATTTTGTATGGGGAGAGATCATCTGCCGGCATGGGCTACCGATGGCCATTGTGACTGATAATGGGCCGCAATTTGCTAGTAGAGAATTCGTGGTACTTCTGCATCTGTTTGGGCATAGATCTCCGCTTTGCCTCGGTTCATCACCCGCGGAGCAATGGACAAGTGGAAGCAGCAAATAAGATCATTGTTAACCTTTTGAAGAAGAAAGTGCAGAACCTGAGAGGAAGCTGGGTGGAACAGCTCCCTTCAGTCCTATGGGCCTTGAGAACCACACCAAACACTGCCACAGGAGAGACCCCCTTTAAGCTCTCTCACGGCTCGGAGGCTATCCTACCTGTACAACCCCATATTCGTTGAGTCAGACCAGGAGGCACCAACGGTCAGGATTAGGCTAGCCAGAGGAGTTCCCGCCCTAAAGAAGTTCTCGCCCATAAGTGGGGCGGGAACGTTCGCGCTTGCTCCAGGCTCCTGTCTCGAAGGAGCTCTCGCCTGTAAGCAGGCGAGACCGCTTGCGCCGTGCTCTGTGCAGAGGGCTCTCGGCTCAGAGTTCTCGCCGGGTGGGGCCCGGTGCCCTAGGTGAAATGACCTAATTACCCTCAGGATAAACATCGGGATTCGGGTATTGGTAGATCAACTAAGGGTTTTTCAGTAATCTCAGGTCAGCAAATGCTATAAATAGACCCATAAGGGCTCCTTAGAAAGCAAGCTTTCATAATCTTCCAATTTCCAGTGCTTTCTGAGGAGCTCCTAGCCCAACTTTTGGCTTTGGAGGGGAAGCTCTCAGAGATCTTCCGGGTGTGAGGTGGGACCTCCCTGCTGAGGCTTTGGGTCAGTCTTAGGTCCTTTGAATCTAGTCGAGGGTCGAGGCTTGAGAGAAGTAGGTGTTGGCTGCACCCCTGTTTTGAACTCCCGTTGAGGCCATTTTTGGCTTCAACAGTTCTGGTGCGGTGAGCGTGAAAAGCAGCTGATACAAGAAAACCTTAAGTTTTGTCTCATGGCTGGAGGTGAAGGTGAAGGGTCTGGTTCTGGAGGCTCCCCCACCCGGGGAGAGGAAGCGACGAGGAAGATGTTGGATGAATTCAGGCGAGAAGTCCTGCAGACTATCAGCTTGGCCTTCTCGGCCCGAAGCGAGTGGGCCACACCTCAGGTTCCGATAGAGGAGGCCTCGCTCTTGGGCAAGAACGCCCCGGAACAGCGCCCGGGGAAGGAGGTCCCGGCGGAGGCTGGCGAGAGGGATGTGGCCGCGCGAGAGCTCTTCCCAGGCCAGTGCCTGGGCAAGGAGGCTTTGACAGATTTGGGCGAGAGGGAGGCGGCAGTGCGAGAGCTCTTCCCTGGGCACGGTCTCGCGGATCGGACCAGCCAGCCGAGGCCGCGGAACGTGCCCTCTCGCCAGGCAGGAGGCGAGAGCCCATTCAGCGAGCTCATCATCTCAGCTCCGGTACCGGAGCGGTTCCGGGAGCCTGACATGTCCTACTACTCAGGGAAGGATGACCCTGTACAGCACGTGCAGTGGTTTGAAGATGTCATTTCGATAAGACAGATGACGGATGCCTTCAAGTGCCTGCTATTTGCCATCACGTTGAAGGAGAAGGCTCGGGACTGGTTCCACCAGTTGCCAGCAAGGTCGATCTACTATTTTGAAGATATGCGAAGAAGTTTCCTGTTGAGGTTCTCACCATCGAAGAAGCGGAAGAAGGAGACGGAGTGCCTGTTTGCGGTGAGGCAGAAGCCGGATGAGACACTGGGTCACTATGTCGACCGGTTTCAGGAAGAGATCCTCCTGGTCCAGGAGGTCCCAGGGTACGCATTGATGCTCGCCTTTACCCTGGGGATGAGACCAGAATTTTTCAGTATGGAGTTGAAGAGAGTGCCCCCCTCTCCTTTGAGGAGCTCCTGGAGAGGGCGGCAAAAGAGATAGACTTCGAGAGAGCAAACACAGCTTTCGCCAGGAAGTTGGCCAGGCTGGCGGAGGATGATGTGAAGGAACCTGCAGCGGGAAGGCAGAAGGAGCCGAAGGAGCCGAGGGAGCAGAGGGAGCAGAGAGAAGAAAGGAGGAGGGAAGAGCCCCGAAGGCAGGGGCAGCAGCAAGGATGGGGGGCCCGGGAGCCGAACAACCGTTTGGGTTGGAGGTCCCAGGAGGGTCGCCCCCAGGGCCAAGGAGGAGGCTACCAGGGGAGAGATAACTTGAGGGAACCCAGGAGGTTCGATCAACCGGCGTGGAGACAGGAGTCAAGGGGTCGTGTCCCGCCGCCGCAAGAGGCCATGGAGGTGGGCAGAGGAAGAGGAGCAAGGAGGGGAGTTCGAGGAGCAGGGAGAAGAGGAGGAGGAGAAGGAAGAAGGGGTAGGGTGGCGTTGCTCTTTTGTGACTTCCACCAGGAGGAGGGTCACGCAACGGCCACCTGCCCTGAGTTCTTGGAGATGAGGGAAGCAAGAGGAGCAGGGAGGCAGGATCCGTCGGTTAGGATCGTGGAAGTACAACAAGGGGAAATGGAGGATAGGTGTGAAGATCGGGTGGACGTGGGAACCCGGCGAGGAATCGGGGTGATCCACGGAGGAGTGGGGATCGAGGCAACCCGCAAGGGGAGCCTTCAAACCATGTACCGAAGGGGGGTCGCCTCTACCTCCCAGGCTCCCCCGCCGGAAGAAAAGATCACCTTCTCGTCAGCAGACATGCCGGACTACGAAGATCCGTTCTGTGACGCCCTGGTGATCCAGACGGCGGTGGAGAATTTCACAGTCTCAAGGATACTAGTAGACAACGGGAGCTCAGTAAATGTTATCTTCAAGAAGGCCTTCGATGAGATGAGGGTTGAGGGGAAGAGGATCTTGGCTTCGGATGGATCGCTGTTCGGGTTCTCTGGGGAGAGGAAGGAAGTGGAAGGGGGAGTAGGGCTGCACGTGAAGTTGGGGGGCGTGTCACGGAACTGCAGGTTCGTGATCGTGGACGCCCCAAGCAGCTATAACGCCATCTTTGGGCGCCCCCTCATCAGCGCCTTTCGCTGCGTCCCCTCCTCGTTCCATCAGTGCCTCAAGTTCAACAATGGAGGGGTGCAGGTCAGGGTCAGAGGGGACCTGAAGGTGGCAAGACAGTGCTATGTTACGGCAGTCAACACCATATCTTGGATGACAGAGGCGGAGGAGTTGGGGAAGGAGATGGTGGCGCATGAAGAGGTTGTCGGAGAAGAGGAGGTAAGCCCGGAGGAGGCGATGGAGATTGAAGAGGAAGTCAGAGGGGAGGAGATTGAGGAGCAGCAGCAGGGAGGAGATGTGCAGGAGGTCCAGAGGGACGGGGAGCAGGAGAGCCCGGAGGGGACGATGGAGGTAGAAGAGCAAGAAGCAGAAGGAGCTGAGGGAGAGGCCCAGAGGGGCGTGGAAGTCGAACAGCAGCAGGAGGGGCCGGAGGAGGCGATGGAGATTGAGGAGGAGGTTGGAAGGGAGGAGTTGGAGCTGGAGGAAGAAGCAAGGGTCGGTTGGGAGCAGTCGCGGCTGGAACCGACGAGGAAGTGGTGGAGATGGAGGCCTTCACCAGCGCTGGGCAGGTGCAGAGGGTGCGGGTCAGCGGGGGCTTGAGTCCCGAGGCCCGGGAGCGAGTGCGGGCCTACATTCAAAGCAACATCGACATCTTCGCTTGGAGCGCGGCAGACATGTCGGAGCATCGACGCGGACGTGGCCTGCCACCGCCTGAACCTGGACCCCCGCACTCGCCCCATACGCCAAAAGATGATAGCCATCGCCACCAAGCTGGAGGAGCCCATCCGCGAAGAGGTCAGGAAGCTCCTGGAGGCCGGCTTCATCTCAGAGATCCAGTATCCAGGCTGGATCTCCAATGTGGTAATGGTTAAGAAGGGGGGTGGAAAATGGAGAATGTATATTGATTTCTCTTTGTTAAATAAATCATGCCCTAAGGATTGCTACCCCCTGCCTCGGATCGACGCGCTGGTTGATTCAGGCGTCGGTTTCTCTATTATGAGTTTTTTGGATGTTTTTTCAGGTTATCACCAGATCTGAATGCACCCTCCCGATGTCAAGGATGTTTCCTTCATCACGAGGGATGGGTGCTTCAGTTATAAAATGATGCCCTTTGGGTTGAAGAACGCATGGGGCTACATACCAACGCATGATGGATCGGGTCTTCCGAGATCAAAGGGGGAGAAACTTGGAGGTCTATGTCGACGACCTAATGATCAAGAGCAAGTGCGTGGATTCACACCTGAAGGATCTAGAAGAGACGTTCGCCACACTGAGGAGGTTCAAGATGAGGCTGAACCCCTTGAAGTGTGTCTTCGGGGCCAGCCGCGGGAACTTCTTTGGGCACCTCTTGACTCCGACAGGGGTGGAACCTAACCCGGACAAGGTGAAGGTCATCCTGGATTTGGAATCACCTCGCGACGTCAAGGAGGTCCAGCGCTTGACAGGCAAACTGGCTGGGCTGAGCAGGTTCCTCTCCAGGTCAGGAGACAAGTGTTCTTCATTCTTTAAGGTGCTACGAGGGAACCAAAGGTTTGAGTGGACCGCGGAGTGCGAAGAAGCCTTCCAAGGGCTGAAGAGACAGCTCTCTCAGGCTCCTCTGCTTCAGAGCCCAAAAGAAGGGGAGGACCTGACCTTATACCTTGGAGTAGGAGCGGAGGCGGTAAGCTCCGTCCTAGTAAGGGAAGAAGGGAAGAAGCAACTGCCAATCTACTACGTCAGCCGGATCTTAAAGAAGGCGGAGCTCCGCTATCCCATCCTGGAAAAGTTGGCTTACGCTTTAGTCATCTCTGCAAGGAAACTCCGGTCATACTTTCAAGCACACTCGATTAGGGTGGTTACCGACCATGCTCTTCGCAAGATCTTTGAAGGAGTAGAGCACTCGGGAAGACTTGTCAAGTGGTCCATTGAACTAAGCGAGTTCGACATCTGTTTTGTTCCAAGACTCTCCATCAAGGCGCAAGCGGTGACGGACTTTCTGGCAGATTATGTTGTTGAAGTCGGGGAGGGAGAGCAGCAGCCACAGGAGGCGTGGAAGATGATGGTTGACGGGGCCTCGGGAAAACATTCCCTCGGGGGAGGAGTGGTGTTGATCAGCCCCCAGGGAGTCGCGATAGAGCAGGCGGTGGCTTACCACTTCCCGGTGACCAACAACCAAGCAGAGTATGAGGTCGTGATCGTCGGCCTTCGTTTGGCAAAGGAGCTTGAGATCCATGATGTAGAGGCCTTCACCGACTCAATGGTCGTAGCGTCGCAGATCCGAGCAAAGTTTGAGGCTCGGGAACCTATCCTCATAAAATACCTATCCAAGGCAAGAGCTATCATCGGTGGGTTCCGGTCATTCTCAATCCAGCATGTCCCCAGGGAGGAGAGCGCGGCCGCCGATCGATTGACAAAGTTTGGGCCTCGGGGAGGAGGGACCCTGACTGAACTCTTTCGGCCAGCCATTGAGGAAGGGGAGTTGATGGAGGTAGGTCGGCGATCCTCGTGGGTGGACCCGTTGGTAACCTTCCTGACCATAGGCATGCTGACAGAGGAGGTTAAAGATGCAAAGAGCTTCAGGCGCAAGGCCGCTCACTACCTGATGATAGAAGGGGGGTTGCATCGTAAGATGTTGTCAGGACTCCTAGCTAGATGTTTGACCGAAGAAGAGATCCCAAGGATCTTGGGAGAGGTGCACTCGGGCGAGTGCGGCAATCATTCTGGAGGTAGGATGTTGGAGGCAAGGGTGGTCAGACAGGGATACTTCTGGCCCACCCTAAGGAAGGATACCGCGGAGTTTGCAAGGAGGTGTCAAAAGTGTCAGCTCTGCGCCCCCCTCCAGCTCTTGGCAGCTCAAAGACTCCGAAGCATCACGGCACCGTGGCCGTTCGCCATCTGGGGGATGGATTTAGTTGGGCCTTTTCCTCCGGCTAGTGGACAGAGGAGGTTCCTCTTGGTCATGGTCGATTACTTCTCAAAGTGGCTGGAGGTTAAAGCCTTGGCCAAGGTCACTTTGCAAGTCATAAGAAACTTCATCTGGGGGGAGATCATATACAGACACGGGCTGCCCCAAGCGATAGTGACAGATAACGGTCCCCAGTTTGCCAGTGAAGAGTTCATCAGCTTTTGCGCCCAACTGGGGATAGAACTCAGATTTGCCTCTGTCCACCACCCCCGGAGCAACGGCCAGGTGGAAGCGGCAAACAAAATCATTGTAAACCTACTAAAGAAAAAGGTGGAGAACTTAAAGGGAAATTGGGTGGAGCAACTCCCCTCAATCCTGTGGGCCTTGCGAACGACCCCGAACACGGCCACCGGTGAGACCCCCTTCAAGCTTTCTCACGGGTATGAGGCGGTCCTACCAGTGGAGTTTGAGGTTCGGTCCCTGCGGGTCACAGCCGCGGGCGAAGGAGATGAAACTTGGAGGTTGGAGAATGAAGAGGGGCTACGCCTCTCGCTAGACATGGTGGAAAAACTGCGGGACGTGGCAGCTATCAGGCAAGAAGAGATCAAGCGGCGGATGGCCAAGTATTTTGATAAGCATGTCAGGGTCAAGCAGTTTACTGAAGGAGATCTGGTGCTGAAAAAGGTTGACGCTGCAGGAAGGTCGGCTCCTGTGGGCAAGCTCAACCCGAACTGGGAAGGACCGTACATAGTGAAGGAAGTCCTTGAAACACAGGAGGTTACTACCTCCAGGACGTGGAGGGGAGGGCCTTAAGCCACACCTGGAGCGGCGATGACCTGAAACGCTTCTACCCATGAAATGGGAATGATGTAATTATGTATCCAAAATTAAACTTATTATACTGCTCTCATCTAGCTGGCAGATCCGAAGGCTCGCCTGTGGGGGGTAGGTTTGGTTTGAGAACTTCATCGGCACCCCGAGCTCGACTCGGCCCCAGGTAGACCCGCTGCGCAGGCTCTCATCTAGCTGGAAGGTCCGAAGGCTCGCCTGTGGGGGATAGGTTTGGCTTGAGAACTTCATCGGCACCCCGAGCTCGGCTCGGCCCCAGGTAGACCCGCTGCGCAAGCTCTCATCTAGCTGGCAGGTCCGAAGGCTCGCCTGTGGGGGATAGGTTTGGTTTGAGAACTTCATCGGCACCTCGAGCTCGGCTCGGCCCCAGGTAGACCCGCTGCGCAGGCTCTCATCTAGCTGACAGGTCCGAAGGCTCGCCTGTGGGGGATAGGTTTGGCTTGAGAACTTCATCGACACCCCGAGCTCGGCTCGGCCCTAGGTAGACCCGCTGCGCAGGCTCTCATCTGGCTGACAGTTCCGAAGGCTCGCCTGTGGGGGATAGGTTTGGTTTGAGAACTTCATCGGCACCCCGAGCTCGGCTCGGCCCCAGGTAGACCCGCTGCGCAGGCTCTCATCTGGCTTGCAGGTCCGAAGGCTCGCCTGTGGGGGATATGTTTGGCTTGAGAACTTCATCGGCACCCCGAGCTCGGCTCGGCCCCAGGTAGACCCGCTGCGCAGGCTATCATCTAGCTGGCAGGTCCGAAGGCTCGCATGTGGGGGATATGTTTGGTTTGAGAACTTCATCGGCACCCCGAGCTCGGCTCGGCCCCAGGTAGACCCGCTGCGCAGGCTCTCATCTAGCTGGCAGGTCCGAAGGTTCGCCTGTGGGGGATAGGTTTGGTTTGAGAACTTCATCGGCAACCCGAGCTCGGCTCGGCCCCAGGTAGACCCGCTGCGCAGGCTCTCATCTAGCTGGCAGGTCCGAATGCTCGCCTGTGGGGGATAGGTTTGGTTTGGTAACTTCATCGGCGCCCCGAGCTCGGCTCGACCCCAGGTAGACCCGCTGCGCAGGCTCTCGTTAGCTGGCAGGCCAGAAGGCTCGCCTGGGGGAGGGAAGTTTTTGATCCTAGGAGACACTCCGACTCGGATGCTCTGAGCAGGGCAAGAAACGCACCCGGAACACAGAATGAAGAGTAAGACCCCTTCAGGCAGGAGAGGTCTCGACCAGAGAAGATCTCGGCAGGGAAGTCCCCGCCAAGGAGATCTCGCCGAAGGAAGCTCTCGGCGAGAAGGCACCTGACTGTATCCTTGAACAGTGGGAAGCATTAGGCGAAAACTTCGAACAGTTCGCGCAAGCTAAAGGGGGACGGCCTCGCCTTAGGCCTACGAGCCATGTTCCCGACAGACGGTTTTCGGCAAAACGCGGAAACGAAACGTCTAAGCCCCGGGCTCTTTCGACAGGTTCCCGCCTATCCGTCACTAAGGGAGACTACCCTAGGGAGGCCAAGGGCCTCGGCGGAAGCATGCTTAAGAAGCACTCGGCCACAACAGTTGCATCAAACACTACAATAAAAGAAACGTTTACAAAACATTTACAATGTATTTATTCAATGTATAATTACAAGTTCAGAGCGTCTCGCTCTTTACAACGAAAAGAAAAGAAAAGGGGGTACCCCTCAGGGAGACACGTTGTACCCCTCAGAGCTCTCGCTTGAGCTCCCGCTGGAGCTCTCGCCTGAGCTCTCCCCGGATGTCTCGCCACCCGCGGCAGAGGATTTCGGGACATCCGAGGGCGGGGAATCAGGCGCGCCTGGGGGCTTCGGGACAGGCTCAAAGAGCCAGGGGACGAGCTGATGAGCGGTGATGGTCCTGCCTCTCCCGTCCAGGCAGCCTACATCCCGCAGCGTCTCGAGGGTCAGCTTGACTGTGGCTTGCGCGTTGGCCTGGAGTAGCTTGTCGATGTCATAGACGGAGTAGTAGCGGCTCTCCAACCTTTCGTCCAGTGGAGGAGGAGGGGGCGCATTCGCCTCCAGGCGCAGGAGCTGATCCCTCAGCAGGACGTTCTCGAATCGCGCCTGGGCCAGCTCCGCGCGAAGCGCCACGGCCTGAGCGGAATCCTGTATAGCGAGAGGTTAGCATGAAAGGAAAAGAATGAAGTTGAAATCTGGAGTGGCGAGAGCGAGTGTCGCGAAAGGTCTCGCTTACCTCTTCCGCCCGGCGCGAGGACAGCAGTTGCGTGGCGTCTGCCAGCTCTTTCTTCAAGGCAGCCTCCTGAGCCACCGCCTCCTCCCTGGCCTTGAACATGTCCTGAAAGTTGCGGTCGATGGTGATACTCCGACGAGCAGACATATGCGCAAGCTCCATCCCGCGCATCAGAGCCCGGGTTGAGTCATAAGCCAGGAGTCTGGTGGTCATTTTGTCATAGACAATGGCGTTCTCCCGGCTGTAGAGGTCGTAACCCAGGGAGAAGGCCTCGCTGGTGACCTCATCTCGCTCCGCCCAGCTGGGCAGAAGAGACGAGATTGAGACCCGGTTGGTGTCAGGGTCCCACTGAAGCAGCGGCTTGTTCTCCGCATCCAAGCACTTCGTGCCGAGACCAAAATTGCGGTGACCCCGCGGCACCTCTCTAGGCGGGGACTGAGCGGAGGTCTCGGCGGCGGCTCCCTCGCCATCTACTCCACCGGGGGCCGGGGGGTTCTCGGCGGGTGTCTCGGCGCCACCCCTGGTAACCGCGATCTCGCTGGCGGCCTGCAAGATCTCTTCAAAGGAGCGGCCCGCAGCGAGAGGTTGAGAGGGCAGCACCGCAACGACGTTACCCTTCTCGGCAGCAGTTATCTTGGGCCTCTTGAGCGGTGGGGGCAGAGGGGCGCCGGGCTTTCGCTTCCCGGCGCGGGTCGAAGGAAGCGGGGCCGGCTCATTCCGGCAAGCTTGCGCCGCGGCCTTTGCGAGAGCCAGCGGGTCTCTCACAGATTGGCTCTCGGCAGCGTGAGCCTCATTGAAGGGTTGGTGCTGGGGGATCTCGCGCTCTCCTGCGGAAGCGACAACACTCAGTTCTAATCTTAAAAGAAGGGAAATGGCAAGACAAAGGCGAGACCGTACCTTCGCCCGGAGGCACGGGGAGGAGTGAATCGACGCCCCGTCGGAGGAATTGGACGTCGAAATCCTTGGTTCCGAAGAACTCAAGGACGGCGCTCTCGCGCGAGCCCAAGGAGGGCGGCTTGTAAGCGGCGTCCTCGTATTGAATGAGCGCGAGAGGCACGTTCCCGAAATCGCCGGAAACAAAGACGAACTTCTCGCCCCAGTGGTGGTGCTTGTTGGCGAGACCGGTGTTCTTTAGCAGCTGCCCTGAAAAGAAGACCACCCCTCCCTTAGCGCGGAAGGTGAACAGCTTCCGGAAGATAGGGAGGCTGAACTCGATCCTCTCGGATCGCATGTAACAGATGAAGGCCACCAGGATCGCGACCGAGTTTGAATTCAACTGCGCGGGAACCACTCCATAGTACCGGAGGGCCTGGCGCATCTCGGGCCACAGGGGGAGGCGGAAGTCCACCTCAAAGTGCTCAAGAGGGATGGAGAGCTCCCCCTCCCCCGCGCTGTTTACCTTGTCATGGTTGCCGGGATTTCGCGCGGTGAAGCCGGCGGGAACGTAACGAGTCTTGGTCTGTTGGAACTCCTCCATGGTCAGGCTGCAGGAGGGGAACAGATGCTTCTGGAAGGCTTCCGCGCAATTCGAACGTCCCTCGCTTCCGCCCGGCATCGTGTTTGAGAGGTTGTAGGCGAGATCTTCAGAAGAGAGGCGAGAGCGAGAACAGCGAGAACGGGAGGAGGAAGCGGAAGCAAGCGGGAGCTTTCGGCAAACCGCGAGAGCGACTAGAGAAAAGACACGGGATTCAGATCGGAGAAATAAATATGGTAGGTGGACTTTTCTATTTATAGAAAACTGTGATCATCATGACTGTTTCCAAAAAGGCGGCGGGGGTACAGCCGTCACGCCCTAAGTCGGCGGCGCCTCGGTTTCCCGCCCAAGATTGACTGCGACTGACAAATCTGATTGGCGCAAACATTTTGAGATGACGCGCGACAAGTCAAACGAGCGGAAACAGGGTTACTCTCGCCGAGCGAGAGCTGAATAAATAATATTAATAATAATAAAGACAGTCAGGAGTTACTCTCGCCGAGCGAGAGCTGAATAAAAGGTAATAATAGCAAAGTTATTAGTTAGACTGATGAAAATAAATGTGGGTACATTGAGGAAGGGGAAGGTCGGGGGCAAGGAAGGGCGAGATCTCGCGAATCAGTAGAGTTCCCACCGCCATCGTCCTCGCTCCCGCTGCCTAGTCCTCGGTGGCGCCTGCAGGTTGAAGTAGGACGACAAGACGGTGCATCCTAGGTTGATCCGGCGAGACAAGTCTCGGATTCGCGCAATACACCTTTCGGGAGAAGACCCGGCGGTAGGCCCACCTGGCCGATCCGTCTCGCCTATGAAGTAGTCCCGCTCCAGAGCCTCCAGCCTCTTCTCCACCGATTGGCGGAACTCTCTCTTCGCGGAGTCATGGGCCCGCTCCCGCCGGATAAGCTTTGACAGGACGGCGGCAACCTTCTTCCCCCGCCTTTTAGCGCTCCCGGCACTGGTCAAGATTTCCTCCATCTCGTCAGATGAAGGGAAGGGGGAGCTCTCGCCGTCCTCCCCCTCTCTGTCTTCGTCGTCTTCTTCATCTTCTTCATCCTCTGCGTCAGCTCCCGACCGCGAGCCCAGATCCCCTGACAAAAGAATTCCACGGTCATGGCGAGACCTAAGTGACAAATGTGATAAGCATGTCGCATACCTGCAGTATGGCGAGAACCACCGGCCGACGGCAGGCGAGAAGGCCCAGCCCCCCCCCCCCCCCCCCCACCCCTCCTCAGTTCCAAAGAGTAGGTGGATCGGTTTCCCTTTTCCCCGGGGGGGGGGGGGGGGGGATTTTGCGAGTGGTGATCCCGGCTTGGCCGGAAGCGGGGGGGAGGTCTCCTCTCCCGCGGGATGGCTGGCATCCTGTGGAGCTGCAGAAGATTCGACAGGCATTCCTCCCGCCGGTAGGGAGGAATCAACCGCAAGGGCAGGCCTATTGGCGACCCTTACTTCGTTCTCCCGGGTAGCGAGACCCTGCTGGGCGGAAGCTGGTGCTGCGGGGAGACAATTCAGCATTCTGAGACTTGAGTTAAGAGCGAGAGTGAAAAAGATACCTGCAGTTCTCGAGAAGTCAGGCGGAGGAGCGACCTCTGAGACCCGCGGTTGGTCCTCATGAAGACGAGATGATGGGTCCAAGGGCTCCCGCGGGGGCCTGACGTCGTCGGGGACCGTTTCCTGCGAGAAGTATCGCGTCAGCTACAAATCATCCCGCATAAGCAACTAATGGTTTCAACGATTAGCGAATCAGACATACCTTCTGCGGAGAGGGATCATCCGCGCGGCTTGGGGTCGGGGTAGGCGGACTCCTGTTCTCATGAGGCAGGTCTCGCTGGACCACCTTCGCCTTCTTCTTTTTCTTTTTTGGCTGAGAAGGCTCAGCGGCTGACGACTTTCTCGCCAGCCAGGGGGCAACCAAGGCGTTGTTAGCCTTGGCTCGTGCCTGTGCCGCATCGATGCAGTCTTGAGGAAGCGAGAGCTCGGGCGAAGAGCGGCGATTCGAGGGCAGATTTATGGCCGTCTATCGACATATATATATAGTCACGGTACGACCCACCAAAAGATTCCCGGATGTTGACACGTGCTCAGCGAATATTTACGGGTTGGATGTGTCTTTTCGAGCGCAGAGCTAGCTTAAAAAGAGCGGGGATTTTGTACAACCCCATATTCGCTTAGTCAGACCAGGAGGCACCAACGGTCAGGATTAGGCTAGCCAGAGGAGTTCCCGCCCTAAAGAAGTTCTTGCCCATAAGTGGGGCGGGAACGTTCGCGCTTGCGCCAGGCTCCTGTCTCGAAGGAGCTCTCGCCTGTAAGCAGGCGAGACCGCTTGCGCCGTGCTCTGGGCAGAGGGCTCTCGGCTCAGAGTTCTCGTCGGGTGGGGCCCGGTGCCCTAGGTGAAATGACCTAATTACCCTCAGGATAAAAAGCGGGATTCGGCTATTGGCAGATCAACTAAGGATTTTTCAGTAATCTCAGGTCAGCAAAGTCTATAAATAGACCCATAAGGGCTCCTTAGAAGGCAAGCTTTCATAAACTTCCAATTTCCAATGCTTTCTGAGAAGCTCCTAGCCCAACTTTTGGCTTTGGAGGGGAAGCTCTCAAAGATCTTCCGGGTGTGAAGTGGGACCTCCCTGCTGAGGCTTTGGGTCAGTCTTAGGTCCTTTGAATCTAGTCGAGGGTTGAGGCTTGAGAGAAGTAGGTGTCGGCTGCACCCCTGTTTTGAACTCCCTTTGAGGTCATTTTTGGCTTCAACACTACCAGTAGAGTTCGAGGTCACATCACCAAGAGTAGCTGTTGCAAGAGAGGGAGACGAAGGATGGATGACAGAGAACATGGAGGAACAAAGACTCTCTCTTGATCTCGTGGAGGAGCTCAGAGATTTAGCGGTGATCCGGCAGGAGAAGGTCAAGCGCCGGATGACGAGATACTTCGACAAACATATAAGGATCAAATAGTTCCAGAAGGGAGATCTGGTTCTCAAGAAGGTGGATGCAGCGGGTAGAGGAGCCTCCGTAGGAAAGCTCAATCCAAATTGGGAGGGTCCTTTTGTAGTAAAGGATGTCTTGAAGTCGGGAGGGTACCACGTCCAGGATGCGGACGGGGTACCCCTTGATCGCGCCCGAAGCGGCAATGACTTGAAAAGATTTTATCCGTAACACTTTTTGTTCATTGCGTTTTTATTGTTCAATACTTGCAATTTGGATGTGACCTTATGATGAAATCGTAGGTGTCTCTTTTCATGACATTAAATGTGAAGTGTGAAAACAGCTGCAGGGAGACCCCAAGCAGACCCGCTGACCAGACTCTCACCTAGCTGGCAGTGTTGTAGGCTCACTCGGTGGTTGGAGATGGTTTGGAGAGGAGATCTCGAGCAGACCCGCTGACCAGGCTCTCACCTAGCTGGCAGGGTTGTAAGCTCACTCGGTGGTTGGAGATGGTTTGTAGAGGAGACCCCGAGCAGACCCGCTGACCAGGCTTTCATCTAGCTGGCAGAGTTGTAGGCTCACTCGGTGGTTGGAGATGGTTTGGAGAGGAGACCCCGAGCAGACCCGCTGACTAGGCTCTCATCTAGCTGCCAGGGTTGTAGGCTCACTAGGTGGTTGGAGATGGTTTGGAGAGGAGACCCCGAGCAGACCCGCTGACCAGACTCTCACCTAGCTGGCAGGGCTGTAGGCTCACTCGGTGGTTGGAGATGGTTCGGAGAGGAGATCCCGAGCAGACCCGCTGACCAGGCTCTCACCTAGCTGGCGGGGCTGTAGGCTCACTCGGTGGTTGGAGATGGTTTGGAGAGGAGATCCCGAGCAGACCCGCTGACCAGGCTCTCACCTAGCTGGCGGGGTTGTAGGCTCACTCGGTGGTTGAAGATGGTTTAGAGAGGAGACCCCGAGCAGACCCGCTGACCAGACTTTCATCTAGCTGGCAGGGTTGTAGGCTTACTCGGTGGTTGGAGGTGGTTTGAAGAGGAGACCCCGAGCAGACCCGCTGACCAGGCTCTCATCTAGCTGGCAGGGTTGTAGGCTCACTCGGTGGTTGGAGATGGTTTGGAGAGGAGACCCCGCGCAGACCCGCTGATCGGGCTTTAATCTAGCTGGCAGGGCTGTAGGCTCACTCGGTGGTTGGAGGTGATTTGAAGAGGAGACCCCGAGCAGACCCGTTGACCAGGCTCTCATCTAGCTGGCAGCATGGTTGTCAGGATCGTGATCCAGATCATAGGATCTTACGATCCTACGATCCAGATTTTGTAAATCGATCCAGATTTTGTAAAGCGATGCTCGATCCAACTCTACTATCCAATCTGATCCTACCTAGAAATGATCTCATCTAAGATCTCGATCCTGACAACCTTGGCTGGCAGGGTTGTAGGCTCACTCGGTGGTTGGAGATGGTTTGGAGAGGAGACCCCGAGCAGACTCGCTGACCAGGCTTTCATCTAGCTGGCAGGGCTGTAGGCTCACTCGGTGGTTGGAGATGGTTTGGAGAGGAGACCCCGAGCAGACCCGCTGACCAGGCTCTCACCTAGCTGGCAGGGCTGTAGGCTCACTCGGTGGTTGGAGATGGTTTGGAGAGGAGACCCCGAGCTGACCCGCTGACCAGGCTTTCATCTAGCTGGCAGGGTTGTAGGCTCACTTGGTGGTTGGAGATGATTTGAAGAGGAGACCCCGAGCAGACCCGCTAACCAGGCTCTCATCTAGGTGGCAGGGTTGTAGGCTCACTCGGTGGTTGGAGATGGTTTGGAGAGGAGACCCCGAGCAGACCCGCTGACCAGGCTCTCATCTAGCTGGCAGGGTTGTATGCTCACTCGGTGGTTGGAGATGGTTTGGAGAGGAGACCTCGAGCAGACCCGCTGACCAGGCTCTCATCTAGCTGGCAGGGTTGTAGGCTCACTCGGTGATTGGAGATGGTTTGGAGAGGAGACCCCGAGCAGACCCGATGATCAGGCTCTCACCCAGCTGGCAGGGTTGTAGGCTCACTCGGTGGTTGGAGATGGTTTGGAAAGAAGACCCCGAGCAGACCCGCTGACCAGGCTCTCACCTAGCTGGCAGGGTTGTAGGCTCACTCGGTGGTTGGAGATGGTTTGGAGAGGAGACCCCGAGCGGACCCACTGACCAGACTCTCACCTAGCTGACAGGGTTGTAGGCTCACTCGGTGGTTGGAGGTGATTTGAAGAGGAGACCCCGAGCAGACCCGCTGACCAGGCTCTCACCTAGCTGGCAGGGTTGTAGGCTCACTTGGTGGTTGGGGGTGATTTGAAGACTAGACCCCGAGCAGACCCGCTGGTCCCACCCAGCTGGCAGGGCTGTAGGCTCACTCGGGGGCAAGTCAAGCGGTAAGAGCTTACGAAGAAGGGTGTCCATATTTGATAGAGAATTCCTAGGAAAAGGAAGAATTGGGGGCAAGGCCAAGGAGGGTGAGCATCTCCGACTGACACTCGGCATGGGTGGTCTCGCACGCAGCGAGTGGGGGTTCACTATCAAAGGCACATGCCTAGCATAAAAATGAGGGACCTATCAGGAGGAGTGGTTGATCTCCAAGGTTTATGGTGCTGGGCGATCTTGCGGTGAGAGGGGAGCAAAGGGGTAGACGGCCTCGCGCGCGGCAGGGGCGAGGAGAAACCCAGGGACTAGCGTTTTGAAATAACTAATCAAGCGGAATGGCAGGGTAAAACGCAATGAAGTAAGAAGTGCGAGAGGTTATAATAAAATTCTTTTGTTCATTACAGAAAAGAAACACTATCACAGGAAACACTTCACTATTTGAAACATCTACAAGTACAGGAGAAACAAAAAAAGGAGGGGGGAGAAGTCCCCAGACTCTAACATCCCATCACTCCTCGTCACCGGAGGAGGAGCTGTCATCTGTCTCGCCATACAACTGGGGGGCCAAGTCGCGGACGGTGACCATCTCAGCATCGTCCCGGACCACCCCCAGCTCCTTCATCATCTTGAGAACGAGCTCCGCCGCCTTGATGTTGGAGTCTCGGCAGAGGGCGTCGACCTCGTCCGAGGAATAGCGAGGTGGTGGGGGAGCTTGGAATGGATCCGGATGGAGCGCGGTGCTGTCCACGAGACGGACGTTTTCAGCCTTCAACTTCTTGACCTCTCCCTCCAAAGTCGCAATGCGCGAGCGCATGCGATCAGCAGTCTCGGCATCCTACGAGAAGACCGTCAGTCAGCATAAGTTTATGAAAAGCTGGCAAGCGAAACGGGCGAGTGGCAATTAAAAAGCTTACCACACTGCCCTGGCTTCGTGCGAGGAGGTTGTCGGCGACGGCCAGCCACTTCTCGAGGTCGTTGGACTTCTCGCGCTCCTCAGCAAGGCTGGCATCGACCTCCTTCCACTTCTTGTTGTTGAAGACTAGGCGGCGTGAGATCCGATGTGAAATCTCCATGGGGCGAAACTGGGCGTGGGCGGTCTTCAGGATGAGGTCTCGCGACACCTCATTATCCGCGGGCTCAGTCCCAAGGCCGCCGTATAGCCCGTACGCGAGGGAGAAGGCATGACTGGTGGGCGGGTCTTGCTCCTTCCAGGAGGGAAGGAGAGTAGACACCGACACGCGGTTGGCATCCTTCTCCCACAAGAGTAATGGCTCGTCGGCGGCATCATTCGTCGCGGGCCCCATGTTGTAATTTGGATGCGAGGAGGGGGTCGGGCGGCTGGAAGAGCCCTCCTCGCGAGGGGGAAGATCGGTGGGCTGGACAGTGGTGGTGGCGGTTTGATCAGGTAGGGCTGTCTCGCGGGAAGGCGAGACGGCTTGATGGCGAGGTGAGGGAAACTTTTCCACTGAAATGGGGATCAGGGACCCCGACATTTCCTTCCTTTCCTTAGGAGCGGTTCTTTTCTTCTCCTTCGGGAAGCACACCACCTTCTTCATCTTCTTCTTTGGGCTCTGCCGAGAGGTAGCGACATCATCCCCAGGCCTCTTCTTTGGGGCGGGGGTCGGCGTTTCCTTTGCCGCCTCCGCCGCCATACTCGCACTCAGACAAATATTCCTGTTGCAATCAATTTTAGTTTGGGTCCCTCAATTTATCATTTGCATTTACTTCAGTCCAAACTCTAGCTACAAAAGGTGAGATGAAATTGAATTATATGATTATAAATTTAAACAATTTTACATTTTTTAGAATTGTTGACTCTCCTTGTGCCACTTATTGATAGATAATTATAAACCGAACATTTTTTAGAATTGTTAATCAGAAGAAGCAAATCAAGAAACCAAAATCTAAAGAAGGGGAAATTAAAAAGAAAAGCAAGAAACCGGAAGCAGCGATGAGGTAGGGATGAAAATCTGAAAAAACCTGAAGCAGCAAAGAGAGATTAAAAATCAGTAACGGAGAAGGAGTGGAGAAGCAGCAAATCAAAAAACCAAAATCAGTAACGGAGAAGAAGAACCGGAGTAGGAGGGCAGTGATGAGGTATTTTTTTGCATGCATGTTGGGCCCCAATGCGTTCGCGTTAGTACCCCCGTCATGACTGTACATCTACCCATGCAATTAACTAAATGGATTAACTAAACAAAAGCATGCATTATTGGGAAATTCATCAAACACCTAACAGTTTTGTGTTTCCTTCATGGTGTTTTGTAGTTCTTCTCGAAGATTAGGCCTCAGGACAAAAGATTTCAATTCTTCTTCAAGTATTTGACTGAGAGGCTGATTTCATGAATGATCGAACCAAGCAGTTGTGTTATTAATCTATCAAGCGTGTTGTGTTTAGATACTATGTAGAATGCTAAAAAATGTCATGAAAATATGAATTAAATGTGCTTACATAATGATTATTCAAATTTTTTATAAAACTAAGTAGTTTTGATCTAACAATAGCATAAAGAAATTTCCCATAACCATTTTAAAAAGCAAGCTTACTATTACTTTCATTGATGTTACATACATAATCAAAAATTACCAAAAATCACGAAAAACTACCTTCAATGAGTGATAAAGAAACATCTAAATGAGCCCAAAAATACTGAGAGCGGTCAAAAACCAATGAAGCCATACCTGAACTCCTGAGTTAAGTGCAAACCTGAAAATTCCAAGTGAAATTGAGCGCTTTGAAGCAGGTTCAGAAAATTGATCTGTACTAACCAATATGAAAGATAATAAAACCTGAAACTTTCTCTTGCTGCAGGATTTCGATGCATCAAAGATAATAAAAAGTGGGCTGGGAAGTATACCAAGGGGGATCCATGGGAGGGCCTGGAAGCATACCAAGTGGAATCCGCAGAGGTCTCTTTCTTCTTTTGGGCGAAGGGCTATGGAAGTTGAAGCCGGTGCAAGAACCATCCGGTCGGCAACTGGAATCCACCAGGAAAGGGGAACGACTGAGATCGGCGCCCACAACTTCCTGGAATCCACCAGGAAGAGAAAACCCTAAACGGGCTTGAGTGAACAAAGCAGAGGTTGTGTGCAGGAGGCCAGTGATGATGGTCGAAGTAGCGATCGAAGCAGCGACGGTGTAGGGCTTGTGACGGCGCAGGACTGCGACGGGCTTGCTAATGACGGAGGTTTACGGGATCAGCGACGACGTAGGGCTTGTGACGGCGCACGAATGCGACGGGCCTGCGAATGACGGAGGTGTACGGGATCAGAGCAGAAAGAGGAGTGTTGCGACATTGGAGTGCGACGGGCTTGTGAATGAGGGAGATATCGGGATTTGCAGGGGGATGAACAGTTGATTGAGCGATGAAATGGGTATTAATTAAGTTTCATCCGGCCAAAAGACCAAAATACCCCAAAATTAACCCACAACCGATTTTATGAGGGTATTTTAGGATATAAATGTTACACCATGCTCTCATTAGGAGTTTCCCTATATAATAAAGATATATATATATATATATATATATATATATATATATATATATATATATGAAAATGACCCTCCAACTTTGCATAATTACAAGGACCTCCCCTATATTTTTCTAAATTATCAATACCTCCCCTCTAAGTTTACCTAGTTAGGGCGCAATGGCGACAAAGAATCCTGTTATGGTCCTTCTTCGAAGGTGGCCTGATGTAGAGATGATGGTGGTGGAGATGGAAGAAGGCGGGGATACTACGGAGCCGTGACCCGGCTGCCTAAGCGGGGTTGCTCGTCGGAGAAGTGAGTCACCAAGATCTCACAAGGAAGATGAGAAAATAGAATATTTTTCTTGTTTGCTTCATACATACCCCCACATATCTTTATATAGGCTATACATAATAATGACTCACCTAATAATTTCCCAACACTCACCGAACTCTCATAAAGACTTCCCAACACTCACCTAACTCTCATAAAGACATAAATAACAATATTCATGACACATAACCGACACATAACATAACATAACATGATAACATGACCAACACATAATACGACACAACATCTCGCCCGTCCTCCAAAAAAAGCTTGTCCTCAAGCTTTATCCGATGCCCTCGTCGTCAGAGTCCTCGACGTGTAGGTAGAAAAGCCTGGTGCACCTGTGGCCGCGAGTGTACTGCTCGTCGCAATTAAAACATAATCCATGCGCGCAACGTTGCAGCATCTCAGCCCGAGATAAGCGGCGGACTTGTGGTGTCAGGGGACCCTCGCGTCGGTCCTGTGGAACAATGTTGGTAGCAGGTGGATATGCCTCTTGGGACAGCTGGAGGCGACGATCGCAGAGCCGGGCCAGACACATAGCAGTCACTAAGTCCTGAGGGGCCTCAAACTCAACTTCCAGTTGCAATCGCTCGCGAAGTCCGGCGGTGAAAATGTTGACTTGCATATCCGGGGCAAGAGGGACATGTGCTAAGAGAAGCTGAAATTGTTCCATGTACTCGTCCACGGTACCCGTTTGACATAGAGATGTGAGTGCGTCGAGCGGGTTGCTGCGGATAGGAGGACCGAAGCGCAAGTTGTAGAGCCGCTTGAAGTCATCCCAAATCAGATTTGGCCGGTCGGTGAGAAGTCGAGAAGCCCATAAAACGGCGGAGTCGAGCATATGGAAGGATGCTAAATGGATCTGGTCGGCGGCCGGAGTTTGTTGGTGGCCGAAGAATTGCTCACACTTGGTGAGCCAGCTCAAATGATCACTTTTCCCATCGTATGTTGAAAATTCTAATCTAGTATAGTGTGGTACGATGGCGACGTCGGGGCGCGCTGGGACTTTGTGGTGGCGGCTCGTGAACGGTCAGGGGCGGTGGGCCCTGACGAAGAAGTGGTTGTGTCGGGGCGGTAGACAGATCATCAATGCGCTTAGAGAGCGCGATAATGGCCTCCTGTTGACGATCCCCGAGAGCAGTGTGCGCGGCTTGTTGCGCCATGACAGCCTGAAGCATGGTCATAATCTGATTGAGTTGTTCAGATGAGTCACTCATAGTGTGAGTGAAGGAGCGAGAAGAAGAGCGGGTGGCTGGCCGGTGGGATCGCGTCGAGTCGGAAGACTGAGAGTGACCACGGGAGCCGCGGTGACGCCCAATATTGACACCAAAGGAGATGAGCCCGCTGGAAATAATAATTTGTGGCTTGGAGGGCCGGAGATGTGGTTTTTTTTAATGAAAGTTGGGCTGCTGGTGTGGAGAGGCAGTGGGACCCACTGCTTATTAATGTGGAATGGTCCAAACAATGACAGCTCGGGATTAAAAATCCTGGATAAGGAACAGACAGGCGGAAGAAATAAAGCCGGCCTTTGATGTTGATGGGCTCGAGGTAAGCGGAAAGAAGGATACAACGGTGGGCTCGAGGGATAGAAATATCTCGTGCCGCTCGGGTTTGCTGCGACGGGCGACAAAGAGGCGAGGGCGACTGGCGACAGAGGGGAGGGCATGCAGCTCGAGAGAGCAGGGCTCGCCGGAACGTGGAGCAGGCCGGGATGGAGAAGCGCGTAGCGGCGCGGCGACGGTGCGTCCCTGGAAGCCGACGCGTGCCGCTGCAGGTGAAGTCGGAGGTGTTGTGCTGGAGTGGTGTTCTGTGCTGGAGTGGTGTTGTCGGAGGTGAAGCCGGGGGTTCTGTGCTGGAGTGGTGTTGTTGCAAGGAGGGCGACGCATGCTGGAGGTGTTGTGCTGGAGTGGTGTTGCTGCAAGGAAGGCGACGCGTGTTGGAGGTGCTGGTGGTGCTGTGCTGGAGCGGTGAAGCTGCAGGTGAAGCCGATGCGTCCTGGAGTGGTGTTGCTGGAGGTGCTGGCAAGGAAGGCACGTGCAGTGAAGTTGAAGGAGATGAATGAGAAGAATGAGAGCTTGAGGGAGATGATTGAGAAGTGTAATGGTGTCGCGGAAGAGGACCGATGCCTATGATACCAAGTTGTTATGGTCCTTCGAAGGTGGCCGGATGTAGAGATGATGGTGGTGGAGATGGAAGAAGGCGGGGATACTACGAAGCCGTGACCGCGGCTTCCTAAGCGAGGTTGCTCGTCGGAGGAGAGAGCCACCAAGATCTCACAAGGAAGATGAGAAAATAGAATATTTTTCTTGCTTGTTTCATACATACCCCCCACATGCCTATATATAGGCTATACATAATAATGACTCACCTAATAATTTCCCAACACTCACCTAACTCTCATAAAGACTTCCCAACACTCACCTAACTCTCATAAAGACAAATAACCATATTCTTGACACATAACTGACACATAACATAACATGATAACATGACCGACACATAATACGACACATAACAGATCCATATAGCTGACTCCACCAGAGTGGGATAATGGCTTTAGTTTATTTAGTTAACAGACAGACAAGAATACCCCTTCATGATCTTTCAAATTTTTGTTGTACATATGTATTTTAACAATATAAATTTAGAGATGATGTTTTGGTAATTTTGAAAGATAGAGGGGGGCCCATGTAATTATGAAAAGTTGGATGGGAGGTCCCAGTAAATGACCCTATATATTATGTGTCCACACCCACATTTTAATAAAATTCCATTAATGCTAGAATTTAATGTCAATGCAGGCTGAGGGACGCATTCTTGATTTCAGTGGATGTACTACACCTAATGAGAAAACCAGGAATCTGAAAGCAAAGAATGTTTCAGGCTCAACATTAACCACAAGTCCAACCTTGCATCTATTGAGAGGATGTCGATAGGACGGTATTGTTTGAGATTGAAGTAAATAATCTTCTATTAGTAGTAGCTTAGCGCTATGAAATGATTATACTTAAATTTTCATCTTTATTGACTTTCTAATGTGGATTTTCTTATTTGTGTTTTTTTCAGATGCATATGATTCAAGATTTTGTATTGCAACTCAGCTGATTGGGGGCTCTGGAATAGATCTATATCTAAAGGTGATGGTCGATTTCACACTCCATAAATAAAGTAACTTAAGGCTCCGTTTGGCAATGGAAGTAGCGGTCATGAACGCGGTGACATCGTTCGTGGACGCCTGACCTCGCCTAAAAAAGTTCATCCATTTTTATGTTCAAAGCTAGTTTTCTGTTCTTGCTAGTGGTCATAACCGCTGTTATGCCAAACATACATTCTATGATGGTGGTATTTTTGTCTAAACTCATCTGAGCAAAAATACCCTGCCAAACAGAGCCTAAGTTGGATTATATTTTCTAGATTATATGTTCACCTTCGTCTTTATTGTTAAAGCTCCTCTCTATGGTTCACACAGCATGCTTGAGCTAAACTATAATTAAGAATAAAAAAAATTATGCTTACTACATTAAATAGATTAATGAAAATTTGGCCATAATTATTCTATGAGTTGAAATTTTTAAATAAATGTAACCATCATTAAGGTTCATAATTCATCTCCTTATTACATGCAAAAGAAGAAAAAATTTTAATTTGCGTTGAAACATGCAAAGATATGAGAAATACTCGATTTGGTTCTCCATTTTGATTGATTTTTATTATTATGACTTCAGTATATATGATTGAGAAGCACTCCACCTGAATCTTTACGCATGCCGACCAAAATCGACCATTTTTTTGACATATTTAAGGAAAATCTCTGCCAGATTATCAAAAATATTATGGCATGCTAAGTTCATCAAACTGTGCACTTTGTCTAGTATAAAAAGACTGAATGCTACTGTTCATGTCAAGTTGCTACTAAGAGCCTGTCATTTCTTGAGCTGAAACTTTCATGTAAAAAAGATTGCAGCTTTGTTGCTGTTCATGTCAACTTCTTTCCTTTTTTCCCTCAACTCTACTGTCTTACCTTTTCTTTCCTTTTAAAGCATTCCTTGATGAAACTTTCATGTAACAGTTTGGTTTGATTGTGAAATGTAGAGCTACTTTCCCCCAGTAGTAAATCAGATCAAATTATGCATAAATCTAGCAAGAATTATTCAGCCTTGTTCTACATTTGAGTTGTACTGTTAGATCAATTTATGGTTTTGTTAACTTTGAAGGTATCTTTAAAATTATTTTTAAAGGAATCTTTTTTTTTCTTCATGATGAAAAATTATTACCTCCCCCTAAATTAGTTGCCCTAATTTAATGTAGAATCTTTTCATCAAAACTTAAATAGAGGCTTAATTTAAATGTTTTTTTAATAATTTGGGAAAAAATGTGCTGTCATGCTGCATATTTTGAGGGAATATTTGCATTGTAGTTAATATCATAGCATTGGGAATGAGGCTAACATGTGTGCACTCTTGGATGACAGAAATGATGGCTGCTGCTTTTTGAGCATGTCGAAAAGAGCTCACACGTACGCGCACGGCACGGGCAGCTCGGGGCGCCAAATTCTCACATATTTTTATATGGCTTTATGAGATATGATGAAATGTACTTTGAAAGAAATTAGGCTGCAATTCATTTAAAGCAAGTAGGTCCAATCTAGCTACCCAACAAGGTTTTGTATTTTGGTAGGGCTTGAGAAATTAATATGATGATTTCACGGGTTTTAATCGATCCCCGAATGGATTGAGGTTGTGTTTAGTTGGATCAGATTATTTGACAATTTTGTTGTGAGGAGAAAATTGAGACTTTGGAGAATAATTAATTTTGATTATCGTGGCGAAATATTAAAGTAGAGTCGAATATGGAGGCGTCGAATATAATGTAAAAAGTGACCATCTTTAGAGTTTGTTGTAAAAATTTGACTGTTGTTAAAAGAAGTTGAGTGAACAAAATTACGACGATGGAATTGATATGATATTTTGAGTTGATTTGAGGTCGCTTTAAAATCGCATTTTTACGAAGAAATGATGAGACAAATATTCGCTTGAAATAGTTCGAAAGAGGTTGTTTGTTACTTTAGCCCCAAAAGATGGTTAATTAAAGATGTGTTCAACTCATTGAATTGTTCTTGATGCTTTTTTTAATAAATTAGGTATGATAATTTGTTCTTAATTGCATTTTTATGAAGGGTTTAATTTGGCTTTCCTAAAATAACAGCAAGTCTAAGGCTCCGTTTGTTCTAGAATGTTGTCATTAAAGTTGATTGCTTCTAGAATGTTCTTTAACAACAATTCAATTTTAACATTGTATTTTTAAAATTTACATGAACATTTATTTTAATTAAAATGATGTTTATATCTATGAACAATTAAATTAGCTTTAATTAAAAATAATTTCTTAATTATAAATTTGCAATGGACTTTTATGAAAAATTAAATTAAAATATTGTTTACCAAATATTTTTAAATTTTAATGTAAAATTATTCTTGTTTGCCTTATGTTTATTAAAATTAAAGGAAGCCCAAATAATTTTCTTATACTTCAAAATCGTAGTTTTGCTGAACCTATGAAAGTCATGATGAAAATCTTACTCATTTATTGTGTTTTTAAAGAAATTGCTCACTTTTGAGTTTTTTTTGGGCAATTCTATGTGTTGGGATTAGGCCTGCAAACGAGCCTTGCTCGAGTCGAGTTCATCAAAAAGAGCTGGCTCGAGCTCGAGCTCGACGAGCCTATTTTAAAAGGCCCGAGCTCGGTTCGAGCTCGAGCTTACTAAAGTTCAAGGATCTATTGGAGTCTAATCTAAGTTTCAAAGCGTATTAAACTATTATTTTAATAATATTATATTAATATTATGTTAATATTATAATATATTAAAATATTTACTACTAATAATATATATACTATTTAATATAAAAAAACTCGTGAGCCGGCTCGCAAGCTCGTGAACAGGGTTACTTAGGCTCGAGCTCGGCTCGAGCTCGACATGTTTGAGCTCGAGTCGAGCTTTTTTCGAGTCGGCTTATCGAGTTTTCTAGCCGGCTCAACTCAACTTGCACCCCTAGTTGGGTCTAGAGAGCACGCAAATTCGATTAGAACCTCTAAATTAATTGAGCATGCACATATATGAGAGAAGTGCATGTCTTCATCATTCTCCACCATCACTATTTATAGAGCCAAAGACTTGGAGGTAGTTGTGGTATGTGACATGAGATAGATGTTGTATGTGACATGAGGTAGCTGTGGTAGGTGGGAGATGAAAATTGGCATGAAACACGTGTTAAGTTACAAGGTCAAAAACAACGACTACCCTTTCCCCACTTAGAAAGAAAATAACCAAATACCATGATGGAAGAATTATGAGGCAAAAACATAAAAAAAAATTCATTATTATTTTATAAAATTTTAAAACATGGCCATTTACGTATTCATAGTCATTTCTCTTATGATGTTGTAACATTTTAGATGGCATAAGGTAGATGTAGTAGGTGACATAAGATACTTGCAGGAGGTGGGAGTTGAAAATTGGCATAAAACACGTGTCAATTTTCATGATAAAAACGTCGACTGTCATTTTCTCACTTAAGGAGAAAATAACAAAATACTTTGATATGGAAGATTTATGAGGCGAAAACATTAAAAAATCATTATTATTTTATAAAATTTAAAAACATGGTCATTTACATATTTAGAGCTATTTCTCTTATGATGTTGTAACACTTATAGATGGACATGAGGTAGATGTAGTAGGTAAGATAGGATAGTTGCAGTATGTGGGAGTTGAAAATTGGCATGAAACACGAGTCAATTTTCTTGATAAAAAACAGCGACGATCATTTTTTCACTTAAGGAGAAAATAATCAAATACTATGATATGGAAGATTTAGGAGGCGAAAATATTTAAAAAAATCATTAATATATTATAAAATTTAAAAACATGGCCCTTTACATATTCAGGTCCATTTCTCTTATGATGTTGTAACACTTTAGATGACATGAGGTAGATGTAGTAGGTAACATAAGGTAGTTGCCGTAGGTGGGAGTTAAAAATTGGCATGAAACACATGTCAATTTTCATGAAAAAAAAACGACGACCATCATTTTCTCACTTAAGGAGAAAATAATCAAATACTACGATATAGATGATTTAGAAGGCGAAAACATTAAAAAAATCATCAATATTTTATCAAATTCAAAAACATGGTCATTTACACATATTTAGAGCCATTTCTCTTATAATGTTGTAACACTTTAGATGGCATGAGGTAGATGTAGTAGGTGACATAAGGAAGTTGCAGTATGTGGGAGTTGAAAATTGGCATGAAACAAGTGTCAATTTTCATGATAAAAAAAGGCGACTACCATTTCCCACTTATGAAGAAAATAACCAAATACTATGAAGGAAGATTTAGGAAGCAAAAAACATTAAAAAATCATTATTGTTTTATAAAATTTTAAAACATGGTCGACTATAAACATATTCACAGTCTTTTCTCATTTGATGTTGTAACACTTTAGATGACATGAGAGATGTAGTAGGCGACATGAGATAGTTGCAGTATGTGGGATTTGAGAATTGGCATGAAACACGTGTCAATTTTCATGATCAAAAAATGCGACTACCATTTTCCCACTTATGAAGAAAATAACCAAATACTATGATGGAAGATTTAGGAAGCAAAAACATTAAAAAATCATTATTGTTTCTATAAAATTTTAAAACATGGTCATTTATACACATATTCACAGTCTTCTCTCATTTGATGTTGTAACACTTTAGATGTCATGAGGATAGATGTAGTAGGTGACATAAGGAAGTCGCAGCTGGTGAGATTTGAAAATTGACATGAAACATATGTTAATTTTCATGATCAAAAACGGTGACTACCATTTTCTCACTTAAAAAGAAAAATAACCAAATACTATGATATGAAAGATTTAGTAGGCGAAAACATTAAAAAAATCATTATTATTTTATAAAATTTTAAAACATAATCATTTACATATTCACAACCTTTACTCAACTTTAATGTTGTAACACTTCAAAAATATTGGCAAAAGCTTTCATAAATCTCTTCTTAGTTAAATTTTGTGATATGCTTTGTTGGAAATTCTTTATGCTATATAAATTTAATTTGGGTATGCATCTCAAAAATATGAATAAAAAAATTTGATTACCATCTTTCATGGTATTTTTGTTCAAAAAATATGAGTTGCTCGAGTGCACATGAACTTTTCATTCACCATCACATAATAAACTACTAAAACATTCTTTAATAAAATGTTTTATTCTTTTATTTCCTCATTGATTCAATTGCGGGGCTCGCCGATTACAACATGCGGTTAAATGTGTTTAAAAATAAAAATGAGATAAATTTCTCTGTGTGTAATTCTCTTACTCTAAAAATCTAAACGCCCATAAAGTGAACATTTTAAAAATTAGAAATGTTGATTATAGCTTAGAGCTAACCTCTAATTTACTTCATAGCTTACTTAAGACACTTCTCTTCATTACATAGCATACATTCATAATTTTAATACTTAATTCTTTAGTTAACTTCTATTCTTTAGTTTTTTTTACATAACTTATTTATGCATGAATAACTTTCTATACAACATCTTTGCTCATTCTTTCCATTGAGGAATAGAGTTTAATCATTTATCTTTTTTTTTCTTTTTTTTTCTTTCTTTAAACCTTAGAATTCACTTCGAGACAAATTCATGACGAACCCTTGCGATCAACTGAGAATTTAGCAACTCATACATGATCTGTAACTAAGGTGAGTTTGCCCTCCTCCCTTTAATGAGCATAACTATGGTGATTCATTCCATAAGGTTGTCTCCTCGCGGGTCAAAAATTATGGTGATGTTATGGGGTTTCACCGCTGACCGTTTGACCCGCCTTGAGCTACAATGATCATAGCTTTAATTATGGTGGATATCCACCTAAACTATGACAAGGTACTTAACCCCGCCCTCAAAGATTTGCTTATAAGTAAACTTATTGGTAAGCTTATCTCTTTCTTTCTCTTTCATTATCACAATCTTTGCTCTTAAATTTATCCCATGAGTTGATAACTCATAAAGTGGAGCTTCGCTTTGAATGCAATTATCAAATGACTTTACAATTTTGAGTTTCAAGTTATTGCATTCTCTGAGACACTATGAGGGATTGTTCAAGTAACCTCATCAAAATTTTCATTCTTCTCATATGAGTTTATTTAAACTTAAAGCACATTAGAATTAATCAATACCATTTAGCATTTCTAAAAGGGCACTTTACACAAACTTAAGAAAATCTTGCATGTGATTGAGAATCTTAATCAATCTATGATACTCATGTGCTTAATAAATAAATCATATCATTTTCTTTTCATAATTTATGAATCATAAAGCATAAAGCTTCATAAGACATGCAAATTTAGGGCTATAAAAAGAGTACATAAGATGGCATCTTGAAGTCATTTTCTTAGGTTTCATTTGGTTTAGCGGTGGCGGGTCGATTCGGCGGGTGAAAACGGAATGTTCGAAACGGAGGGAGGAGTTGGCTGCTCCAAACGGAGCTTTTTGGGGCGTTTCTCAAGGCGGGCGGGCGGGTGGAAACGGAGCAAACGCCGCGGGAGGTTCATTTGTTTACCCGCCTTCCGGCGGCGTTTGCCCCAAACGGAGCAGCAAAACGCCGAACCAAATAGAGCCTTAGTCTAAGGTGATTCTAGCTATAGTTTATAATAATATATAGGTTAAAATTATTATTCAAAAGCACCCACAAAGTTAGGAGAAAATACTCCAAAAAATAAATCTTTATTAGAAAATCAAAATTTATCTAAAGCACTTAGAAAATTAGGGTAATAAGAAAATTCATGTATTTGATGATTGAGGTCTACACCTCCCCTCCCCCCATTTCATCTCATCCATAGAATTAGTAGGAGTGTGGACAACTTGGATGGATGGCTAGGATTAGTCCACTTATAGAGTGGACCCTTGCATAAAAACTACAAATGGAAATATATGGTTAAATAAGATTTTATGCTCAAAAGTCCAAACGAAATATGAAATTATATCAAATAAATCTAAAAAATATTTTTTAGGTCTATCAAAAATATTTCATAAACTTTTCATATTAAAATAATTCATTTTATCTCATTTTAATCAAGAACATAGGATTATTGATGACTTAAAATTCATAAAAAATAGCATATATTTTCCAAGTTTTAAAATAATTATTCCATGAATTTGCATCAATTTTATGATGCCACTACACTATTATTAAGGTAAAATAACATTAATAAGACTTTTTTCCGATAAGAAATTTTCAAAACATCCTTATAAAATTGAAAATGTCAATCATCAAGCATATATAAACCATCTCGACCGGAGTCCGGGGGAGGTAAAGTGCAAAAGTGCATTTTACCGTGAAGTGTGGGCATCCAACGGCCCGTGTTGGATGTCTGCACACATCTCAAATTGAGATGAGATGCACTCGCTTTGAGATGTGTGCGGGCATCCACCCGAGTCGCTGGATGTTCGCACTTTACCGTAAAATATGGGATGCACTTTACGCCCCTCGGACTCTCTCGACCGCCTAATCATATCCACGCATAGATAAAAAAATGCTACCTCGCATTGTGTCTTCATTAGTTCATAGATGCTAGAGTGCATCTTTCTTCCATGTCAGCGCTTCACACACGTCACTTTCAGAATTTCGTCTCCATTTGGGGGGAATTATTTTCACCGGTCAAGCGGTTAAGACCGTATGAACCGGACCATGCGGTTGTAACCGCTTGACCGGTGAAAATAAGTCCCCCCAAAATGGAGCCTTCATCTCCCACAAAGGCTCCGCTTGGCACGGTGGTGGTGATCATGAACATGAGGGTTAAATTGTCGTTTGTTAATGTCCACCTAAAAAACTTCATCCACTTTTATGTTCAAATTGATGATATTTATTACGTGATATTTAACGAATGACGGTTTAACCCATGAGTTTACCACCGCCACCACCATACCAAACAGAGCCTAAAGTCCGTTGTGTGCATAGTCTAACTTGGCCAATTATATTTTGTCATTGGGAATATTTGATACAGAGTTATAAACTACACTTCACCAAATATGTGCATCAGATTTAGAAGAATTAGGTAAATTTTATGTGCAAATTAGTGTCAGTTATGTGTAAACCGTGCTTTCAAAAAAAACTTGTCAAAACAACTCTACATACTAGTTTTTTACGGTTTCCCAAGTGTTTATATTATAGTTTTTTTAAAATTTGGTTTGCACTTTATCTGATTTGAACATAGCCAAAAATTGATTGCACATAACAGCACCCATAATATAAACAAAAATAATTTTGTTTTGAACCCCGGAACGGGTTCACAAATCCCAATGAATTTTTAGTTTTTTATCGCCATCATTATTTCTTCCATGCTACAAGAAAGTATGGCCCACCGACAGAGATTTCGGAACGGGGGCTCCCGACAAATAATTTTTTCTTGCGCTCCTCGCTCCCAAAGGAAGGAGTGTATGTAGTGCAAGAGCCATCGGATCGTGCTTTAAAATTTGTGTTTTACTTGTTTGTTTGTTATTTTTTATTTTGTTAAAGCACAAGACTTGAATTTAAAGCTGAACGGCTTAAATCACCATGCTCCTACTGGATTGCCTTGCGGCACCAAAAAATTAATTAAATAAAAAAAAAATCTCCCAATTTTCCCGGGCTTTTTCTCAGCCTCACACCTTCAAACAGAAAACCGCCTCTTTCTTCTTCTCTCCTAAAAGAGGTCACATTTTGTCTGGAACTGCATGCGTTTCAGAATCTTCTCTTTTTCCGCAGCAATCTGCGGTAGATTGTGAATCGAGAAAACCCTAAAACTCCCAAATCAACTTCCATGTCCCATTAGGAAGACAAAGGGTCCAGCTTTCTTCTCCACGAATCGCCTAATCGGAGAAGGGGATCTCTTCTCTCCTAACCGGAAACCCTAGGCAGACCCAATTTCCCCGGTGGGAAACCCTAGGCAGACCTAATTATTCCAGAAACCTGGAATCGCGAACTCAGCCTCGCATCTTTCTGTAATACCTGTGAGAGAGATGACCGGTCCTCCCTCAGGATTTTCCGGGCCAAATTCATTTCCCTAGGGCGCGTAATGGTCCGATTCCTGAGGAGAGGACACAGCTTGGAGAAGCCCGTTCAAGATAAGATCATGTTCGACATGACCGGAACCAGAACTCGAAGCCTGGCGATCGAAAATGCGGGAGGCGTTGAGGACGATACTAAGGTGGTGTTTAGGAGCTACGGTGAAAGAACGGGGAAGACGATTGAAGGCCTGCAGATTGGTTCGGCGCTCGATCGATTGCAGAACAGAGCAGCGCCGGTATCTCGGCTTAGCAAGGATGGTTCTTGCCCTAGGTGCGGCTCCGGCCAACGCGCAGGTAAAATTCGCCGCTGGCCCTTTTTTGAGCTCCAATTTGATTTTGTTTTTGTTTTGTATTGTTAATGATTCGTGATGATCCAGTGCTGATTTTATGAGGATCCAATTGCTTATAAATTATTTGATTCAATCTGGAGTCAACTCAACCTTGACTAGCTTGATCCAATTGCTTATAAATTATTTGATTCAATCTGGAGTCAACTCGTTCGTTTCATTGCGTGTGTTTGATTCGCGTGAGAATCCATTTCAATATTGTTTTTGTTTTATTTATCTTCTCCGTCAACTTTTTAGTGTTTTTTTGTTGTTGTTGTTGTTGTTGAAAATCCCATCAAAGGCCATTCATTAATTGGGAAAAGCTTCTTTAGGAAGGACTTATTTTCACCGATCAAGCGATTACGATCGCATGAACCTGGCCTAAGTAGATCAGATGGTAAGCCAAAGCGTGAGCCAAACGATTAACACTTGGACGAACAAAGGCAAACTCGAAAGGCATAATCTCCCAGCGATAAGCCCATCCAACGAATTTGGCACCACGCCCTCGAAGAGATTACCAATGAGATTTGCACAATCACTCTCAAAAATAACTTCACTCCAACCTTGTGAGACAGGCAAATCAACTGCCAAACGAGCCGCAAGGGCAGCCAACATAGGGAACGCAATCCACCCGCCAAGCAATCACGCCACCGCTGGAATTGCGAGCAGCAACACCCATTCCCACCCAGCAAGGTCCCCGACGAACCGCCCCATTGAAATCAATTTTAATTCAACCCAGTGAAAGTGCCACCCAATGTGTGGACTCGAGCACAACCTTAAATAAGGCGCCAAATCCAAAATAAGGAGCCAATCCTAAATAAGGCGTCAAATTCGGTCCATAATATACTTAAACACGGAGTAGCGTAGGAGGCCAACACATGTCAGGACTCCCAAGTAGTGCACGTAGTGGTCACATCTCTAAATACCTAGCTAGAATATCCACAATATCAGCCGCGACATCCTCCTTAACCATATGGCCAACCACAACAGTGAATTTAGCACAAGTAACTGGCATGCCCAATGCTTGGGCAAATAGCCTCATAGTAGTCGATACATTCCTGACTTCCTCCCGAGTCACCCTACAAAAAATATGCGTATCATCGGCGAACAACAAATGAGAGATCCAAGGACCATCTCGAACCTCCATGACGGTCTCAACGTCATCTACCGTGGCGACAATTGATGGGACAATCGAGCTGAGATACCACATAAACATCGTCATGTTGGCCGAGTCTCACTCATCTCCTCCAATCGGGTTCTTTGGTTTCTTCAATGCCTCTGTCAGGAAGCCCCAAATCTGTTTCATTGCACGGGCTTTCTTCACACGACGTGACCAACTCAAGTAGGTGGTCGGTCCATCAAACTTCAGATCAAACGGTAGAAGTTCCAACTTCGTCGGTTGGTGCGATGAACCCAACACCCTCAACAATGTGGCCAACTCATCCGGACCCAGCATCTTGAACACGTCCTTCATCGTACCTTATTTCGGCATCAGGGATCAGCTTCCTCGCCGATCACCACATCTTGTACCGTATCAAGCAATGCCTCCTGACCTAAATCTTATCACCGCATCCTGATACCAAGGTATGTGGGATGTGCTTAGTCATAAGTGGTGTACGCTCGCTGCGTTGTGCAGCAGAAGGAGGGGGAGGGGATTGGTCGCTATGGCATCGTTCGTGCGGTGCTGAAGACCCGCTATGGACGGCCTAGCCGCAGCCAGAGGTGTTGCTGTAGCTAGAAGCGGCCACAAGAGTGTGTTGCTCGTGCGGCACTGAAGTCACAGACGGGAAACGCACCGGTGGGACGTTGTGAGACGGGAGGCGCGCCGCTGGGAGGTGGCAGACGGAAGACGTGCCGTTGGGAGGTCGCAGGAGTCGTTCGTGGATCGCGGAAGACGGACCAAAAGCGTGCGGCGGATTATTTTCTTTGCCTCTAATACCAAAGTTGCAAAAGGATTCTTATTATGATTAGGGCATATATATACACTTTATTTTAAAAAATATCACATTAAGGCTTCGTTTGGGGGGACTTATTAAGGTCCGGTTCATGCGGTCGTAACTGCTTGACCGGTGAAAATAAGTCCTCCCAAACGGAGCCTGAATTTTATTGAAACAATTCACAATAGGTTGGGAGCAGATCGCCAAGCATGGCCCGGTGGTTGGCGATTACCGACCGGCGAATGGACATCGTTGCGCTTGGGGCCTTAGGCCTCCTGGCCGGCAAGCGATGATCGCCAACCACAGATAGCGAAGGCTCCGTTTGGCATGGTGGTAGCGGTCATGAACATGAGGGTTAATTTGTCATTCGTTAACGCCAATCTTCATCCACTTGTATGTTCAAACAAATGATGTTTGTTAGGTGATCTTTAACTAATGACGGTTTAACCCATGCGTTTACGACCGCCACCACCGTGCCAAACGGAGTCGAAATGGGCAGCAGCATGCGCCCATTTGCGCAATGGGGCAGGACGGGTAATTTTATCATTTCAGGGTGAAGCACACGCATGAACAGTGCCCCCACAACTCCTTTATTATGCAGTGCGTGTGTGTGTGTAGGTATGTATCCCTCGTGCATAATATCCGGCCTGCAATGCAAGTATTTCAGTCTCCTCACAGTGTCTACAACAACAATATGGCCAATTTATGTGGTAATCAGAGTACCGAGCAGCTTTGTTGTCGTTGAATTGCACAGGGGATAATGTTCTCTGGACGCCAGGTTTCTGAATGTGCGTGTGCCGGCTGTGTGTGCACATTTATGCATACATATATGTAGCTTTTGAGCTGATCTCAAATATTGATTCAGTTTGAACTCTGTTCATTTCAAAAGCCAAAACCAAATGCAAGCTTCAGAGCATTAGCTGCCTTGCAGGCTTCAATCCTATCTCAATCAAAACCAAAATTTTACCCTAATTTTGGGCGAACTTGAGCTAATTTCAATTGCTAGAATAGTAAATTTGCTTCGAGTTGTTGATTGCTGATTATGGAGATTCATGTAGATGTGGAGCTGATGAAGGAGAGGTTCGCAAAGCTTCTTCTTGGTGAAGATATGTCCGGGGGAGGGAAAGGAGTCTCTTCAGCTCTGGCTTTGTCCAATGCCATCACCAATCACGCCGGTATCTTCTTCCTTTTTTGAATTCTCCGAATGTTTTTTTCCTCTTGATTTTATAATGTTCTTCGTGCCACAACTATCGCATTCATGCTGAATTATTATCGGTGCTCGAGTTCTTAAGTTCACATAATGATATTTCGTAGAGGGAATGGTAGAAAATGCATCTGTGTGGGTAAATTTAGGGCCGTTGGATTAGGAAATGCGGAAGATTAGGGTCGTTGGATTCGTCGGTAAATGCAGATGTTAGGTGTGCAGATAAAAATTAGGGTTGTTGGATTAGGAAGAAGTTGAAGACTGTTATGGGCATGGGTGGCAGGCCTAGTTATCTTTATTGTTGCTTTTTATTAGTGGTTTATCAATATTATTGTGTTGTCTTTTATTATTTGTTCTGATGAGTTTGGTCAAAAATGTCATTATCAGAGAATGCATGTTTGGCAAGACAAAGGTTATGATTGCTACAAGAAAATAAACTAGTCCTGAGCATAAAATGCATAAATTGTTTTAGGTGAGGTCGGGCCTTCACGAACGACGGTTCATGACTACTGCGTTCACGACCGCCACCATCGCGCCAAACGAAGCCTTTAGTGGTTGGAGGTTAGAAGTTTGGAGTTATCATTTATGAGTCTTGTGTCCTGTGAGCTTATTTAAAGGCACGTGTGTTTGTATAAGGGCAAGCAAGAAGTTATCTATTCTTCTTCTCCACGGTGAGATTTTTGTAGTTCTCTCCTCCCGAGCACACTTTGCTTAGGCAGACGTGATTCCGGCTCCACTGTGCCTCCATCATGCCCGCCTCCGGCCATCCATCGGCGACTCTACCGCTGTTCCCCAAGAAGACTATAATGAATCTGTGAAGAATAGGTTTAGCTTCTCTGGCAAACTCAATAGAAATGAATGGGAAATTAGAGGATTAGCTTCATATTATGTACATGAAATGGTAGAGAGAAAATTTCGTTAGATGTGATAAAATTAAGGCCGTTGGATTAGGAAGAAGAATGTCGGACCTATTATGATTTTGTGATGAAATAACCCAGCAGGAGCGATGATTCTAATTCCAGATAGTTGGAATAAGGTCGACGATAATGATGATGAAACTCTGTGGATTTTGTGATAGCTTCTGTGTTCGGCGAACAAGCGCGATTGGAGCCGATGTCGGCAGAGCGTAAAGGGAGGTGGAGGAGAGAGATTGACTGGCTTTTATCCGTCACCGATCATATCGTTGAATTTGTCCCTTCTCAGCAAGTTGGAAATGATGGAACCAAAATGGAGGTTATGTTTAATCCTTCTTCTGCCCTTTTAAATTCATTTATCATGATAATTTATGCATAAATACCAAATATTTATGCTTCTCCCTCTGTGGTGGTGCAGATTATGACAACTCAACAGCGCAAAGATCTCCTCATGAACATTCCTGCATTGAAAAAACTGGATGCAATGCTTATAGTAAATTTCTAAACTCGTGTTTTGCTAGTAAAGCTCCATAGCATGCATTAATCTTGGCCATATTGGTATGATTTTGAGTGATCTTTGGCTCAAGATCAGACCGAGTTTTTCGGTATGATCCTGATTCGAGCTGGCTCGGGCTATTAATGGCTCAAAAACTTTTGATCCCACATCTCAAATCGATATGGCCATGAGTCAGACTTTCTTCGACCCTAGAATTGTTCCTCATGTCAATCGATTTTTGTTTTTCTAGCACAAATTATTAGGTTCAACTTGCATTGATGCATTCATTCTCATATTCATGCTAGTAGCTACGTGCGCATGGTCGCCACCCTCTCTCTTTCTTCTGTGCATGTGAAGAGAGAAAAAGAAGATATAGCATAAGGAGTAAAATGAGAATCCTTGATGGTACATTATATGTGGGACTTCCCTTTTATAGGAATAGATTATAGATATAGATTCATAGGAAGTGAGAGCATATGCATAAGAACATTAATGCAAACTTAAATATTTGCGCATATAAAGGATTAATAACGGCTACTTACCCAGGAACTTAGCATAACTACGGGGACTTTCCCTCTACTTTTTGAAATTATAAAAACCTATCCTCAGAGTTTACAACGTTACAAGACACCCTTCTCCTAGTTAACATACATTACGAGTGAGTCTCTTCTACAGGAGAGGTTTATTGTACTAAAAATTAACAATGTAAACTCTGATGGGAGGTTTATTCTATTGAATTAATAGTGTACACTCAGAGGAGAGGTGATGCAGGACAAGAATCAACACATGTCTGCCACTCTGGTGCCAGGAGTCAGCACCTGCCCAAGGGTCCCACCGGAAGTCCACCCGATAGGCTTTATCAGGTCTGCGGACCGTACACCTCAACTCGTCTCCGGCCCCACCACGGATAGCCGAAAGGTTGTTGAGACCGAGATTCGATCGCGAGACCTCTTTGATAAAGAGTCCTCAAGCGGACTCTCATCATGAGGTCTCGATATCGAATCTCACCCTCAACAACCTTTTGGCTTCCCATGATGGGACCGGAGACAGGTTGGGGTGTACGGTCCACGGATTAGTTGGTGAAGAGAGTCCGCCTGAGGACTCTTTATCAAAGAGGTCTCGAGATCGAATGTCGGCCTCAACAACCTTTCGGCTTTCCGTGGTGGGACTGAAGACGGGTTGGGGTGTACGGTCCACGGACCCGATAAAGCCTATCGGGTGGACTCCCGGTAGGACCCCTGGGCAGGTGCTGACTCCTGGAGCCAAGGTAGGAGGCAAGTGTTGATGTCTATCTTGCATTAGGAGGTTTATGTAATTTCAAAAAAAAAGTTCTTTGTATTTATGAAAAATCTTGGGGGAGGTCCCAGTAATTAACTATATGTAAATATGTGCATATGCATTCATGCATACATGCATTCAAATTGATCTAGGCTCGGATCTATTCATGTTTCGTCTGAGCTACTGCCCAATTTCTCTAATCCGAGCTCGATCTGAGCCAAATTGCGAACCTCCTTTCCACAGGCCTAACCATTTCCCAACTCCTGCCAACTATACCAGGGCTATCTTGATGATTTCAAAGACCGGAATGAGTTCTGGTATGTAAAAGAAGACGCCGAAAGTTCAGAAGATGGGAATTCAGACAGAAAAAAAGACAAATGGTGGCTCCCCACAGTGAAGGTTCCTCCAAATGGTCTATCTGATATGTCCAGAAAATGGCTGCAGTTTCAGAAAGAATCTGTGAACCAAGTTCTGAAGGCTGCCATGGCTATTAATGCTCAAGTTCTCATGGAAATGGAGATCCCTGAATCCTACATTGATTCCCTCCCAAAGGTGTCTACTTTTATCATATAGCCACTAATAGTTCCTTCACATAAAATTAACATAAACTCCTTTGTATCTCTCCTGCATCATTATAGAACGGAAGAGCGAGCTTGGGTGATTCACTCTATCGAAGCATAACAGTTGAATACTTCGAACCTGAGCAATTTCTTTTGTCGCTGGACTTGTCGACTGAGCACAAGGTGCTTGATCTGAAGAACCGGATCGAGGCATCGGTGGTTATCTGGAGGAGGAAGATGCATAACAAGGACAGCAAATCATGGAGCTCAGGAGTTAGCTTGGAGAAGAGGGAGCAGTTTGAAGAAAGAGCTGAGACCATCTTGCACCTCGTCAAGCACCGGTTTCCAGGCATTCCTCAGTCAGCTCTAGACATAAGCAAGATTCAGTTCAACAGGGTAAGAGGGTTACTTGTTTTTTTTTTTTTTGCAAAATTTCTATGTTGATTTTCCTTGAGGTTCATTCCATTGGACTGAATTGGGGCCCTAAAATTAAAATTGGAGATCTATTTTCAATTAAATTGGACCTTCAATTCAAATTTTGAAGCCACTAAATTTCAACGAAGGTTTATAACCACCACATTTTAAAGCCACAAAATTTCGCCGCCGCCAAACGGCAGTCTCCAATTCAATTTCAAGCCAAGAAAATTTCAACGGCGCCATGTCAAACGGACCCCTTGCAACAACAACACTCAAGCCTTTATTTCACTATAGTGGGGTCGGCTATATGAATTCTTTGTCGCCATTGGGTCATATCTTTTGTCATAATTTCACTAATGCCTAATTACATAATGTCTTTCCTTATAGTTTCATTCCAAGTCTTTATTGGTCTATCCCTCCCTCGTTAAACATGCCTAGTGACCAGAGACTCTCACAACGCCTAACAGGTGCCTCTAATGGTCTCCTTTGCACGTGTCCAAACCATCTTAGTTGAGCCTCTCGCATCTTCTCTGCAATTAGTGCTACTCCTGTCTTATTCCTGATACATTCATTCCTAATTTTATCCAATTTTGTGTGTCCACACATCCACCTAAGCATTCTCATCTCCGCAACTCCCACTTTTTGCTCATGTACACAATTCATTGCCCAACACTCAGAAGCCAAACGGACCCCTTATCTCAGAAAATTTTTGGGTCCGGGCCCCGTCTCCAGATTTGGAGGCGGGACCCTTGCAATGCTGCCACATGGTAGTAATGCACATTTGCGATCTTTTTTACCGCAATGCAATCTTTTTTTATTATTTTGCACTCACATTTTAATTGCCTAGATATCGTTTATGATATTCAGGCATACAAAAATTAACGCAAGGATATCATAATATGATGATATCCCTACAATTAAATACAAACGCAAGGATATCACTTCAGTAAAATGATACATGTGTCGCCACATGGCAACATCGCAAGGGTCCCGTCTCCAAATCTGAAGACGGGCCCGGACCCAAAAAAAAATTCCCCTTATCTATTATTGTCAAGAACTTATCTTTTTCTATTTTTGTCACACATTTCTTCCATGCTCTGCTGACGCTGTTCCATTGACAAATTGTTACTGGAGGATGTGGGACAATCTGTTCTTGAGAGCTACTCCAGGATCCTGGAGAGCTTGGCTTACACTGTAATGTCAAGGATTGAGGACGTCCTCCACGCTGATCAGCTGGCGCTCGATCCGACCAAGAAGAACAACTGCAACAGAAAACCGTTGATGCTCGACGCAGCGCCCGAGAAGGAGATGGAGAGGCAGGACTCGATGGAACCGCGGACCTCAATGACTCTATCAGACTTCATGGGCTGGCCCTTCGGGCAGGAGAGCGAAATGAAGCTCTCAGGCACGAAGTATGAAGACCTCCTCGGCTTAGACGAGTCAGAGATGAAGAAGCCTCCTAGTATTGTAACACCAAGGACATTGTCTTACACAGAGAAGGTGGAGAACTTGGGCGGTTTGAGAAGTCCCACTTCCCGCCATTAACGGCGGGCCTCAATGTTAACAGGACGAAGACGAGCTCAGTGGGAGGTAATTTTTATTTTGTAACCCCTCACTCACTCACTCTCTCTCTCTCTCTTTCTCTAGCTTCTGGTAGTTAGTGAAGTGATGGTGCTGGATTTCATGTACCTGATAACCTGAGGGCTTCCTTTCCTTTGTATAGTCATGTTTTTTTATACTGGATTCAAATATCTGAATGAGTATATTAATGAACTTTTGATGTGGTTAGTCTTGTGATCTTCTTTGTATGTGACTTTTCAAACCAAATTTGAGCATAAAAATGTGATAAGGTTTTGATCCAATTTTGATTCCCTAAATACAAATTCTTAGATGTGTGTGTATGTAAACTGAGCCATGCTTTAAGGTTCCAAGTGTCGGGCGGTGAATTATATACATGTGCAAAAAATGAGAGTTGTGCAGATAATAGGGCTTAGGTGGATATGTGAACACACAAGACTGGATAAAATTAGGAATGAATGTGTCAGAGATAAGATGGTAGTGGCACCAATTGTGGAGAAGATGCGAGAAGCTTGATTAAGACAGTTCAGACACATACAAAGGAGACCATTAGAGGTACATGTTAAGGGTTTTGGCAGTTTAGCCACTAGGCATGTTAAATGGGGGAAGGGTAGACCCAAAAAAACTTGAAATGAAACTATAAAAAAAGACATAATGTACTAAGGCATTAGTGAGATTATGACTAAAGATAGGGCACAATGGAGACAAAAGGATCCCACTATAGTGGGATAAAGGCATTAGTGTTGTTGTTGTTGTATATACATGCAAACTGAAGTAGTGATGCATGGTTATATATACATGTGAAATCATGTATAGTTGCATTAGTCCTATTTTAATCTCTCTGATCTAACGAAACGAGACAATTAGGACGCACAATTCCTCGTGCGAGTGTGCGGCAACAATGATGCTCAAGCCGACAAGTAATTATAAGATTTATGGTAACCCTACAAATTTCCAAGTTCAGAAGAACGGCGAGCAAACTACATTGAGAGCAGCAAGCTCAAGAGTCGCAAGACATGGATGCAATTACATAACATCTCGGTGTAATAATCACTATATATAGGGTTAATTACCACGACCTCCCCTGAAAGTTTGCATTATTATAAGTTGCGCCCCTCCATCTTTCAAAATTATATTTACGTCTTCTCTTAATAAATATGGAAGAAAAATGAAAAAATCAGCTAAATTATTTAATGATATTCAAATTTAATCTTTGCAAGTACTCTAAGTTAAACATTTTACTTCGAAAATATAGATGAAAAATGATAAAATATACAAATTATTTTATGATATTTCAATTGTATCATTTGTAATAACTCTACAATGAAATGAGTGTTACATTTTACCTTTTTGTAATGAATCTAGAATCATATTATAAAAGAAAAAAAATTAAAATACCAAAACATAATTAAACTAATTTTATAATTTTTCATCCTTATTTCTAGCAGGAAAATTTTTGTAAATTGGGGGAACCTAGATGAGAGGTAAATGTAATTTTAAGAGATAGAGGCGTGCAACCAGTAATTATGCAAACTCTGAAAGAGATCCAAGCTTAAAAATATATATATTGGAATATATAAGCTCAAGCTTTTTTAACCATAAAAAAATTTGAGTTAATTCTCTCACAATATATGTCGAAATTAGGCAAATAAAATATACATTTTGTAGGTAAGAACGATATCTACAACTTTCATGTAGAACATTTTTCAAAATTTGCACAATTTGGCCGGAATCTTGCACGAAAAATTGTTGTCACAAATTTTAAAATTTTTATTATTATATTCATTTCGAGCTAGCAATCTTTTAGGCGAGATTTCATATATATTATTTGTCTAATTCCGACATGTATTGTGCGAGAATCAGTTCATGTTTTTAGGGATTAAAAAAACCTTATATATGAGACATATATATATACATATATATATACATATATATATATATATATATATATATATATAAACCCACCAACACAATACATCTTCAAGATGCGGGCTTTAAGCGGGCTCTGTTTGGCGTGGCGGTGGCAGAATTCTGTGTGAACGCCCTTTGATGCCCTCGCATGCTAAATGGGAACATCTGCCTTTGTTTTTACGTTTAAAACTTGTTCTCTTCTTGGTGTCAGTCATAACCGTTGATGTGCCAAACATACATTTTATGACAATAACATTTTTGATCAAAGTCACCTAATCACCAGAGCATAAACGCAGTGTCGGACGGCACCTTAATTTTTTTTAAAAAAAATGAAGTTTGTACATCAAACATAAAAAACAACATTCAACAATTACATCAATTTTTCTCCAGATCGAAGCTTGATATCGCCAAAACTGCAAGAATTCTGAACATAGACCATACTATAATACTTCATCACACTCCTAATTAACTTGCCTGCCATTTCTTTAGCTCCCTCTAGAAATTCTTGCCGAAGCATGAGAGGCCTACTCTGATTCAAAAAAAACACAACGGGTATGAAAATAAACGAGAAAAAATATGTTTATATACACGAAAGGGATGTAAATAAGCATACATTTTGATCATGTTCATTCTGCAAGTGAAAAATCGAAGTTTTGTAGGTGCTAAATAACTGGTTGCACCTACAAAAATCTCCCTGAAAGCTTATTATATTTCACAGCATTCGCGGACAAAAAGGCCCCCATGAAGATTTACTCTAAGAGGGGTGCAACCTGCAATTATGCTAAAACGTTCTGCTACGCATTCATGTGAAAAGTCTTAGAGTCTTTGGCTCCGTTCGGGAGGACTTATTTTCACAGGTCAAGCGGTTACGACCGCATGAACCGGACCTAAATTAAGGTCCGGTTCACGCGGTCGTAACCGCTTGAGGTAAAATAAGTCCTCCCAGAAGCCTTTATCTTAGAGTAAGAGTATAGGTATAATACTTTAGAAGACTTGGTTTCTCTTACTGATCAATCATCGGCAGGAGAGAATTTTCTTTTATGATAAAAAAAAACAAAAATTTGGGGAAATCAGATTCAAATAAAGAAACAAAAGTGTTAGCTAAACATATACGCATGCCTTAACGAGAAACACGAAGAGTAATTGATCATATTCACGGATGTTCTTATGAAGAAACACTCATTATACTGGAACTAATGCTTTGTCGGGAAAGTTTTGGTAATTATTCCTATAAATATATAATCATATTCATGAATCAGCATGTAACCATATGACATAAATGACAGTTTGCGCAATGAAAAGTTTATAGACAGCATAGGTTTAAGTTGAATCCGTCCGACCAATGTCAATGTGGGGCTGGTGGTTACCTCATAATTGAACCCCAGGGTTTCATAGGGAATTCGTCGATCGCAATAGTGAATCATTGTCATATAAACAAATTAGTTGTGCCCAAAGTTTTCAGAACTGGACCAGACATTGAACCGGAAGACTGCCGGAGGCGGAAAGCTCGTTGGCGGTTAAACCTTTGAATTCAGGGTTTATGTAAATTATTATTCTTCTCGTCTGTGCTTCTCTTCCAACTTAAGTCCATTTAAAAGATAAAAAAAATGGAAAAAAAAATTATGAAAACACCTAAAAATAAAAATATAACATCTAAATGCACAATCAAAAATTAAACCATAAAGTAAAATCTCCCCAATTGCTTGGAGATAAACCAGCTTGTACTCATTTTTTATTACTATGAGACATACAATAATTTTCCATGCAAAAAATAGTGAAAACTTCCCTGGGTTCCCTCAGGGTCAATTTCTCTGATTGTTCTTGGGGAATTTTATAACAAAATCTCCTCAATTGCTTGGAGATGAATCGCCAATGGATTGTTTGTTTTGTAAAAAGTAGCAGAATTGTAATTGGATTAAAGCCCCTGGGCATGGATTTGGCTGAACGCTGCCGTGGCTCCGCGGCCATTTGGCAGCATCACGGATCGTAGCAGGGCGTTACGTGAACCGTACACGTGTGAAATTCATGGAAAATCTGCAGCGAGTCTTGGCCTGCGGCTGCATTCAGCGTCCACTGATCAGCTATGCGAGTACACCGTGCTGCCAAATGGCGCCCAAGTGACCAAGTCCCATGATCTTCTCTCCAAAGAGCTCTCCATCGAAAAAAATAGTTTTTATTCATCCAAAGCAATCAAGATTGATGGTAACTATGGCGCCTCAAATTTACGCACAAAACACAAACTAATTATGGGCCCGTCAGGAGCGGCGTTTTTGCTCCGGTGAGTTTGGACAAATACTCCATAAAATATGTGTTTGGCATGACAATGGCTATGAAAAAAAACACTAACTTTGAACATAAAAATGAATTGCAGGGATTATTTCCTGCAAAAGCCATCCGCGCGGAAGCCGCCGCGAGCGCGGTAGAGCCTCCGCGGGGAGAAATCTGGAGATATTTGTGGGGCGGGCCGGATCCCGCAGCGCGACCGCGGCCACGCCAAACGAGCAGCAACCGCGCGGACCAGTCCGCGCTGGTCCGCAGGACCGTGTGGAATCTGCCCGGCCAAATGAGGCCTAGGTATGATTGGGCGAACTACGCCACCGTGCCAAATGAGCCCTATAACTCCAACTATTTCACCAAGCTAGATTGATGTACTAAGATTCAATTTTCAATAATAAAGATCCTTTTTCCATAAGAAATGCAAATCCAATGTCAAGATTAGTAGTCTGTAGAATTGGTTGACGGAAAAGGGTTCAGATTGAGAACACATTGTCTCTAGGTTGACATTTGGTCGTTTAAGTTAAAAGCATGTGATAAAACAATATAGAATTTGATAACTTTCATCAATTGGTGTATGGAAAGTCAATGTTGGATTGAAGCTCCACAAATTTCTTACAACTCCCCCCACTTCCTCCCTCATTAATATGACATACTACCTATTCTCAATGATTTCTGAAATTACAATATAAAAAGACTCATTGAAGCTTTTTGACAATTATAATGGATTTTCTGATAGAGCTCAAGTTTCTCCTTTACTTGAAGGGATTTGAGTGATGATGAACGAAAACAAACATGAAATTTTCTTTTTTTTTTTGTTCAAATGTCGTGAAAATCATATGGTTACAATGCTCTAAAAATTACCTTACAACTTCAACATAAGGTTAACCATTCAATACTTAACAAATCTACAGCAAGGCACATAGAGTTACCTCTGGTTTTGAAATCAAAGCAAAACTGCAAGCATTGGATTAGCACAAAGGCTGCTCAGCCCAGTCAGGCTCAGTCCAGTTTGATTTTATCTAACTCAGCGATCATCTCCTCAAACTACAATTTGAATAAAGCAAAAAAAACAAAAATTAGGATACGGATATTTCATTTGCTTTGGCTTTTTGCTTATTAGCTGTGATCAATAAAGGAACTTAAATGAGATTTTTTAATAATACCACCACAAATTTTCACATTCACTAAATCACAAACATACCACGCAATTCGAATGAATTAATACTTAATAGAGTACTTAACTATGAAGGTTGAAGAATATTCTGTTCAATGTTTTAAGAAACAACAAACTTATGTAAAATTTAAATTTTCTCACAAGGAATAAATTGTAGTAAGAAGCAAATCCTGCAATATAAATAGGAATGATTTTATTAAGTTATGTCGGGCGAGGATGGGATACACGATGATACGGATACGAAAAACATTATTTTCAAAAAAAACTAGGACATGAGATAGTAGTCATGAATAAAAGTATGCAGTCAACTGAATCCCACAACTTATCATTTTACACTTTCTTTTGCATGTCTTTTTCCATGTCACCATCACAAAACACATTATTTTTGGGCATTTTTGAGCATACTCAGGTATATTTGGTAATATTTGAAAGTATCCACGAGTATCCAAAAATTTTTATATCTAAAATTAAAAGAAAAGATTTCCGAGAGTTTAGGGGACGAGTTTCTTAGAGTTTAGGGGCCGTTGTAAGTATATGTGCTTCATTAGTGATAAGTTTAAGTTTGCATGTCTAAGTTTACAGTAAAGACACTTCGAGGGCACAGCTGACTCCAGTGATAGTTGAGGTAAGAACACACAACATGATAGTTGAAGTAAGAACACACAAAAATGAAGAATGATGTAAAGATTTATAACGGGTCTATTTCGCAAAAAATGAGAACTCCCAAAACCCTGCTACAAAAGAGAATAAAAGAATGCACAGGCAGGAAATGGTACTGGAGCAATACTCGGAAAGAACAAAGCCCCACACAGCATTGCATATCATACATGGGTGATGGGTCATGGGTGCTTGCGGTCAAAGAATCAGCTACTCCATCGGTCCATCCTAAATCATGTAAGATCATGATCCTCGTGGATGCATTATTCTCAGAAGTGTGAAATGAAAGTACCTGTGCGCTATGTAGATTACCAAGAATACCCTAAATTGGTTGTTTAAACAGAGATGCATAATATAATCAGCTCATTGTCCCGTGATTCTCTTAGAATAGAGTGGTTGATAACTACAAAATATTGTGATTGAGGAATTTGGCCTAACCTCGGGTTCGGGAGAAGCTATGGCGGTCTTAATAAATGGAATAAAGATAGTGATTTTTTAGTGCAAATGACTCACTAATGCTTCATCAAGATTGTTGAAGTGAAGTCGAGTCATCATGAATCATGGTTGAATTTATGAGCCCTTTGTGATGGGGATCCATCAAGCATGCAACAGGAGGGGTTCGCCGCAAGGGGAGACCCACGTTTGTATACTCGCGCAGGAGGACTTGATCAGATCGCTGATCCAACTCCGCAAATGCGTTCGGATCTGCGTTCGGATTCGATTTCATATATTACTTTGTTATTTTTGCATTTATTTTGATGTATTTGAGTAATCCCACCTCCGGCCATTCATAGTCGTCAATGGTAGAATGCCCTAGTTTTTTTATTATAAATAGAGTGTTAGGGGGCTCTTTAGGACTATTGCAGATTTTGGAGAGTTCATTCCCGTAATCCCGCAATCATCTCACGATGTCGACTCTGTGGAACCCTAGGTGACGACTCCTAGGAGCTTATCTTCCTCCCCAAGGTATTACCTAACCCAAGCCAACTTTTCCCCACCTCTAACCCCTCTACCGCCGCCCCATACTCCCCTCACAGCCACTGCTTTGTTGATTCTCATTCCCCACAGCCGCCGCCCCCCTTTCCTAACCCTAACAGTAGCCGCCGCCCATCCATCCACCCCAACAACAACCACCGTCGGCCTCCCCACCATCTACAACCACTGCCACCCCCTTCTCCCAGCCCCGCGGTAGCCAATCTTGCTGCCTACAACCACCAGTTTTGCCACCGCCACCCCACCCCCCACCCCCCTTCCGTGGAACCACCTCCAAACACCCCCTCCTCCATTAGATCTGTCCAGATCTGGGCAGTACAGCTCAGATCCAGTCGCCCCCATCTACCCAGACCACCTCCCATAACCCGGATCCACTCCAAACCGTCGGATCCACCCTCCCGCCGCCCAGATCCGCCTTTATATAGCTCGATCGACCCCTTTTCGGACCGAATCCGCTTTCCACCGTCAAATCCAGTCATATGTGTTCTCATCCCGCTTTCGGTTCCACATTGGATCACCGTCAAAGCGCTTCCATCTCAGAAATCTCCATTGCCTTGGACAGTCTCTCTATTCGGTGATTCACTTATTGTATTGGAAGATTATTTTCAGCATTATTATTATTGATATGGATCTTATATTTGCTAAGATAAATTGTGTGTGGATAGATCGTCTCGAATCACTTGTGATTTGCAGGTGCATTTCATTTTCTGTGCGCTGTGTTTTGACCCTCCGAGCGGAGGAAAACCATTAAATGATTTGCTAACTAAATGTTGTTCTTCTTTTAAATATTATTATGTGGGTCGATTATTATTATTGCTTGTATTAATTTGTCGTCGTCACCGACGGTATCATTGCATATAGACTAGGGTTAGCGTGTCAGGTTCTCATCCTCATCCCTAGTAGTCCTGGATTTGTGCACCTCTTAGTGTACCCTAAATCACTTTGTATCTCCTATGAGTGGAGCGGTGTCATTGAGAAATGATGTTGTTAACTACATGTACATTCTATATTGCATCTAAGGTTTCAAAGAAATTTGACTTTATAACAGATTAATTAAAGGTAACGGCATTAAAACTGAATCTTTTCAGATTCACGTCTCCGCCACACATAAATTTTTCTTTTCTCAAGCTTGCATAATTTCATCAATCATGGATGATTTAAATATATAAATAGCATACTTGTTGGATTTAATGTGCAGATGATATGAGAAAAAGTAGTGGAGGTAGAAGAACTAACAATGATAGCATGTCATCGAAAGGGCAAAGTTCCAATAAACTTTTGGAACCTGCATTTGAAGCATGAGAGAGAGAGCGGCGTCAAGAAGATAGCGGTTCTTACGTTTGGCTACGTCATTTTGTTGAGGGGTATAAGCACACGATGTTTGGTGAATGACTCCAAATTCCGAGCAAAAGTTTGCAAACTCGTGGCTAGTGTATTCGCGAGCATTATTAGTGCGAATAGTTTTGATGGTCGTGGATAATTGCGTGAGGGTCTGAAGGAGGAAAGTCTGAAAGACACGTGGAAGCTCGGAGCGATCCCGAAGTAAATATAATCATGTCATTCGAGAATAATCATCAATAAAGGTTAGAAAATAGTGGTAGCCATAAATGCTAGTGAGATTGTACGGTCACCAAATATCGGAATGTACTAAAATAAAAGGAGCAGAGCTCCGAGTACAATGAGATACAAAAGATGAACGAGCCTGCTTGCCGAAAATACAAGATTCGCACTGAAAAGGAAGAAGAGAAACATCTGGTAGAGCCTTCTGGAGGACTGGTAAAGGGGCATGCCCCAGACGCCGATGTCAATCGACGAAGGAGACGGAAGAGAGGATAGTAGGGGAGTCATCAAGAAGGTAGAGCCAGTTTTTCAGTCGTCTTTTACCAATGATATTCCGCGTTTGTCGATCCTGTATCAGAAAATAAGATGTAAAGGTTACAGAGCAATTTAAATCAGTGGTGAGCTGACCAACAGAAAGTAAATTAAATGGGGATCCTGGAACATGAAGAGTGGAGCATAGAGATAGAGAAGAAGTGAGCGATATCCGCAGAGCCGGAGCCCGGAACAGTGTCCTCATTGGCCACTGTGATACACTTAGGATGAGGAGAATTCAGGTACTGATGTGGCCGCAGGGAGGTGATGTGATGAGTGGCACCTGAATCCACTATCCAACGCGGACTAGTGAAGAGACAAGTGATACCTTCATGTGAGATGGAGGCAGCCGAGGTAACGGAGGCAGGTGGGCGACTGAGCAGACCATGAAGTTGTTGGAGCTGAAGTCAGACCTCTTCAATGTCAGTACGAGTGATCGAAGGGTCGTGGGCAGCAACGGAAACCTTTGGAAGAGGAGGAAGCTCATGCTTGCGATAACACGTGGCCTCAAGGTGGTCGTCCTTACCGCAGAAGGAACACTTTGGTCGTGGTCGGTCTCCCCGACCTCGAGAGCCGGAAGCCCCCCCCCCCCCCCCCCGAGCAGAAGGTGGAAGGGGCGGTAAGGGCACGGAAGTCTACTGAATGAGAGCCGGTGACGGAGGTCCACAACCATCAGGAGGTGGGGAGACCTTGAGCAACATGGAACACACATCTGATATGGGACTAATGAGGAGAAAAGAAGAAAACTAAATAAACGGGCTCCAATATGGGCCTCTTTACATGGGCTTTTCCAACATTAATGAATGCCTTTATATAGGAATATTGGGGCTGAAATGAAGGCATTTAGGTTTTGGAGTGAAAATAATCCTCTAAAATATGGATCGTAGTGCCAACTCCACTCCCAGTGATGCTGACACCTCGAGTAAGCCTCCTTGTCTCGTTCGCTAACTTGCTATAGCCAGTCGAGCCTTTCTCCCCCTCATTCCCAACGCCAGTTACCACCTCCCGACACTCCTCTACCATAGCCGCCACCCTCTAGCTTTTCGACAACAAGTCGTCGTCGACCATCCCATCCTCCGCCTGTCCCCTTTTTTGCCGACATTTTTCTGAATTTGTGTTAGAAATTGCGGAAGCTCATAAGTTAGTCTTTCCTACATTAGCTGCGTTAGGACCAACACTCCCTTCTGACAATCCTAATCCTAGACCATATCCAATGAACCTTCCTTCTGATCTTCCTCCGGTAGCACCTGTAGCGTAACACCGACAAATAGATTATGACCTCAAACAATTCATAAGTTAAAACCGCCAACCTTTGTTGGAGGTTTGTCTCCCTTGGAAACTGAAGATTTGATTCTCCGCATAGAAACGATCTTCCAAGTGATAGACTATCCTGAAAATCGAAAGGTAGGATTAGCCTCCTTTTTACTCGAAGGTGCAGCTAAGCGTTGGTGGAATAATATCGTCGCTACAGTTCGTCAGAAGTGGCCTTATAACGTGGCCAAACTTTCTTCATGAATTTACAAATTGGTTTATGCCGCAATTAGAGAAAAGAGTCTTACACGACAAATTCCTACGACTCGTTCAAGAGACAAAAACAGTTCTGCAGTACGAGACAGAATTTTCCAAATTAGCATACTATGTCGATTCTCTCGTAACCACAGAAGAAAATCGTTGCCGACAATTCCAACAAGAATTGCAAGACGACATTCGCAATTTGCTAGTGCCTCTTGATATTTTAGAATATGGGAAGCTGGTCGAGAGGGCACGATTGGTGGAGATTGATCAAGAAAAATCTCAAAAACGTCGAGAGAGTGGTAAAAGAAAAATAACTGAAGTGCAGACGCAAGAGGAACCCCAAAGTAAAGATGCTAAGACTTTCCAGACTGGCCCATCAACCAGTAATGCATCTCAAACAACTTCGACGAAATGCGCCAAATGTAACCGATTTCATCGAGGAGAATGTTTACTTGGAGCATGTTATTATCGTCGTCAACCTGGTCATACAAAGAAAACATGTTCAAAGCTTCTGCAAAAAGAAATTAACTTTTGTGGACAACCTCCTCTACAACAACCCCAAGTATATCAAATGTTTGTTGAATCGTTGGCTTCGGCACCTGCGCCTGCTCCTGTCCCAGCTCCAAATCATCCTCCAGAAATTCATGAAGAATGTTTAGTCCAACTGCGAGCGTTCAATTTAGAACAGTATTGCAAAAAATAAAATGTAGTTTCTTTGATGTACATTTTATAAATATTATAAATATTGTACGAATCTAATTATCTTTATGTTTTCAAGGACGAAGACACTGTTAAGAGGGGAAGAATTGTGACGACCCCAAATAATGCGCTAATGAAAATTAATTATTCCCCGATGATGAACAAAAGGCAAATCGAAATTTTTTTCGAATATTTTTCGCGTTTTTTCGTTTCATTATATTTGTTAAATTTGTTTTCAGTTCTTTTTGTGGATGCGGTGCCAATAGCCAACCTTATAATTATTTTGAGGGCTTTAGTATTTTGAGTAGTGGGTTGCCATTTATGATAAATGGGCTTGAGTAATGGGCTGCATTAGGTGTTGGGCTGGCTGAGATTGTTGGGCTGGCTGATTATATTTGGGCTGATTGGTTTGGTGTGGGGTTAGCTGGAATTGCAACTTGGCTATGCCACCTATTGGCTTATGGGTTACATTGGGTGGCAATCCAGTGGCTTTTTCTTGCCGCTGACCGCTTATCCTCTGTTATTAAAACAATTTGAGCTCTGTTTCTCCTGCACATTTCATTCTGCCGCTACACTGCTCCTGTGATTTCTTCTCTCGGCTACTTCTGCTACTTTTGCTACACCGGCTTCATCTCCTTCTTCTTTTTCCTCTTGTCTCTAGCTTTCTCTCTGTGTTTCTGAGCCGTTGTTGCTATAGTGCCATCGACCTTGCTGTGTCGACGACTCTACTGTGCCGACGATTATGTTGTATCGCCGAATCTTTTGTGTCGACGGTTCTTTCGTGTCGTTTAGGGCTTGTTGCTGCTCTGTTGTGCCGCTTAGGGCTGCTGCTACTGCTTCCCTCTACTTCTCCCTATCTCTGCCCCTGGTTTAGGGCTTGTCGCTCCCGAGCTACTCCTGTGTAGCTGCTACCGCTCCCGAGTTGTTACTGCTCCTTGTTGTTGCTCCCGAGCTGCTGCTGCTCCCGAGCTGATGTTGCTTCTTGCTACTTCTGTGTAGCTGCAAAACCGTGCCTTTCTCCTCTCCCCTCTTGCTGTAAGGAAATTTTTCTCTTCCTTTTTACAGATTTGGTTATTACATTACTTCTCTAGTTGGCTATTTTGGGCTCTTTGGGTGTTAAAGTGCTGATTAAGGCTCTATTTGTTTGGGCGTTTCGCAACTCCGTTTTTGGCAAACGCCGCCGGAAGGAGAGTAAACAAATGAATCTCTGGCGGCGTTTGCTCTGTTTCCACCCGCCCGCCTTGAGAAACGCCCCAAAAAGCTCCGTTTGGAGCAACCACCTCCCCCCTCCGGTTCGAACTCTCTGTTTCCACCCGCCGGATCGACCCGCCACCGCTAAAACAAATGAAGCCTAAATTGTCAGATACATTTTTGGGAAGCTGATGTTATTTGATTGTTGGATATAAGTTATGGGAGCTTGTGTTAATGCTAGACAGCCATTTTTATTTGCTTAATATTTCTGTGCAGTCCTTAGAAATGTTGCTTTTGTGTCAAGGTTGTGCTGATTGAGGGATGGGTTTTGAGCTATTTTAGTTTGAGCTATTTAATTGTTGTTTCCATGCTATTTCGACGTTGTTTTTGAGGTACTTATGAGCCGTTTTTGCTATTTTGTGTCGTTTCGACGGCTAAAGTTGAGATTTGCAGTCTCGGTCGAGGACTGTTTTGGTTGGACAGCTCGTATTAAGATTTTATTTATCGTTTTTGTTTACTTTCGAAATTTAACGGATTTTAAACATTTATTCGTATATTTGTTAAAAAAACATTAATGCTACGAATATCAAGTGACGCAACCCAAATAAAAAGTGCGTACAAATTCAGTGGTTCCCGAGGCCCTGAAATAAGAGGATGACGTCACAAGATCACCGTGGCGGCAATGCGAACAAGAATGTGGATAAAGGCAAGGTCGTGGTGAGATTCTTATTTCTTGAATTAAGTTTAATTCACATAATTTCTTATTTCAGTTCTACTTTTTGGAATAAACATTGCATGTGCATATGAGTTTAACTCAATGATATATCGATATGGAATAAATGTGGGCGAGGGAAAAACATACAAAAGATACATATTTCTGAGGGGATTATTTTATTAAAACTCATGTTTTCATGAAAATTACGATCAAGATAAGAACTAATTTAAAACTCGGCATAGGAAAATGTGAAGGATTCGAATCCTATGATGTAGAGGCATCTACTGATGGATTCATCATTAGGGGTGAGCCTACAATTTCACTCTTCAGGTGTGTGGCCAATTCAAGTTTGCATACCTGAGCATTTCATATTTTATGTAACTAAAATGAAGGGGGTAATTTAAGAATCAATCTTGAGAATAAATAAAATAATTGTTTTATTGTAATGTATGCATATTGTTATCTCCCCTTGTTTGTATGTATGACTATTCACGAAATATTTTTTCTCACAGTCATAAATTTTATGACTAACCCTTTGTGAATTTATTTTTTTTAAGGCATCAGGAGCTTCTCTCAGTGCACCAAAGAGAGTTCCGCCGGAAGAATTAGCGAAGGTATGGCTGAAGATATTTATAAGCATTGGTGAAGCTCAGGAAAGGCATAAAGCCTCTTGTAGAGACCCTTATTGTGACTTTTGTATTGAGTATAAATAAATATACTCATAATTTATGTATCGAAAAAAGTAAATAAATAATGGATGAATAAAAAATGATCTTTGTACTGTGTTTTTAATGTTGCGGCTCTTTTTATTGAAATAATGTTTGATCGTTAAATCATTTGGGAAGCCCGAAAATTTGGGTCTTCACATTTAATTTCATGCATTAGCTTCGAATCTAGTCTGCATATCAACCAACCGCTATTGATGTGCTAGGGTTTAGAACTGTCATTGGGAGGCTAGGTAGTAAGAAAGTTCTAAACCCTTCAGGCGTTAGGTATATAGTACCAGTAATTGAGAATCAACTTGCATGATTCAAGAATTGAGTCAAGCTCTAAACCCTATCCAACCATGTTGATTAATCATGTAGGTTGATTCTCAATTCTTGAATTTAGGGACTAGGACCAGAACCAAACTTCAGCGGAAGGGAAGGAGAATAAGGAAATGAGATAGCAGAATGCTGATTGCAGAAGTTGGGAAGTGAACTACAAAATTAAGGTAGTGAAACTAGCAAACTACAGGTTCCGCGGTCATAACTGTAAGCAAATAAGTACTAAAACATAAAGTAGGTATATTAGTAGTGCAGCCAGTGTCCCACTGGTTTGATAGATGGACCACCCCACACTAGAGGCATGTTTACGGGTTTTATTTCATTTTATTGCGCAGTTTTCATTTTTAGTCTTCCTCATTTAAGGTAGTCCCCCTGTTGAGGCCGAGAAATTGGCTTCAAAATTCGAACTGCAGCATGGGGCATGGGCCGAGATTACTAACCCACTGAGGTAATAATCATCGGCAAGAATAAACAATCAAGAGCGAAAGAGAAGTTTCATTGCTTTAATTGATACAGAATAGCTATAGCCTAAAGATCTTGTCACGCACACAGGAGTGTATGGGAACTAAAGGCATCAAATGCGCAACAAAAAATACAGGAAACCCTAGGCATGATCAATGTGAAAACCAACAAATCAAGAAATAAGTTTATACTTGCGAAAAAAATCAGATTTCGTGAAGAATAACTAACGTTTGAGAACAAAACGCAGAATAGTATACACGTCTCTACAAGTATCCACACGAAAGCCGAAAAGACCTCGCAGTCCGTCCAATGGGCTAGGGCCTAGAAGATGATATCCCTTCTCTAACATGAAATGCTAGTTCGGTTTCTACAGAGATTCTCTTCTTCCTCTTCTCTCTCAGCGTTCTTTGTTCTCACTACAGGAATGACCGAATGAGGGGCAGAAAAACGGTTGCTTGCTCTCCAAGTTAGATACTTGAGAACCCTAAAAGGACGCTTCTCAGGCACGCCCTGAAAGCATGCGAGCCTTCAGCTGCATTCTGTTATGGGCTTTACTCGGGGCGGTGGTCGGAGTAGTGGTCGGAGGCGGAGATGGTGGTGGTGGAGAATACAACAAAGCCCTAACCACGTCTGCCTAAGAGGGGTTGCTCGTTAGAGGAGAGAGTCACCAAGATTTCACAACAAGTGGACAAGAATTAGAACTCTTTCACTCCTTACCTTCTCTTCATACATGACAAGGGGTATATATAGGACTCTAGGGCATAATTGTAAATACAACAAGGGACATTAATAAAATGCGCAACTCAAATGACTTACTATATTAAAGACTTGACCTCTAATAAAGACTCAAAACAACATAATAGGAATATAATATGATAAATGGTAGAGGAGCCGAAATCGATCCATAACAGCTCATCAGTCATAAAAAATCGAGTTTGCCCTCCAGCTCAAACTTCATGTGGATGGCTCAGTGATTTGGAATCTTGATCTCCCGCCAGAATAACGTCTAGTAGTGCATCGCGTCTGTGATGGCTTCAACGAGGAGCGGCGGCGGCGTCGAAACAACGAGCAGCAAAAGGGATGTGTCGGCCGTGGTAGGTGGAGCGGTGGGGAAGAACAGTTGCACGGCAACCGGAGGGGCAAGGGCCTGTGGCAATATTGGATCTGGCGGAGTGGCGGTGCACAACAGCGACAAGGCTGCTGGATAAACGACGGCCGGCAGCAGGTACGAAACCGTCGAGATCGGCGGAGCAGGGGTCAGCGGAGCAAGTGCCGACAAAGGATGTGGCGAGTTAGCCGGGGCCAGCGGGGCCGAGGCTGGCAGAGCAATGACTGACATCAATGGAGGAGTGGCGACTGCATGGACTGGTGGCGGCAGTGGAATGATGAGAAATTGTTTACTTTTAGTGATTATGTCTTCAAGTAGGATGAGGATGGCGACGTTGAGTCGATGTGTCTCGTGAGCGAGCTGAGTAGCCTCTGAATCGGAAGGTGGGATTGGTGCAGATATCATTATGACTTTGTGAGGATACAAGAAATTAAATTAATTACTGAAACGGTAATTAATTAAGTAGATTTATATATGTGAATGGTTGGCGGTTTGGTGGGCTCAAGAAAGGGGATGTGGGGTTCAAGGAAAGGAGCAGACGATGTTTATTGTTGAAGGGGTGTGAGGCTCGAGAAGGGGCTTGATGCGACAAATCAATCGTGATATGGGATGGAAACAGCGCCTTCATGCAGGTGGCTAGAAATAAGGACTTCGACGTTGATGATGCAAATAGATGGAGACATGAAGTAGCGACTGTTGGAAAGAAGATGATGCAAAGTTTGGCGGGACAAAGGTATGTGTAGAAACGAAAGGCGGTGGCTTCTGCTAGATGGCGATCTGGACAGATGAGTGTGCGGCCTATGGAGATGAAGATGGTTGGTTGTAGGAGTATCGACTGGGTGCGACCTGGCTGGAGATGAAGGAAGCTATGTTTTTTGTCAGAGGAAACAGGGGTTGCGGGAGTCGATGAAGAAAAGAAGGATCGTTGATGATGAAAAGGCGACGATGCAGAGGACTCCAGCGTAGGGGTGCAAGTTGAGTTGACCCGGCTCGAAAAAAGCTCGACTCGAGCTCGAGCCTGTCGAGCTCGAGCTCGAGCTCGATTACGAATCGAGCTCGAGCTCATCTAATGTTGTTCATGAGCTCACGAGCCGGCTCGCGAGCTTTTTATTTATACATTTTTTATAAAAAAATAAAAAAATAATAAGAAAAATAAGAAAAAAAAGCTCATGAGCTAAAAAGCTCGCGAGCAGCTCGAGCTCGATAAGTTGGCCTCGAGCTCGAGCTGAGAAAAATGAGCTCGTCGAGCTCGAGCTCGAGCTTGGAAATTTTGCCAAGCTCGACTCAAGCTCGACTCGAGCTCGACTCGTTTGCACCCCTACTCCAGCGGCTGTGGGGGCGGCTTGTTGTGGTCGAACAGCGAAAGAAGCGAAGGAAATGTGTGTAGCGGTAGAGGACCTTGCGGAGCGCTGGAAGGATGTGTCAGAAGCGGCATCGGGGAGAAGATGGCGTGTAAAAGAGCATTGGTACATCTGATACCAAAGTTGTTATGGGCTTACTCGGGGTGGGGGTTGTAGTAGTGGTTGGAGGTGGAGATAATGGTGGTGGAGGATACAACGGAACTCTAACCGCGATTGCCTAAGTGGGGTTGCTCGTTAGAGGAGAGAGTCACCAAGATCTCACAACAAGGGGGCAAAAACTAAAACTCTTTCATTGTTTACCTTCTATTCATACATGACAAGGGGTATATATAGGACCCCGAGGCATAACCGTAAATACAATAAGGAGCCAAAATCGATCCATAACACATTCCTAGCTATTGTCCAGCCTTGTTGAAGCCTCACAGATCCTCCCAGGTGGCGACCAGAGCCCTCCAGTCCCCCCCTGCCCACTCCTGATCAATTCACTGCCTTCCCACCTGCTATCCAGATATTTCCAACCCCACCAAGGGTTGAAAAACCACCCCCTGCTGCTTTCCAGCTACCAAAAAATATTTATTGTGGCTAGTTGCGTTCGTCCAGTCCCCAAGAATACCTATTACATCTACACAACCCCCTGATAACCCCCTAAGCATTCCAACACAAGTATGATATGCACACACGCCACCCAAGCAAGCTACAATGCCTTCATTATTCTAGTGCTTGTACGCTGCTTACATACTGCATCAAATTCTATCTCCATCTCTTCTGCGCTCCATGCTATTTGCAGATCTTTACGTTTAGTATTGGGCTCATTGTGACCGAGCTTACATAATTATTCAATTCCTTATTTGTAACCGTCTTTTTCTTTCATATTGTGTGCATGAATTAAATTGTGGAAAACTCCGTCGTCTATTATGAACCCTTAGTAAGTCGTAGGACTAGTGTGCCAAGACTATAATTAACAGTTAAATTTGATTATTATACGAGTAAGTGCACATGACTTAATTCAAACTTGGCTCAAGCTACCCTAAGATTGGATTCTTGTTTTTGGTTTACATCGACTAGTGAACAGTTAATTTGTAAGAACAGCAGTCAACTCAATCTCCACTCCAGCCACAAAATTTAGAGCTTTTCTTCTTGGGTTCATTGGGGTTTTCCTAACAATCGATTCTTTCTTTTTCAGTCTTCCTCTTAGATTCACACTTTCTCTACAAGATTGTTATGTTTTGACTATAATAAAAATATGAGAGGGGAAAACCAACGTGAGTTGCACCCTCGGTTGAAATTTGCTAATGCTAAGAGCCACGTGCAAGATCTGGATCTTATGAGACTTGCCAAATCCAACTTTAAGTCCAATTAAAGCTCATATATGGTCAGAGGTTAGAAATTGATAAGGATAAATGTTTAGGACGGTATAATAGTAATTATGAGTAAATGCAAATATTTTTATGATATAGCAGTTAAAAAAATAAAATAAAGGTAGCACTTGTATATTATTTCTTTTTGTTTTCTTCTTTCGTAATGAATTTTAAACAAGAAATACAAAATTGCCATGAACTTGGGGATAGTTTCCAGCAAACCTTCAAGATTTGACTCAAAAAGTAGTCGCCATATCTCTTCGGCGTCTTAGTCTCAATGACATGAACAACATCCTGCAATCGATATAATAACCATAAGATAATGTAAAGAAGTGCCCTGAGTATAAATTTGTTTAGACAATATTTCATTTATTTTGGGCATCCATTTGAATGAAACTCATTTCTTTTGCTGCTGTGATTAAAAATACAGTAGCAAAATGTTAGGAAAGGAACTTTGGAATGATGATAGAATCATAAACATCAGCTGCATAATAGCAACAAAAAATGTAAAATAATCAAGCACCAATAGTTTTTTCCTTAAAACCTAAGAGAATATCTTGAGAATTATCATTCCTAGATAGAACTTGCTGAAAACTTACATCAATGATATAGAAATCAACATCGGAATTGTTGATGATCTTTCCGTCACTATTTACTGCGTGCATTTTATGCTTGTATGTCATCAAAATGGTCCTGCCAACAGATAAAAGCAATTTATGAAAAACTATCATTAAAACAAGGACAAAAAATAACCAAATTTTAAAACTCAGCTTGACTGCCAAAAGAACCAAGAGTAAAGAGGAAAAAAGTGAAAAATGAAAAAAATTAGTCAACCTTAGAGTAGCTTCATCCACTTCCATATATGTGGAAAGCTTCGCAACGGTTATTTTGGAATACAGTTTCAAGAAGCTGCGAACACTGGCAAGTAGTTGTTGTTGCTTCACCTCATACAGAAATAGCTTCAGCTGCAACCTATAAGCATCCTAAAGAAAAACCAAGAGCATTTTAGTATCTTTGGTGAGCTAAAACTCAGTTTACAAAAACACAAATGTGCTGATTACATGACATTGATGCCATAAAATTGTCATGTACATTTTGCTTTATATATAAAAAACCTAGCATTACTCTAAAGCCAATCTTCACCAGGTATAACAGAAACAGCGCAAAATGGGAAGACAAAATTACACAAGTGAAAACTTCTCTATAAGTACTACATTTTTTAATCTACTACACAATAATACAGGCAAGAGAAAAATCCATACCTGATTGTAGTTAGTAAGAGGCTCCTCCAGAACAGGAGCTGAAGCAGTAATGAATTTTGGACAAGCATAAGAAAAAAGTTCATCATATATAGCATAAGCTTCATCATCAAATCTCTGCATCTTCACCATCTTATCATTGTACTTCTCCTTCAATTGAGCACCCACATTCTCATCAATGAGTTTTGTTTGGGGGCAGAGCGAAACGCAAATTGCTAACATAGCATACATTTGTTCATTTTTCTTTAAGATCTGATCATATTGTGGAGATTTCTGATGGAATTGTTTGTACTTCAGTATGGACAGAAGGATCTTATTGAATTCTCGTATTGCCTCAACATACCTTTCCAACAAAAAACTAAATTAGAGACAAAATTGGCAGTGAATGATTATTAAGATGTAAAAAATATAAATCAAATAAATAATTATATGGTACATGGACAGAAACCTAAAGCATAATAATCAATACATAGAAATTTGATATTCTAATTCAAACTCTGAAGCAGAATTACTACATTAACTTCAGCATACATATTACAGAGTGTGTTCAAGTTCAATTCTATGAAAAAGAATCTCATGTGATGAATAGAAAAGAGATTCAGTATTTCACAAAAATGTTATAAGGATAAACAAAACAAGCTTCTAGGAAATAAAGTGAAAAAATTGGATATAGATAGTGGAGAAATGAGAAAGTCTTGTGCTCAAAGCCTAAATAGATGTCTGATTTCACATTAAATTACAACAGAACAGAAACCGCTAAGGAAAAATACATGATTGTGTTTTCAAATAATCATGCTTGGGCAAGCTTACCGTCTTAACATTAGATTCGCAAACCCATAGTGATATATAGTGGATATTTGACTTCCAATCACTATAGTGTAAACACCTTGCTCGTTTATATCAATAGGAGCCAAGCACTTCAACCCAGTATGGTAGTCTCCCAAAAGACAATGGACCCTGAGCAACCCAATCATGCTGTAATAACCCAGCATTTTCAGAACATTGCTTCCACCTTCATAATCATATCCATCAGTAGCAGTAAATTGTTCAAGGCCTTCTTTCTCCCTTTCGAGTATCTGGATGATCATGGACTTCTCAACAAGTGCTTGCAGGTAATTAAGAACCCCATATACATTCCATGCCTACAAATATATAAAAAATAATTAAAATTCTGTGGGCACACATAATTTACTTAGATGAGAAGGTTATGCAATGGTAGAAGGAAAAAGAGTAACAAAAAAAATTGACTAAGAAATCAAAAAATAAGATACAAATATGTTCGCCATATGACCAAAAAAAGACTGGCAAACCTTAATAACTTATCTACATATAAATAGCTTATATATATATATATATATATATATATATACCTTTATTATAAAAGAAGATCTTTGGGCTTCTTCTTTGGTCTTCAAAAAGGACCGCCAACATAATCATATCCATTGATCTTAGACTTGTAAATTCTCACAGTTTCTTCTTCTCTAGGAATGGGATGACTCTCAGCCAGTCCTCCACAATATTTCCCGATCATCTCTCCCTGTGTAATCTCGCTCATCTCTCCCATCCATGACAAGTTCCCGGCAGTCCAACTCTGCTTTGTCTCCCTGACCGAGACAGCGTCAAGCGCAATCCAATAATCCACCCCCCCCCCCATTTCCCACATCCACCAGCATCTCTGCGCCTTCCACTTCTACGCCGACGACATGAGCCGCTAGATCGAAACCTGCCATTCCTATGACCATCTCAATGAGGACGTCCACCAGTGCCTCATCTTTGACTCCCTGGAACCTAGCATCCACCTAATCGGCATTGAGTACATCATCGTGGAACCCATCTACCGCAATCTCCCTGACGAGGACCGGCTGTTGTGGAACTCGCATGAGTTTGAGATGAAGAGCGACGTCCTTTTCTTCCCCGATGTTCCCGGCATTGTCCAGCACCAGGGTCTCAAGAAGGTCGCCAAGACATATAGGAATACCTTGCACTTCTGACACGTCAATTGTGGTGATGAGTTGTCATTGGGGATCTATAATCTATGATGGCGCTTACCAGAGATGGCAAGCTCCATGATAATCTATCCCAAGATATTCTTAATTCACATTGTTCTTAGTGTTTTATAACTATAACTACCATTTCTTGCATTTTCCATATGCATTTTGCTTCTTTGTCACGATTTAAGATTTTAATGTTTCTCTTTATCTTCTTCAATGGAGAATGTATAAATCAACATGATATCCGTGCATGAAAATAAAAATCATTGGTAGAGGGGACAAAAGGTCGGACGGTGGAACAAGAGGCCCAAAAGACCGCAATATAGTGCTGGAAATATATCTTTATTATAAAAATAATTTAATTAGGCTTCAACTCACCGGCGAGCGCAGTCTGTTTGCACAAGCAGAGCACGAGTTCCGCAAAAAAAGTCTAGCATAAGGGCAAATCAGCCTTCTCATGGTCACAGTTAGGGACAAGGGTGAAGCCCTGTGTTTGTCTACTTGTTTGTATGTGGGGGCAGTCTGCAAGAGAGTAGAGCACAAGCAAAGACCCGTGCTTGTCCGTTCGCAAGAGAGCAGTTGATACTTATCCTTTTCTTCTTGTATACACACCTGAGCCTGGTGAGCTTTGAGCCTTTGGTGCGTCGCGCGCCTTTGACAATATAGGCTCGCATATGTCATGAAGGATGATGATGTTGTGAGAAACCATAGCCTGTGTGGTGTTGGGATCGAAGAAGAGATTGCAGCGTGATCTTGAAGTATTAGTGGGGTTCCTTGTACGAAAATAGCTTAGAAAAACTATTGTAAGTGCGGTTAAAGAAGAAAGCGGTGGAATAACTAAAAGTGTTGGATGCAGGAGAATCATAGGGGTCAGAGGCAACACAGATTGAGGCGGCATCACTATTGGGCTTGGCGGTGATGGTGCCTGTTGTTTGAACTGCAGGGAGAGAACAACCGGAGGCAATGGCTGCTCCGGTAAAATCACGCTCCCAAAGTGTGCAGACATGGCAAGTTTGCCAATGTTGATGGTGAGTCAGGAAACTGCGACTTGGTGTGATGTCAACATCTCCAATAACTTCAAGAACATCGAACGAAGATCCAATAATGGAGTAATTAATCATTGTTTGTGCTAGGGGTGGCGCAATGCTCAACTAAAACTAGGAAGGTGATGGGCTCGAAGGGTAGAGAACATGCAAGCGGCTAGAGGTAGGAAGGCTCAAGGAATTGAAGTCTTCACAGCTCAACCCTATTAAAAGCAGAATGAAGAGGACAGGCATGTTAATCTTTGGATGTAGGTCGATGCTCGAGTGTACGTACATTGGAGGACTCCTCGTGCAGGAAGGAAGAAATTGTGGCCTGCGGAGTGGACAACATCGATGGTTGCTTTTAAATACAGGGCGCTGGGGCAAAGGAAAGCGACTGTAGCGATCATACGCTATTGATTCCTTTAGATCTAAGAGACGAAGGGTCGGAGAGGGTGGCTGGGGTGGAAGAGAACAAAACAGGTGATAGAATCCTAGAACAGAGGAAAAACTCTACGAGAAAAAAGGCCTAGATTGGTCAGAGCTGAGAGAGAACTGGCGGAGAAACTAGAAGAACAAAACTAAATTTTATTAAACTTCTCGATATCATTCTTACAGCCAGTGGGTTATATTTATAACCCTATTTTACATTGAGTCTTATCTATAAGGGCACACGGTCATCTCTTGGATGTTACATTGTCTTAGCCTTTAAAATGATGTCATCATCATTTGTTCATCAGATAAATAATAGCTGGTTTGAAAAGAAGTCACAATATCAACATGCTTTGAGCTTGATGTGGGAGTACTGGATGAGTTGATAGAGGACAGCAACCTTCATACTTGTTCCCCATTCAATTACTAACAAAGTATCATCTTGTCGGCTTAGTTATTAAAGACGCAAGGCGCAAATAGATCTTGGAGCCTAGGCGCAAGGCTCAAGGCGTAGGCGCGCGCCTGACGAATGCAAGTCGCAACCACATTCATTTTAAATAATCAGCATCCAACATCATTTCAGCATCTCGATCAAAATTTTCATCTACTCTACTAATTAATCGTTCATTATTACCGTTTATATCTCTTAAAAAATAGAATCAACGTAAACACTTGCATCATATGCAAGTCTCAATGTGACAAGCCCTCCCCTTAACTGCATGTATTGGACCTTGCCATCATTCAAAACTAGCTTGTTGTAACCTAGTCAAGTCTTTGAGTTCCAGGAAAACTAGCCAACTAAACCTCCAGAACAAATCTACGATTGGATTTTCATGAATAATCTGGATCCAAAGCTAGGCTTTTCATTGGACAGAGATAGTCAAATTTCAATATTAGTGAAGAGGTTATTTATAACCACAAATCCCACATCTGAGAAGCTACTAACATATTCCCCTTCTAAATCAAAGCAAGGGTCGTTAACAGTAGCAGTATGAGCAGAGGATTCTTTGACCAAATATATGAAACTTATTTTGCCAGGGTCAAACACAAAATTATTGATGTTCCTTGATTGTTCAAAACGAACTCCGTTGGGTCCATCCAGAGCAATAGGTCTACCACATAATAATCGAAATAAAGTTCGTCAAAAATGACCTCATGGTTTTTTTTTATTTTGGTTGTGCAAGGAAACAACACAAAAATCATTTTGAGCCCGCGCCATCAATTCGGTGGTAACACTGATTTGTTCAAGAACTGTATTGTGAACATCTATTATTATTGGTGACGAATTGATGACTGTTGCAATCTGTTCCTCAATAATTATGGGAAATGAATCTTATTCCTCTTCCTCAATAAGAGCAAGACTTATATTGTAAAGGTTTTTCACATTCTCGTCAGGCCGCGAACTCGATCAAGGAAGACTGTTGAAGTTCAAAAAATTGTCATTGGGTGGTACCAATGAGGCTCGAAGACATCAAAGCTACGTCACAAATTTTACTTGCAGGCTTCAATAGTAGTAAATAAGTCCTCTGTCATCATTGAAATTGTGGATGAAAACGGAATGAATGTGAAAAGGTGATGACGGAAAGCCTTGTTGTTGTGAAACGAAAGCAGTTCTTGAAAGGGGGAGCCCTGTTGCTGTGAGGTCAAAAAGGACTGCAAAAGTTAAATTTCTTGGGCATCTAGGTGGTGACCAAATAAGCCCTCTGTTGGATTTCCAATGTGCTGCATGGGCTGGAGATCTTTGTAGGTTCCATATTGAGGGCAGCGCAGGATCTTCTTTAAGATATCGCTTTGATTCAAGTAGAGACTTCGTTCTGGATCGCTGGTTCGGGTGAGGAGGTCGGAGTGTTGAGATATAACTGGCGAAATCATTGTTAGATATTGTTTTTGACTGGCAGAATCTATGGATTGAAGAACAACGACCAAGAACAAATCAGGTTAGTTTTCTTTCTGGATTTCAAGAACAACGACCAAGCATCGAGCACTGGGGTTGAATCTTGGATGGAAAATTAATGTAACCTAGGGTTAGGACTCTCCGAAATGAAATATTTTTAATCAAAATATTTTAGCTGTTATATAAAATTAAATTAGGGTTTTCAAAATAAGTGGATTTTGAATTTATAAGAGAGGGCCGAGCGGTCAAAATTCGAAGTTATCGCACGTAATCAAACTCGTCGTTGAACTATAGGAAATTCATGAATTTCGCTTGAGTAGAACTCTCATGTATTCTCCGGATTGAACCTTGCACGAGATTAGATCAACCACACGCAAATGCACAAAATAATAATTTATGACTAACGGGGATTAAAATAGCACGAACGTTCAATGTCAAGCTTAAGTTATTTAGCGAACTGCATAAAATTAAAGCGATGAGTGAGAGTAGGGCCTGTTTGGCTAAGTTGTGGTTGTGTAGGAAGCAGTGGCGGGAAACAGTGGTGCAGGAATCAGCTGTTTTGCAGTGGTGGAAAAATTTATGAAACTGTTTGAAAAAATGTATTTGTAGTGTTGTGTGAAACAGTGGTGCAAAACTAAACAGTAATGAAAATTAAACAGGAATACATATTTGTGAATTGATGATAAATTAAACAGTAATGAGAATTAACAATTTGTTCGACATAAATTTTTGCAATACAAATTTGTGAATTGATGATAGTCGTTTTTCTTCAACTCAAACAAATATCATCTGCAAAAAAGAGTTACGTCAGATTAGACAAATTTTATATAAAATAAATATTTTATTTGTTAAAGTACATTTGTATGAATCGTACCTATGAGCATTTTCTAATAGGTCTGCAATGAATTCTCTCAAAGCAGACATCTCAGTTGCACCTATCCCCTCATGTGTAACTGGCTCTACGCTCGGAGTTGTAACCCTGTCGGTTCGTCGATGTTGTGCCCTATGTTCGTATGTCTCAGGATGCACAAACGTTTCATCAAGATCACATGCTCTGAACTCTTGATCAATCCTAGACGGATGTCTTCTTATGTAATTATAGAGGGTCATTGTAGGCACAACAATTATGCATTGCTTTGAGAACGAGTATTGTGGCATCTTACTAAGGATGCGTCATTTATTTTTCCATACGCCAAAGCTACGTACAATAACAGAACGCAGAGATGAGTGCGCTTGATTAAACATTTCAGGCGACCTTCAGTTGGCCGATTGCCTTGAGCGAAGTCCGCCAAATGATATCTTGTTTCTGCAAATGGTTTCAGAAGGCATGTCTCTAACGGACATCCAGCATCAACCAAATAATATTTCCTTGTATTGAAATGATTTATTATGACCAAATTTTTAATAATAGTTAATAAATACTAAAATTCATTATTAATGCGGCGAGAAATTTACCTGGTGGCGCATATGGAAATTTACACCTTCTATCTCGCACAACTCGGTGATAAATGCGGCTATCATGAGCCGAACCCTCCCATCCAGGTACAACATATGCGAAGCACCTATTGAAATCGCACACTGTCATTACATTTTGGGTTGGTGATCCATGCCGACCAATATATGCAACTTGATCATGTACTGGAATGCAAGCATCCACGTGAGTCACATCAATTGCTCCAATGCAGTCCTTAAAATAAGGCATGTACCTGTCATCATTTTCAATATGCGCAGCAGTATGTTTGAACTGTAGATCAGTAGGAGCTATGATATCCATTGAAAAGCGTGTCAGTGCACGTAACCCTTTATCGAAATATCGACTAACTATTTTAGTTGAATGTTGGAAGCGTTCTGACGTCTTTCGTAGAGTTTCATGATGGCCAAGAATGTATAATGTCATTCCCAAGACCTCTCGGGTTGCAGTCCTTCTAGATCCTTTTAAACCATATGATTCTTCTAATAAATTCAGTAAGTCACAAAATATTTGTTTGGACATGCGAAAATTATAGAAAAACTTTCCTGGATGCCCTTCTAATAACTTTGTCACTCATTTATCCCCAGTTTGTTTTGAGATCATGCAAGATATCTTATTATTAGATCGCAAGCCGTATTCACTTATTACAAAAGATGTCGTTCCATCATGACATCTTTTATATCTGCTTCTTTTTTGTTAGCTTTACGAAATCTTTTTATGCCCGACGTCATTTTAGAAGTCGAACTAGCATCATTTCCTTTACTCGTGTCATCATTTCTTTTACTTTCACTCGTGGCACCATCAAATTGTGAGTGCCCACTATCATTCATGTTAGCAGTTAGAGTAGCAAAACTTTCTACTACTTGATCGTCATCATCAGAAATAGGCTCGAGTTCAGAAAACATAAGGTGCATTTCCCCCATGGATGGGATCCATGATTTCTCTCTCGTAGCAACTAACAGGCTAAACATTTTGTCCATTTTTTCTTCGAACTCAGGTGCTATGCCAGTATATCGAAATTTCTTGACGGCTGGTAACATTTAGAAAAAGAAAATACATAGTAATTGTCAACATCTAGAACAAGAATATACATAATTGTCTATAAGAAAAATAACTAAAATGGACAAATCTTAACCTTAATGCGTTCTTCCCACCATTCATCTGAAACATCAATTGTTCTTTTGGTTGGATTCCAACCCAAACCAGTCTCCCCTCTTTTGAGATCCCTCCATAGCTTCCACTCGCGTTTCAATTGATCTCATTTGTTCTTCAATTGTGCGCGAGTATAATTAAATATTGTACGTTCTTTGAAGTTTTTAATCAAGTTAGACCATCCATCTCTACTGATATGAGTGTTTGGTCTATTGTCTAATTCAATCTATTGTATACACAGGTCGCAAAATATGTGTACGTGTACAGACTCCCATTGTGCAACAATTGCACGTTCCTTTGATTTACCCATCACTTGCCTAAAAACAAAAATAAGATGTTTACTATACTCTGATGTGCATTAAGAGGTTTTTCTTAACTTCATCCTAATGATATCTATTTCTTTTATTTTGATTAAAAATCAATATGTGAAGATTGAATTGTATACTCTATGATAAGATCTATCTAAAAGTGTCGAAGCATGAATATTGTGGTTTATAATAAAATATTGCAATGAATATCTACACACAGAGATATATATATATAATCAGGCCATTGATCATGTCATTGCATGAACAGTACCCATCAGTTTCTCCCATTCAGAATAGCATAGATATAAACAAACACAAGGGAAATCTCAAATGAGTAAAACAAAAGGATGAACAAGGAATATCTACCATAAATAAAATACTATAAAATTGCGTAACAGCAATACAAAATCAGTGGGATCAACCACAAAAACATCATTTCAATTTAACAGTATCAAATAATAGATCTATTTAGTAGTACAACATCAGAAGCCGGAACATACGAGAGCTGTAATTGTTAGTAGTATTGACCAACAAAGCAATCTGAAGTTTAGATATATAGGAGCGTGAACAAAAAAGGGCAGAAACATCTCAGATCTGGAGCATATAAGAGGAAAAAGAGAACAATGTGCTGCATATATAGAGAGAGAAGAAATCACACAACAAAGGTAAAAAAAATCAGATCTGAAGTTTTAAAAATACATAAACAATTCAGATCTAAAGCATGTAAGAGGAAGAAGAGAACAGGGGCAGATAGATAGATATAAACAAACACAAGGGAAATCCACCTGTCGAAAGAGATATCGGAAGAGAAGAGGGCCGGCGTGGACGACGTGAATGCGAGAAGAGAGACGGAGAAGAAAATCGCGAATCTGGGCGGAGAAGAGATAGTTGCGGCTAGGGTAAAGGCAAGAAATCTTTCGGTTTAATGCGGAATCCGCGACCCACCGCTCTCCTTATTTTCTGTTTGGCGCTGATTTGCGGACAGCAGCAGTGTGTCGCTGTTGTGCCGCTTTACCAAGGCTCTAAGAGACAAGGTAAAGATACTACTGCAAAAATCGATTTGACCCAAATTCTTCGGCCCAAGAACACCTCGCTGCAGTTCGACACCCACCGGCGAACCGGAATAGACCGGAAGTTGACCAGCTCGTTCGATGCTGCGGAAATCTGCTCGCGCTGGATCGTCGGGCAGTATTTCCTGTAGTCGACGACGGTCCAGCGGCAGTTGACGATACGGGCGGAGGAATCAGTTGCGGCAGGCGTCGTTGAGAGAAACACTACCCTGGATCGTCGGGTAAGGGTTTGCCGAGGTCGACGACGGTCCAGCGGCAGCGCGTCGGGCGGGAAAGCAGCGTCGGCTGACGAGTCTTGCGGAAACTTGATCGGAACGGGCGGTCCTTGGAATGACGGTGGAGCAGTGCTGGTCGGGATCTGTACCGGTACTACAGGAAGAACAAAAGAAGATTTCGCTCCCTGTTTCAATCCGGCTCACTTTCTTCTTCACAGGCAGCAGTTTTTTTCTATTCATGCCTTGATTTTCTCTTCCAAATGAATACCCAAATACTGCACTTAAATTATTTCCAAATCCATTCCAATTGCATGGATGTGCACTTCCAAATAAGTTTTCCTGAATACTCGTTCTAAACATAAATGTTGCCCTTTCTTTTTCTTGCTATTAATTTTAATTATATGTTTTAAAAATACTTTAAGCTTGCCCCTACTTGTTCTAACTATTAAAATTGTTGGACCTATTTATTCAGGATCTTACCGGACAGTCAATTCGAAGAGCCAAAACTAAAAGTGACATCAATGCACGGGAAATAAAATGACATAAACAACATAACAAAGAAATAATAATAATAACAGCTATCGCGTGATGATATCACGCGTTCTCGGAAGCAGTGACGGTCGCATCAATTCTCCCGAGGTTGACAGAACTCGACCCCAGCGAGAATTTGCAAAAGCGGTAACAGAGAAATCGGAGGTCGTCACTGGTGCTAAGTCGGGTGGTATGTCCGAGGCTTCGAAAGGCAGTCTGATGCGCTCTCGAATTTGAATTGGACAGAATCTCTGCAATAAACAAACACTCGATCTCTCTTTGAAAAGTATAACTCACGGCAATAACGACCGATCGTGAGTTTATAAATGTTGCCCTTTCTTTTTCTTCCTATTAATTTTAATTATATGCTTTTAAAATACTTTAACCTTGCCCCTACTTGCTCTAACTATTAGAATTGTCGGACTTATTTATTCAGGGTATTACCGGACGGTCAATTCGACGAGCCAAAACTAAAAGTGACATCGGTGCATGGGAAATAAAATGACATAAACAACATAACAAAGAAATAATAATAATAATAATAGCAGCTATTGCGTGATGATATCACGCGTTCTTGGAAGCGGTGACGGTGGCATCAATTTTTCCAGGGTTGACAGAACTCGACCCCAGCAAGAATTTGCAAAAGCGGGTAGCAGAGAAATCGGAGGTCGTCGTTGTTGCTAAGTCGGGTGGTATGTTCGAGGCCTCGAAGGGCAGTCTGATGCGCTCCCGAATTTGAATTGGACCGGATCTCTGCAATAAACAAACACCTGATGTACAACCTCGGGCTCGCAAAGGGCCCTCAAGAAGCAAATAGGTCGAGATGGGCAAATGGGACCAGGGGGGCCCACTCGCAAGCGGCGAGATGATTGACTCTCCAATGGGCAAGATACCCCACCCAGAGGCGAGAGGGTCTCCAAAGGCGAGAGGGCCTCCATGGGCGAGAGAGCCTCCAGCAGCGAGAAGATCACGCAGCAAAGGGCGAGAGGCGCAGGCGAGACGGGCAGTGGGGTCCCTCTCGCCGGCAGGGGATTTTCCACTCGCCAGGGCGAGAAGACGCCTTTTTTATATTTCCCTGTCAAACAAGGGTTTTTACTCTTCTACCCCGGGTATTTTTACCCTCTTACCCTTAGTGGACTGCATATAGCTCCTCAGAACAGCGGAGTTTGGCTGTTGGCAGACCCAGCCAAGGGTACCCTGGTAATATCAGACCGGTGCAGTTTTGTTATTGGCAGTTCAGATTCTGAAATCTATAAATAAGCCCATAGGGGTTCTTCAGAAGGGACTTTTTGGACTTCCAAGGGGAATCATCGGCACTGTCTTCTGAGGAACTCCAAGCCCAGCTTTTGGCTTTGGAGGGGAAGCTCTCTGTGACCTTCCGGGTAAGCGGTGGGACCTCCCTGCTGCGGCTTTGGGACAGTTTTTCTTAGTCCTTCACGACCAGTCGGAGGTCGGAGCTTAGGCCAAGTAGGTGTCGGCTACGCCCCTATTTTGCGAACATTTGTCGAAGTCAAATTTTGGCTTCAACAGTTCTGGTGCGGTGAGCGTGGAGGTAGCCGGTTCAAGAAAAGTTTGAGTTTGGTCCTATGGCAGGAGGTGAAGGAGAAGGATCTGGTTCTGGAGGTTCCCCCTCCCAGGTAGAAGAGGCGACGAGGAAAATGCTGGAGGACTTCAGGCGAGAGGTCATGCAAACCATAAACTTGGCCTTCTCGGCAAGGAGTGAGTGGGCGACGCCTCAGGTCCCCATCGAGGTGGTCCCGCTCTTAGGCGAGAACGCCCCTGGTCAGCGCCCGGGGAAGGAGGTCCCCGTGGAGGCTGGCGAGAGGGACGTGGCGGCGCGAGAACTCTTCCCAGGCCAGCGTCCCGGGAAGGAGATCCCTGCAGAAGACGGCGAGAAGGAGGCAGCTGTGCGAGAGCTCTTCCCTGGGCACGGTCTCGCAGATCAAGCCAGCCAGCCGAGGCCGCGAGACGTGCCCTCTCGGCAAGCAGTCGGCGAGAGCCCGTTCAGTGAACTCGTCATCTCGGCTCCGGTGCCGGAAGGGTTCCGGGAGCCCGACATGTCCTACTACTCGGGGAAGGATGATCATGTACAATATGTGCAGTGGTTTGAAGATGTGGTTTCGATAAGACAGATGACGGATGCATTTAAGTGTCGACTGTTTGCCATCACCTTGAAGGAGAAGGCGCGAGACTGGTTCCATCAGTTACCGGCAAGATCGATTTATTGCTTCGAGGATCTGCGGAGGGGTTTCTTATTGAGGTTTTCAACATCGAAGAAGCGTAAGAAGGAGGCGGAGTGTCTGTTCTCGGTAAGGCAGAGCCAGGATGAAACGTTGGGACACTACGTGGATCGGTTTCAGGAGGAGATCCTCCAGGTCCAGGAGGTCCCTGGGTATACGCTGATGCTTGCATTCACCCTGGGACTGAGGCCAGGCTTCTTTAGCATGGAGTTGAAAAGGGTGTCCCCCCCCTCTCTTTTGAGGAGCTTATGGAGAGGGCGGCGAAGGAGACGGATTTTGAGAGGGCCAATCCGGCGTTTGCAAGGAGGTTAGCCAGGTTGGCGGAGGACGACGCAAAGGAAACAGGAGCGGGAAAGCAAAAGGAGCAGAGGGAGCAGAGAGAAGAGAGAAGGAGGGAGGAGCCCCGAGGCCAGGGACACCAAGGACAGAATCACCGGGGGGCCCGAGAGCCGAACAACCGGATAGGTTGGAGGCCTCATGAGGGTCGCCCCCAGGAGTTAGGAGGAGGCTTCCAGGGAAGAGACAACTTCCGGGAGCCAAGGAGGTTCGATCAACCGGCATGGAGAAAGGGAGTGAGGGATCGTTTTCAGCATCAGCAGGAGGCAATGGGGATCGGTCGAGGAAGAGGAGCTCGAGGAGGAGGAATGAGAGGAAGAGAAGGAAGAAGGGGTGGGGTGGCGTTGCCTTTCTGTGACTTCCATCAGGAGGGAGGTCACGCAACAGCCACGTGCCCAGAGTTCTTGGAGATGAGAGAGGCCAGAGGATTGAGGAGGCAGGATCCGCCGGTAAGGATCGTGGAAGTGCAGCAAGGGGAAGCGGAGGATAGGTGCGAGGACCGGGTGGATGTGGGGACCCGGGGGGGAATCGGGGCCATCCACGGGGGGATTGGGATCGAGGCCACCCGGAAGGGGAGCCTCCAGACCATGTTCCGGAAGGGGGTAGCCTCAACCTCCCAAACCCCACCCCCGCTAGAAAAAACTACCTCTTCAGAGGATATGCCAGAGTATGAGGACCCGTTCTGCGACGCCTTGGTGATCCAGACAGCGGTGGAAAACTTTACGGTCTCCAAGATCCTGGTGGATAATGGGAGCTCCGTAAATGTGATTTTTAAGAGGGCCTTCGATGAGATGCAGGTGGAAACCAAAAGGATCTTGGCCTCGGATGGACCGTTGTTCGGATTCTCCGGGGAGAGAAAGGAAGTGGAAGGGGGAGTAGGGCTGCACGTGAGGTTGGGGGGTGTGTCACGGAACTGCCGGTTCGTGATTGTAGACGCCCCGAGCAGCTACAGCGCCATCTTTGGGCGTCCCCTCATCAGCGCCTTTCGCTGCGTCCCCTCCTCTTTCCATCAATGTCTCAAGTTTAACAATGGAGGGGTGCAGGTCAGGGTCAGGGGGGATCCAAAAGTGGCAAGACTGTGCTACGTCACAGCGGTCAACACCATATCTTGGATGGCAGAAGCAGAGAGGTTGGAAAAAGAGATAGCAGCGCATGAAGAAGCAGACGGGGAAAAGGAGGTGAGCCCAGAGAAAACGAGAGAAGGAACCGAAGAGGAAGTCGGGGGAGAGGAGACCGAGAAGCAGCAAGGAGGAGATGTGCAGGAGGCCCAGGGGGTGTAGAGACCGAGCAGCAGCAAGAGAGCCCGGAGGGGGCCATGGAGATTGAGGGGGAGCAGAGAAGAGGAGGTGTGCAGGAGGTCCGGAGGAGCGGGGAGTTGGAGCCACAGAAGGGAAGGCAGGAGGAAGTGGAAGGAGGAGAAGGGGCTGAGGAGGGAGCCCGAAGGGGCATGGAAATTGAGATGCAGCAGGACGAGGTGACGGAAGTTGAGGGAGCGGGAGGGGAGGAAGAGCCGGAGCAGGAAGAAGAAGCAAGGGACGACTGGGAGCAGTCGCGGCTGGAGGTGGCCGAGGAAGTGGTGGAGATGGAGGTCCACACCAGCCAGGGGCAGGTACAAAGGGTGCGGATCAGCGGGGGCTTGAGCCCCGAAGACCAGGAGCGGATGCGGGCCTGCATTCAGAGCAACGTCGACGTCTTCGCTTGGAGCGCGGCAGACATGCCGGGCATCGATGCGGACGTAGCCTGCCACCGCCTAAATCTGGACCCCCGCACTCGCCCCATACGTCAGAAGATGAGAGCCATCGCCACCAAGCTGGAGGAGCCCATTCGCGAGGAGGTCAAGAAGCTCCTGGAGGCGGGCTTCATCTCAGAGATCCAGTATCCAGGCTGGATCTCCAATGTAGTAATGGTGAAGAAGGGGGGAGGAAAATGGAGAATGTGTATCGACTTTTCTTTATTAAATAAATCATGCCCTAAGGATTGCTACCCCCTGCCTCGAATCGACGCGCTGGTTGATTCAGCCGTCGGTTTTTCTATTATGAGTTTTCTGGATGCTTTTTCAGGTTACCATCAGATCCGGATGCACCCTCCTGACGTCAAGGACGTCTCCTTCATCACAAGTGAAGGGTGCTTTAGTTATAACATGATGCCCTTTGGGTTAAAAAACGCGGGAGCGACATACCAACGGATGATGGATCGAGTTTTCCAGGGCCAGAGGGGTCGGAACCTAGAAGTCTACGTTGATGATCTCATGGTAAAGAGCAAGGGAGTGAACTCGCATCTCCAGGATCTGGAGGAGACGTTCGTCACCTTGAGGAAGTTCAAAATGAGGTTGAACCCCTTAAAATGTGTTTTCGGGGCAAGTCGTGGGAAATTCCTTGGGCACCTTCTGACCCCGGCAGGGGTAGAACCTAATCCTGATAAAGTAAAAGCCATTCTGGAGCTAGAATCACCGCGAAACGCTAAGGAGGTGCAGCGCTTGACAGGAAAGCTGGCCGGCCTTACCAGATTCCTCTCCAGGTCAGGAGAGAAGTGCTCACCTTTCTTTAAAGTGCTACGAGAGAATCAGAGATTTGAATGGACCACGGAGTGCGAAGAGGCTTTTCAAAAGCTGAAAGAGCAACTCTCTCTGGCTCCTCTGCTTCAAAGCCCAAAAGAGGGGGAAGATCTGACCTTGTACCTAGGAGTGGGAGCAGAGACGGTGAGCTCCGTCCTAGTCAGGGAAGAGGGAAAAAAGCAGCTGCCCATTTATTATGTTAGCAGGATCCTAAGGAAGGCGGAGCTTCGTTACCCTATCCTAGAAAAGCTGGCATACGCCTTGATTGTTTCAGCCAGGAAGCTCCAGTCATATTTCCAAGCACATTCGATTAGGGTGGTGACGGACCATCCTCTCCGAAAGATTTTAGAAGGAGTAGAGCACTCGGGTAGGCTGGTCAAGTGGTCTATCGAGTTGAGTGAATTCAACATTTTGTTCGTACCAAGGCTCTCCATTAAGGCACAGGTGGTGGCCGACTTCTTGGCAGACTACGTCGCGGAGGTCGGGGCCGAGGAGCCGCGGCCACCGGAAGCATGGAAGATAATGGTCGACGGGGCCTCGGGAAAGCACTCCCTTGGAGCAGGGGTGGTACTAACAAGTCCTCAGGGGGTAACTATAAAACAAGCAGTCGCCTTGCATTTCCCCACACCCAACAACCAAGCAGAATACGAGGCAGTGATAGCCGGCCTTCGCTTGGCTAAGGAGCTCGAGATTAAGGACGTTGAGGTTTTCACAGATTCATTGGTAGTGGCATCTCAGATACGTGGAGAATTCGAGGCTCGGGAGCCCACCCTTGTGAAATATTTGTCCAGGGTGAGGACAATCATCAGGGGGTTCCGGACGTTCTCCATCCAGCACGTCCCCAGAGAAGAGAACGCTGCTGCCGATCGATTGGCTAAGTTCGGACCTTGGGAAGGGGGTGCCCTGACTGATTTATTTCATCCAGTGATCGAAGAGGGGGAGCTAATGGAGGTGGATCGGCGGCCCTCGTGGGTAGATCCTTTCGTTACCTTCTTTCTGACAGGAACCCTCCCTGAGGGGGTCAAGGAGGCAAGAAACTTCCGCCATAAGGCGGCTCATTATCTCATGCATGAAGGAGGATTGCACCGGAGGATGCTTTCGGGTCTCCTAGCTCGGTGCGTGACGGAGGAGGAGACCAGACACATTTTGGAGGAGGTGCACTCCGGGGAATGTGGTAGTCATTCCTGAGGGAGGACGTTGGAAGCAAGGGTGGTCAGACAGGGGTACTTCTGGCCCACCCTGAGGAAGGACGCGACAGAGTTTGCGAGGAAATGCCGAAAATGCCAGCTCTACGCCCCCCTCCAGCTCTTGCCGGCTCAAAGGCTCCGGAGCATTACAACACCATGGCCCTTCGCCATTTGGGGGATGGATTTAGTTGGGCCTTTCCCTCCAGCTAGTGGACAAAGAAGATTTCTCATGGTTATGATAGATTACTTCTCTAAGTGCTGGAGGTTAAGGTGCTGACAAAGGTAACATCCCAAGTCATCAGGAACTTTGTCTGGGGAGAGATCATCTGTAGGCACGGGTTGCCTCAGGCCATCGTCACGGATAACGGTCCTCAGTTTGCTAGTGAAGAATTCATCAGCTTTTGCACTCGGCTGGGCATCGACCTCAGTTTGCCTCCGTCCACCACCCCAGGAGCAACGGTCAGGTGGAAGCGGCAAACAAGATTATCGTTAACTTGCTAAAGAAGAAGGTGGAGAATCTGAGAGGGAATTGGGTAGAGCAGCTCCCCTCGGTCCTGTGGGCTCTGAGAACAACCCCGAACACGGCCACTGGCGAGACTCCTTTCAAGCTTTCCCATGGATGTGAGGCGGTACTACCGGTGGAGTTCGAGGTCCGATCCCCACGAGTTGCGGCTGCAGGTGACGGAGACAAGGCATGGAGGATGGAAAACGAAGAAGGCATGCGCCTCTCACTAGACCTGGCAGAGGAGCTGCGAGACGTAGCAGCCATCAGACAGGAAGAGATCAAGCGTCGAATGGCAAAACACTTCGACAAGCATATCAGGATAAAGCAATTCGCGGAAGGAGACCTAGTACTAAAAAAGGTTGATGCGGCAGGGAGGTCCGCCGCGGTGGGAAAGCTCAATCCAAATTGTGAGGGACCTTATATTGTAGAGAGAGTGTTAAAAGCAGGAGGCTACTACCTCCAGGATGTGGAGGGTAGGACCTTGAGCCACTCCTGGAGTGGAGATGACTTAAAACGCTTCTACCCATGAAAAGGGAGAGCGATAGATAGGTACTCAAAGCATGGTCAATATAATATACTTCTCGAATTATTTCATGTCCATTGTTTATTGTGAAGTCCTAATGACAGGAAGAGATATCTTCATCGGCACCCCGAGCTCGGCTCGGCCCCAGGTAGACCCGCTGCGCAGGCTCTCATCTAGCTGGCAGGTCCGAAGGCTCGCCTGTGGGGGATAGGTTTAGATTGAGGTATCTTCATCGGCACCCCAAGCTCGGCTCGGCCCCAGGTAGACCCGTTGCGCAGGCTCTCATCTAGCTGGCAGGTCCGAAGGCTCGCCTGTGGGGGATAGGTTTGGGTTTGAAACCTTCATCGGCACCCCGAGCTCGGCTCGGCCCCAGGTAGACCCGCTGCGCAGGCTCTCATCTAGCTGGCAGGTCCGAAGGCTCGCCTGTGGGGGATAGGTTTTGGTTTGAAATCTTCATCGGCACCCCGAGCTCGGCTCGGCCCCAGGTAGACCCGCTGCGCAGGCTCTCATCTAGCTGGCAGGTCCGAAGGCTCGCCTGTGGGGGATAGGTTTGGGTTTGAAACCTTCATCGGCACCCCGAGCTCGGCTCGGCCCCAGGTAGACCCGCTGCGCAGGCTCTCATCTAGCTGGCAGGTCCGAAGGCTCGCCTGTGGGGGATAGGTTTTGGTTTAAGATCCTCATCCGCACCCCGAGCTCGGCTCGGCCCCAGGTAGACCCGCTGCGCAGGCTCTCATCTAGGTGGCAGGTCCGAAGGCTCGCCTGTGGGGGATAGGTTTTGGTTTGAGATCCTCATCGGCACCCCGAGCTCGGCTCGGCCCCAGGTAGACCCGCTGCGCAGGCTCTCATCTAGCTGGCAGGTCCGAAGGCTCGCCTGTGGGGGATAGGTTTGGGTTTGAAACCTTCATCGGCACCCCGAGCTCGGCTCGGCCCCAGGTAGACTCGTTGTGCAGGCTCTCATCTAGCTGGCAGCTCCGAAGGCTCGCCTGTGGGGGATAGGTTTTGGTTTGAAATCTTCATCGGGACCCCGAGCTCGGCTCGGCCCCAGGTAGACCCGCTGCGCAGGCTCTCATCTAGCTGGCAGGTCCGAAGGCTCGCCTGTGGGGGATAGGTTTGGGTTTGAAACCTTCATCGGCACCCCGAGCTCGGCTCGGCCCCAGGTAGACCCGCTGCGCAGGCTCTCATCTAGCTGTCAGGTCCGAAGGCTCGCCTGTGGGGGATAGGTTTTGGTTTAAGATCCTCATCGGCACCCCGAGCTCGGCTCGGCCCCAGGTAGACCCGCTGCGCAGGCTCTCATCTAGCTGGCAGGTCCGAAGGCTCGCCTGTGGGGGATAGGTTTTGGTTTGAGATCCTCATCGGCACCCCGAGCTCGGCTCGGCCCCAGGTAGACCCGCTGCGCAGGCTCTCATCAAGCTGGCAGGTTCGAAGGCTCGCCTGTGGGGGATAGGTTTTGGTTTGAAATCTTCATCGGCACCCCGAGCTCGGCTCGGCCCCAGGTAGACCCGCTGCGCAGGCTTTCATCTAGCTGGCAGGTCCGAAGGCTCGCCTGTGGGGGATAGGTTTGGGTTTGAAATCTTCATCGGCACCCCGAGCTCGGCTCGGCCCCAGGTAGACCCGCTGCGCAGGCTCTCATCTAGCTGGCAGGTCCGAAGGCCCGCCTGTGGGGGATAGGTTTTGGTTTGAAATCTTCATCGGCACCCCGAGCTCGGCTCGGCCCCAGGTAGACCCGCTGCGCAGGCTCTCATCTAGCTGGCAGGTCCGAAGGCTCGCCTGTGGGGGATAGGTTTTGGTTTGAGATCTTCATCGGCACCCCGAGCTCGGCTCGGCCCCAGGTAGACCCGCTGCGCAGGCTCTCATCTAGCTGGCAGGTCCGAAGGCTCGCCTGTGGGGGATAGGTTTTGGTTTGAGATCCTCATCGGCACCCCGAGCTCGGCTCGGCCCCAGGTAGACCCGCTGCGCAGGCTCTTATCTAGCTGGCAGGTCCGAAGGCTCGCCTGTGGGGGATAGGTTTTGGTTTGAGATCCTCATCGGCACCCCGAGCTCGGCTCGGCCCTAGGTAGACCCGTTGCGCAGGCTAGATGGGGGGAAAGTCTCCTTAAACGACATTACTCAGCTTAGTCCTAGGGAACGAAAAATAAACTAAGGACAAGGGGTGTGGAGTAAGGCAGCTGGCGGCACTCGCAGCGGATGGTTTTTGAGGACCTACTCGCCGCTAGCGAAAGGACACTCGCAAGGCAAGGTATTGCGTCAACTCGCGGCCGTAAGCGCGTCGAGAAGCCGTCTCGCGTAGAACATAAAAAAGGCAGATATAGAAAGGTTACGCGGCGAGACGAAGCGGTAGCACCGTCCCGCAGGCCGGAACAAACCAGGGATTAACTTCACAAAATAGAAAACAAAAATAGAGGCAACAAAAATGAGCACTCGCTCGTCACTTGGCAGATACCACAAAAATATGGTTTAAAGTTTTTACAACAATGAAAGGAGGAGAGAGTGATTCTAAATCTTGGAGGCGGCGCATCAGTCCTCCTCGCCAGATGAAGAATCATCGCTCTCCTCGCTATAAAGTTCAGGGACCAAGTCGCGCGCAGTCACAGTCTCGGATTCATCCTTCACTACCCCCAGATCCTTCATCATTTGCAGCACCAGCTCTGCCGCACGGACACCAGCGTCTCGGCACTGCTCCTCGACTTCCTCGTAAGAGTAATGTGGCGGAGGTGTCCGGAAGGGCTCGCGGCGAGACGACGACGCAGCATCAGCCTGAAGACGCGCGTTCTCAGCTGTCAATACCCGGACCTCCTCCTCCAAAGCCGCCACGCGCGAGCGCAGTTGTTCCGCTGTCTCGGCATCCTGCGGAACGACCTAGCAATTAGCCGAGAATGATGGGAAAAGAAAAAGACCCAAGGAAAAAAGTTATGGCTTACCACACCGCCTTGGGCCTTCGCGAGGAGGGACTCGGCATCAGATAACCTTCTCGCTAGACCGATGGACTTCTCCCGCTCCGCCTCCAGGTTCTCCTCGCTGGCCTTCCACTTTGAATTGATGTAAATGAGGCGGCGAGAGGAGCGGTGCGAGAACTCCAAGGCCCGCATTTGGTGATGAGAAGTTTTCAGCACAAGATCCTTGGTGGACTCGCTTTCAGGCGAAACGGCGTCAAGGCCGCCATAGAGGCCGTACCCTATGGCGAAGGCATGGCTGGTAGGGACCTCTTGCTCCTTCCAAGGTGGAAGGAGGGTGGAGATGGACACACGGTTGGCGTCCCGCCCCCACAACAGAACCGGGTCGCCGACGGCATCATGAACCACGGGACCCAGGTTGTAATTCATATGAGAGGAGGGGGCGGGACGGCCAGAGGAGTCGCCTTCGCGAGATGAGGTGGCAGCCGCCGGTTCAGGAGCAACAGCTCGCGGGTTGGACGCCGTAGTAGGCAGGTTGGAGGCGGCAGCAGGTTGATCAGGGAGTACCGTCCCACTGGTAGGCGAGTCGGCCAGGTGGTTGGGCGAGAGGGGCGGTGGAGTTTCCCCTATAGAAATAGGGCTCCCTTGGGGAGCTTTCTTCCTTTCCTTAGAAATAACTACAGCCTTTTTCATCTTTTTCTTGGGAGGGCTGGAGCGAGAGGGGACCGTGTCGTCTCCGGGCCTCTTCGGAGGGATGGCCGCCAGGGACTCTCTCGCCGCCTCTGCCGCTGCGTTGGCGAGATCAAGACTCTTTGCGGGGTGGATGTTGCTCTTGTAAGGAGGGAGCGCTGGAACAATTCGCTCACCTAAAAGCAAGCAGGGGTTATAAAGAAGCGAAACGACAAATAGCGAGAAGAGAAGAACGAAAGGATAAGATAAGAATACCTTCGCCCGGGAGCACTGGAGAAGCGAGTCGAGACCTCGCCGCAAGAAGTTGACCTCGAAATTCTTGCCGACTAAGTACTCGCACAGCAGCTTCTCTGGGCCACTGACTTGGGGGGTGGCGTAGAAACTCTCTGGCGGAGAAACCGGCGCGAGAGGGATGCCGCCGAAGTCAGCACGGTCTCCCCGGATGAAGACGAATCGAGTGAGCCAATGGTGGTTCTTGTTGGGCGTCTCGCATACCTTAAGCCCCTGCCCAGTAAAGTACGAGACGCCATCGGCGTTGGCATGATAGATAAAAAGCTTGCGGAAGGCCGTCAAGCTGAACTCGATGCGCTCCCGGCGCATATAGCAGGCGAAGGCGATCAACACCGAGATGGCGTTAGGGTTGAACTGTGCCGGGACGACACCAAAGTATTTGAAGACCTGCTTCACCTCAGACCAAAGGGGCAGCCGCAACCCCGCCTCGAAATGCGAGACGGGGAAGGCGAGTTCCTCCGGGTAGTAGGTATTGATGCACTCGCCGACCTTGGGGGGACGCGACTCGACCCCTTCCCCCAGGTACTCGCGGGCAAACCTATCGTGATCTTCTTGAGGGAGCCTGCCGAGCGGGAAGTCATGGTCGGTAAACCTCTTCCCACAGCGGATGCGCCCCTCACCTTCCTCAACCTTCTTCTTACCCATCTTCCTCGGCGAGATGGTCTTCGGCGAGACAAAGGAAAAGAACAAATTGGCGAGAGACCCAAGAGAGAAAGGCGAGAGGGGCCGGCGAGACGGAAGGGTCAGAGAGCCAAGAGCTTGGGTAACAGCAGAAGTGGAAAGTGCGGTATCTAATCCCGGACTAGGCATATTTATAACTGATACATAACAAATGATTAATGGGCGGGAAAAGCATGAGGGGAGGGGAAGAGTCGATGTCCTTTTCTCTCTCCTAAATCTCGATCGGCGCGACCCATCGCAATCAGGAAAAAATATATATATATATACATATAGCATAAATTAAAAGGAGAGTTAAAAAAGGAATGAAAAATTAAGCAATAAAAATATATATTCAGAGATCGTCCCGCGGGCACCAAGTTCTCTACATGCTTTAGCGAGACTACTGTTATTACAGCTTTCACGAGAAGAAGAAAAAGACAAATAGCGAGACGGACATCCTTCAGTATGGGCGCCATTCCCAGCGGCCACCGCGAGCTCCCCCACAGGGAGGTCTACTCCGCGAGTGGAAGGAGCGAATGGATTCAAGACCGTGGCGCGCGAGACGGAGCTGCATATCGGTCTCATTAATGATGGCTTCGGGGTTGGTACCATCGACATCTAGCTCGGCATTAGCTCCGGAGGATAGGCGAGCGCATTCGTTCTCCAGCGATTCGATGCGCTTCTCCGCGGCCTGCTTATCCAGCATCAAGGAGTGGATGATGCGCGCGTGCTTCCGAAAAAGCTCAGCCGTCTTGCGCTTCATCTCCGCTGGATTTGAAGGGTCACCCAGATAGTCTTCAATCCCGTCTACAGGAGGGAGCGAGACAGAGAGTCGCTTTGGCTGATCCTCAGCAGGAGAGTTGGCCCGAGAATCTGCGCAAGGGGTGCAGAGGCAAGGTGGAAGAGGCACTCGCAGAAGGGAGTGAGAATAGCGAAGGGGATTCAAAAGGGCGAGGGAGGTCCCTTACCAGGAGGGCGAGAGGTATCGGCAGCCGGGGAAGGGTCGTTCCTCCTCTCGCTGGGAGTAGTTGGGGGAGTAGAAGAGGGCTGCGAATCGAACTCCTCGCAGTGGGCGGCAGAACCATCTCGCGGACTCTTCGGGTGCTGCGGAACCACGAGAGCCCCCTGAAAAAACACTAGTCAACAAAAGAGAGCACCCGATCGCGGAGATAACAGTGGTAAAAGCAAGTACCCACCTCTTTTTCCTTCGAAGACGCATGAGGAGTGGGGATGGTTTCCAAAGCGACGCGAGACAGATCTCCTGCGGCAGGTGACGGGCCACCAGCCTTCGTCTTTTTTAGGCGAGACGACGGGGGGAGAGGGCGAACTAAGGAAGAGGTAAAAGAAGCCACGTTGGCCTTGTGCTGCTCTCGCACCAGTGCGAGACGTTCGCGGAAGCTCTGGCTGTGCGTCATAGCGAAAGACTCAAGATAGGGAAGAAGAATATGCAGAGCAGGGCGCCAGGTGGGCGGGGCAGGAGTCATATATTTATAGGCCCCGGTGGGGGCCTCAAAATATTCCTCATAAATACGTTTTTTAATGCGCCTTAAATAACGAGCCTCGGTTGAACATTCTTTTCGAGCTTAGAATAATCTCAAAAAGAGCGGGGATTGTGTACAACCTCGGGCTCGCAAAGAGCCCTCAAGAAGCAAATAGGTCGAGATGGGCAAATGGGACCAGGGGGGCCCACTCGCAAGCGGCGAGATGATTGACTCTCCAATGGGCAAGATACCCCACCCAGAGGCGAGAGGGTCTCCAAAGGCGAGAGGGCCTCCATGGGCGAGAGAGCCTCCAGCAGCGAGAAGATCTCGCAGCAAAGGGCGAGAGGCGCAGGCGAGACGGGCAGTGGGGTCCCTCTCGCCGGCAGGGGCTTTTCCACTCGCCAGGGCGAGAAGAGGCCTTTTTTATATTTCTCTGTCAAACAAGGGTTTTTACTCTTCTACCCCGGGTATTTTTACCCTCTTACCCTTAGTGGACTGCATATAGCTCCTCAGAACAGCGGAGTTTGGCTGTTGGCAGACCCAGCCAAGGGTACCCTGGTAATATCAGACCGGTGCAGTTTTGTTATTGACAGTTCAAATTCTGAAATCTATAAATAAGCCCATAGGGGTTCTTCAGAAGGGACTTTTTGGACTCCCAAGGGGAATCATCGGCATTGTCTTCTGAGGAACTCCAAGCCCAGCTTTTGGCTTTGGAGGGGAAGCTCTCTGTGACCTTCCGGGTAAGCGGTGGGACCTCCCTGCTGCGGCTTTGGGCCAGTTTTTCTTAGTCCTTCACGACCAGTCGGAGGTCGGAGCTTAGGCCAAGTAGGTGCCGGCTACGCCCCTATTTTGCGAACATTTGTCGAAGTCAAATTTTGGCTTCAACACCTGATCTCTCTTTGAAAAGTATAACTCACGGCAATAACGACCGATCATAAGTTTATAATGTTCAAAGGTTGCTCGCAGATCATTAGCAATAATTTTATGTAGTTCTATTAAATAATTAATATGAGCATGTGCATCGAATGAAATACGATCATGAAATGAGAGGGGGTAGCGATTAAGTCAGTGGAGTATGAAGAACTCATGGCTAATCTCGTAAGGAGATTTATTAGGGGAGCGACTTTTATAATTATTAAATGAGAACAACTCCTATTAATGACCTCGATCTGTTCATCAGTTAGAAAATGATAAGCACCATTAAACTCGAATTTGGTGTCCTTTTGACCACATAGATCATTCAAAAAATAGGTATTGGTATAATGAAGCAACTCCGCAAATTCGTATGTCTTTAAATGAAAGTGAGGGGACATAAAAGTGTCGTCTCTAAATATAAAATCGACAGAGTGAGGAGTGCAGAGTGAGCGTTCAACAGATATAGTGTGAAAAAACCGAGTAATATCAGGTGGCACATCAGGAATCGATAAATGTGGGGTGAGCAACACATCTGGGCTATAAGTAACTTCATGGAATGAGGGTTCAGGCGAGAGTGCGGTGAGTAGTAATGTGGTGGAGTCAGTGAGAAGTGAACTAAAATTCATAGAGGTCTTCTCGTGTGCCCTTGGAATAAGATAATTCTTTTGGGGTAGAAGAACAATCTTGTGTCTGTGGTGCTCGAAGGAGTAAGAGTTCCTCGTGTCGTCGTGCATCACATGTCGGTCATATTGCTAAGCCCACCCTAATAGGAAGTGACAGACATTCATATCAGCGACATGATATGATACTCTATCCCAGTACGTGCTTCCTATAAAAAAACTCTCCTATCACAGCAACGTGCGACGGGCATAGTCAAATGACTATTGACTCTGAATAGGTTGTAGGGCTGTTCTAATGGATGTGTTGCAAGTCCTAATACGTCAACCATGCGTTGAGATACAAAATTCTACATACTACCACTATCGATGATAATAGAACAAAATTGTCCCTGGATGCGTGCAGTAGTGCGGAAAATATCGTGTCTTCTATGGTCATCCTCAGTGGACTCACTAAGGGTGATCAGATTATAGTGTAAGACGCAGACTAAGTGTTCAGCGTGTTCGCCTTCCACTTCTATGACATCCTCAGACTCATGTTCAGGCTCAGACTCAGGATGAGACTCATTAATGTAAACTTCATACTCGGGCTCTCGACCATAAGTAAAATCGATAGTAGCGACGAAGTGATGTCGCGGGCACTCGGATGATTTGTGCTCCGGCTCCATACACTTTAAACATCGTAATACTCCAGTGTTGGGCTTAGCCCCAATAATCTCCTTACCATAAGTAGCGACGAAGTGATGTCGCGGGCACTCGGATGATTTGTGTCCCGGCTCCATACACTTTAAACATCGTAATACTCCAGTGTTGGGCTTAGCCCCAATAATCTCCTTACCCTTGGAAAGGATAGTGGATGGGGTCGGAGTTCCGACAGTGATAGGAGGGTGAGGGGAATCTGATATCCTAGCAGTGGTGGTAGTGGTGACGCTCAATGTGGACCTCTCAGCAGTCCTACCTCCGGAGGTTGGCTTCTGTACAGGACTCCACTCTTTGTGCGCGGCTCGAAATCTCTCCTAAATCCTTATAATCAAAAAGTTCTAGCTGGTCTCTGGTATAATAATGTAACCACTAACCCGTTCAGATAACGGGACGCGGTCATGTTATCGTCCTCTCGGAGGTCGAGGCGAGACTGCAGTACTAGGAACACGTTCGTATACTCATCCACCGATAATTAGTCTTGACATAGGTTATGAACCTATGGTATAGGGTCTGCAAATAATCGGGTGGAACGTATCGTTTTCAAAGTTGTGTTTTAACTCTGCCCATGTGGTAATCGGGGGCATGCCTAAATTAAACCTGGATCGCTCTAATTGTCCCCGCCAAACGAGGGCGGGCCCTTTCAATCTAAGTGTGGCATACTCAACTTATCTACCTTGGGGCAATACTTCCAAGCCAGGAAGCGGTCATGTTCACATCAGTCTAAGCAATCCTTGGGTTCTAAGTGTCCCTCAAAATCACCAATGTCTAACTCCTACATCCCATCGAGGGGGGATACGTGGTTCAGATTGTACAAGCTTTAGTGGCCAAAGGTTAGGGTCGACGTTGACCATTGGGATAGGTGCTCGATTTAAGTGCATGGTGATTTTTTTGGTGTTGACTGATGTGCGTAATTCGTCTACTACGTGCCCAAGACCTCGCACAGTGGTGGTGAGATTGTCAACCGCTTTCATTAAGTCGCTCATACGCTAGATCTGATCCCCCACGCTATTTTCTAAGTGATTCGTTTTTCCATTTTTTTAAAAATCTGATTTTTTTTATTATTATATTTTTTGTTACTTTTTTGTAATTTTAAAATAAAATAACGATTTAATGACAGAATAAAATTTTAAAATGAAAAGACATTAAATTTTTATTTCTTTTTAAAATACTTCAAAATTTTAGAATAAAATTATTTTTGAGAACCGGATCGTTTGATTCGCAATAGAAGCGAATCGAACATGCTCTGATACCAAACTGATGTAACCTAGGGTTAGGGTTCTCAGAAATTAAACATTTTTAAACAAAATAGTATGTTGTTATATAAAATTAAATTAGGGTTTTCAAAATAGGTGGATTTTGACTTTTTAAGATAGGGGCCGAGAGGCCAAAATTCGAAGTTCATGGGCGTAATCAAACTCGTCGTTGAACTTTAGGAAATTCTTGAATTTCGCTTGAGTAGAACTCTCACGTATTATTCGGATCGAACCTTGTACGAGAATAGATCAACCACAAGAAAATGCACAAAATAATAATTTATGACTAACGACGATTAAAATAGCAGGAACATTCAATGGCAAGCTCGACTTATTTAGCGAACTGCATAAATTAAAGTGAATGAGTGACAAGCAAGAGACAAGGCAAAGATACCGCTGCGGAAATATATTTGACCCAAATTCTTCGGCAAAGGAACACCTCGCTGCAGTTGGACGTCCACGGGGAACCGGAATAGACAGGAAGTTGACCGGCTCGTTCGATGCTGCGAAAATCTGATATTGCGGGATCGCCGGGTAGTATTTCCCGTAGTCGACGACGGTCCAGCGGCAGTTGACGATTATGGGCGGAAAAAGCAGTTGCTGCAGCCGTCGTTGAGAAAAACGCTGCCCTAGATCGTCGGGTTAGGTTTTGCCGAGGTCGGCGACGGTCTCGTGGCGGCGCGTCGGGCGGGAAAGCAGTGTCGGCTGACGAGTCTTGCGAAAACTTGGTTGGAACCGGCAGCCCTTGGACTGACGGTGGAGGAGCGGCGCCGGTCGGGATCTGTACCGGTACTACAAGGAGACCGAAAGAAGATTTTTCTCCCGGTTTCAATCTGGCTCCCTTTCTTCTTCATAGGCAGCAGTTTTAATAGGAGGAATTTCTATTCATGCCTTGATTTTCTCTTCCAAATGAATACCCAAATACTGCACTTAAATTATTTCCAAATCTATTCCAATTGCATGGTTGTACACTTCCAAATAAGTTTTTCTGAATACTCGTTCTAAACATAAATGTTGCCCTTTCTTTTTTTACTATTAATTTTAATCATATGCTTTTTAAATACTTTAAGCTTGCCCCTACTTGTTCTAACTATTAAAATTGTCGGACCTATTTATTCAGGGTCCCACAGGAAGGTCAATTTGACGAGCCAAAACTAAAAGTGACATCAGTGCACGGGAAAAAATGGCATAAACAACATAACAAAAAATAATAATAATAATAATAATAATAACAGCTATCGCGTAATGATATCACACGTTCTCGGAAGCGGTGACGATCGCATCAAAAATGTTCAATCACTAAAATTGTTGCAGGGCTTGAGTGGTATGTGGATAATGGGGCTGAAAAAATTCAGTTCTAAAGCGAAGAACATATCTCAAAACAAAATCTTTCTAGTATTGAGTCCAAATTGAGGTGTGAATGCACAAAATGTTGGCGAATGCACTGATCGGAGGAAGAATCTAGCCATGATAGCAACAAGGTGGTCGTTCTTGATTTCTGCAGAGCTCGCGTTAGAGCAAATGTTCACAGAGGTGGAGTGACATCAATGAAGGAGAGCCCTCTCAACAAGAGCACCAAAATGTAGCAATCATATGCTACAAATTCCTTTAGATCCAAAACACGAAGGGTCGTAGAGGTCGGGGTGGAAGAGAACAAAACACGGGATAGAACAAAGGAAAAAACTATACGAGAAAGAAAACCAAGATTGGTCGGAGCTGAGAGAGGAGAAGGGGCTGGAAAACTAGAACATAACTAAATTTTATTAAACTTCCCGATAGCATTCTTACAACATGTGGGCTATATTTATAACGTTTTTACATTGAGTCTTATTTATCCGAACATGTGGCCATCTCTTAGACATTACATCGACCTCAATGTTGGAAGACCTCGATGCAAAGCATTGGTGCAAAGGGAAGTGAAGTATAAATGACGATGCATCGCTAGATCGTGTGCGGAGAGGAGTGGGGTTGGATGAGAAATGGACGATGACTCGATCATGAGGGATAGGGTTTGGTCTGTCGCAGTTGATGAAGCTAATAGCTAGCGACGCGAAAGACATGCGGGAGAGGAAGATTTCTTCGTCGGAGCCAAAGCAGTGATATGTACAGCATATATCGATGTTTTGGCATGTATTTTGCATGATTTTACTGACAATATACCTCTAAATTATGTTAATAATCACTTAATATTGCATATATTCTTAGTCTTATGATATAGGGACACCTGAAAAGTAAAAGAAATAGTTGGGCATGCATTTGGGAGCTTTTTAATGTAGTTTAAATATTTTATATGTGACGCAGACGAGTGCTCTTAATGGCGCGTGCCCATGCTTCATGTACCTCAAATGCAGTACAGCATTGACCATTGTTTGCATTATCGGCCATAATTTTTGCTATAGAACTTCGATTATGGATATTCAAAGGGTAGTGGAAACTAGACATCTTGAAGGGTTGTGGAAACTAGACATCTTCAAGGGTTGTGGAAACTAGACATCTTCAAGGGTTGTGGAAACTAGACATCTTCAAGGGTTGTGGAAACTAGACATCTGGGGTTACAACTTTGATGAAAAATAGAAATATTGATTCCGCCTCCTTGCGGGCCTGTGTGATCACTGTTCATACCCATGCGCATTTTTAGTTATTCCAAAATGGGATTTTTGTTCTTCAGGCACGCCATGTGTGTCGTACGTTAACAGATTCTTGCACGAATAAATAGTAATTTTTGGGCTTTTGACAGATCTTCTCCATTTTTCAACTTTTCTTACGTTGTTTTTCTCTCTCAGGCTGTGGAGTCTCAAGAAGCTAGGGAATCATATTCTACCTCATTTCGGAGCTAATTTTTTAGATTTCTAAGCAAGGAGAAGGCCTCTAAAGGATTTGGTGCCGATAGCGTGAGATTAGAGCAAATGTAGAGAGGAGAGGTAATTTGGGAAGTTGGTGATAGCTCATCACAGACCTCGGACGGTAGCCGAGGCTTGCGTGAGAAGACAGATTATTTTCGGAATCCTTATCCCATAACCGAGGAATAGCCTCTTCGTTCTCTTTTTACTTGTGGTGCTATACTTTCCCTGCCCCTTTTCATTCCATAAATTTCCTCTCATTTCATAAACGTATACGATTGAATGTTTAAGGGGTTCTTAATCATGTATCTTGTTGAATGGTTATTTTATATATATATGTGTGTGTGTGATTTTGCCCGAAATTTATATATTGGTGAAATGATTCTCTATGCAATATTGTTGATCCACACTTCCTTAGTTTAAGCTAATTTTCTCTTTAGGAATAGGAATTAGAATCACTCAAATTCATGGTCATCAAGATCGCAATCCGGATCGTAGGATCACCAGATTTTGTAAATTGATTCGGATCTTACCTAAGATCTAAATCGACACATCTACGACTGAGATCGCGATCCAAATCTTAGGATCTTTAGGATTGTGATCCTGACCCGATTATACCGGTCTGGCCAAAGGTAACTAGAAACATGTACAACCATATTCCGACCCTATTCAACAGGACCAATACCCATAACCATTGTTTAACCTTATCTCAATCCCGCCTTCATACCCCATCACAGAATCATATCATGTTGCTTTACCATATCTCAAGTGTCGATTGCCGACTACAAACGGAGCCCAAGAGTGGCTACTTCGGTCGCTTTCAGTCCAGATTTATTTTTATTGTTAGTAAACATTGGGTGTCTTACCTGAAACAGAAATTGAACTTAGTATGATATTATCTTTTTAATTTAGTTATTCAGAAAAATATAGTTATTCACATACTACTCAATTTATTAATTTTGTTTGTTAATTGAGCAAGTAATTTAATGATACAAACTTCAATTTTATTTTTTTAGTCTTAATTTATGAATGTTGTAGGATTTTGCAATCCTCGATCCGATCCAATTCAACCTCAAAACAATCTCGTCTAGGATCTCGATCCTGACAACCTTGCTCAAATTATTGTCCGTTTAGATAGCCAAAGGTATAAGATATCCTCATATCTTCACCAGCGCTCCACATAATTCGATACTCGGTGGGAATCAATCATTTTATATTACTTTGATTGGTGCACTACCGACGTTATCCCGCCAGGATAACGGCCATTGTAGTTTCCCGCAGTCAAGTAGCAGCGTCGTTTCTCACTTGAATCAATCATTTTATAATACTTCAATCGGTTCCTAATCATGTATCTTGTTGAATAGTTATTATTTTATATATGTGTGATTTTGCCCTAAATTTCTATATTGGTGAAATGATTCTCTATTCAATATTGTTGATCCAAACTTGCTTAGTTTAAGCTAAATTTCGCTTTAGGAATTGGAATTAGAATCACTCAAATTATTGTTCGCTTAGATAGTCAAAGGTATAGGATTTCCTCATATCTTCATCCGCGCTCCACATAATTCGATACTCGGTGGGAATCAATCATTTAGGATAACGGCCATTGTAGTTTCTAGCGGTCAAGTAGTAGCGTCGTTTCTTGGTTGAAGATGGTGAGAGCATGACTGCAATCGACCGTGGATACCTCATGCGACGTGTGGTAGTGTACCAAGCAGGCCACGGCCTTATGGTGTGTGGTAGGCTGCCAAGTGCCAAGAAGTTGTTGTTTTCGCACTCTTAAGGCTTCTAAATCAGCAAGTGATACGATTTGATGGGCAGCAAAACGAGGAGGTTTGTCGGTAGTAGAGGTGAACAGCGAGGTCGAGGAGAATGACTTCGATACCAAGTTGTTACGAGCAACCCGCAATAACGTTGGGACTTGGGATCACATCGAAGGTGGTCGTGGAGCAACGAGAACTACAGAAGTTGGTGGGGTTGCTTCGGGCACCGATAGGATCGATGGCTTCTCACGTGAAATCGAGCCCCCAAAGTGTGCAGACACGGCGAGTATGTAAATGTTGGTAGTGAGACACAAAATCACGACTTGGCGTGACGTTGACATCTCTAATAATTTCAAGAGCATCAAACGTAGAGCATTTGATTGTAGGAGCATGTTGTCATGCCTAAATGGCAAAAAATCAATTAACTAATTCAATAGTGGAGCAATTGATAGTCATGTTTATGTTGTGTTGAAGGTGACGTGTTGCTCGATTAAAATTGGGAATGTACTAGGCTGGGCTCAAAGAGCAGAGAAAATGTGAACGGCTCGAGGTTAAATTTATGGTCGTCAGTCGTCTCTAGCATATTAGGAGGAGAATGAAGAAGGGAGACGCACGGATCAAGGGTTGCAGAGCAATGTTCGAGGTTACGGGTGTTATGGAACTCCTTGTGTGGAAAGGAGAAAATCATGGAATGCGTGATGGATTACCTCGATCGCTACTCCTCAATGCAGGGCACTGGTGCAAAGGGAAGCGACCTCAATGTTAGACAACTCCGATGCAGGGAGCTGGAAGGTGAAGTCTAAACAATGATGTGAGGCTCGTTCATGTGCAAAAGGGCACGGGGCTAGAGCAGAATTGGATGACGGCTCAATAGTGCGGGTTTACAAATTGTTTTGTCGTAGTCAACAGATCTAGAGGAGCATACAATACATAGAAGCAAAAGATTTCTCCGTCAGAACTGGAGCACTAGTGACGTTTCTCACTTGAAGGAAGCTAGCACGTGACTGTGATCCAGCACAAATATCACGTGCTATACATGATCGTGTACCAAGTAGTGGCGTGCCATAAGTTGCCCAGGTGCCGGGAAGCTACTGTCTTCACACTCTTAAGCCTTCAAAATCGGCAAGAGATAAGATCTTGATGGTCAGCAAAACGAGGAGGATGTTTGTAGGCAATGGAATAAATGACAAAGTGCTATCAGAGACGTTCGGTGGATAGCGTAGTCAATGACGATGGCTATAATATCAAGTTGTTACAGGAAACCCGTCATGGCGTTGATATCTCGTCGAACGTGGTAGTGGAGGTGGAGATACAAGGGAGTCAAGCTCAACCTATGGGGAATGCGAGGAGGGGGGAGTCTTGCTCAACAACATGCCTGGAATGAAATAATCCTACAATAATGTTACACGCAGTGAGATAAATATACTATCAAAATACAACAACATGCCGTTAGAGAACTATACATAAAAACAACGGACAATCAGAAGCAGGTCCTTTTAAGAATGAACATGGAACAATCAAAATTCAACAAAGAAATAAACCAAAATCAAGTTTATTCGATACCTGATCAAACTGCTTTAGAAGCTGCAGTTCCTCCTCCGTCTTACTCTTAAGCTTCGCCCTATACTGACATTGTGACTGAAACTGATAAACAAACTCGTCTACCATATCCCACAGCCATTGATTCGGTAACTGCATATTGACTACTCCGTGTAGCACGACGCCGAAGAGGCTGCAGTAGTTGTCCCAAGACTCCACTCGCTGTTGCCCCGTCGGCGATAGCCGCGCGTAGACATGGCGGAACCACAGCTCACGGTAGAGGAGACAAAATACGTGGTCTTTGTCGACGTACTGAGCGACCGCCTCCACTGAGGGCCACGGGGTCTCGCGGAACATCCGCTCGCTTAGAAGCTGGAAGCTGCCCTCGTACATATGATTTATCTCGTATACATTCTTCTCGCGGATGTGGCGGTAAAGATGGCCGACGAATGTCTTGACAGAGTCGGGGACGAAATTGGGGTCGTAGCCGTGGTCGCCGCCGGGCTGGCTAGCAGCCGACGACGGATAACGAGAATCGTACGATCCATCGTCGTACTCGTAAGATGAAACCATTGATGCGTCTTGGTTTGGGAATTTTCTTCTACCGCTTTCAGGATCTACGGTATTCTTCGCAGCGGCTTGGAGAATCGTCCGCGAGTGCAGCGGGAGAGGGAAGGTGCTAGGGTTTTCAGCGCGGTCGGACGGGGTTTGCTGACCTTTTTTTCGTGGAGCGACTTCAAAATTAATAATTTGATTAATTTCATTAATATGCATCCATAAAAAAAGTATGGCAAAAACGGGATATTAGTGCCTGATCTTTGAGGTTGGTTTGAAATTGGTCTCTGAAGTTTTTTGAGTTTGATTTTGGTCCCTAAAATATTCTGTCATTTTGAAATAGATCCTAATTTATTAATCCGTTAAGTTTTTGGATGGAAAAGTGACATGGCATTGCAGTTAATGAATTCAAATCCCAATTTATGGTTAAGCTTCATGAAAATAACCATGCATGCCTTGTTTTGTCATCAACTATGGTAAGGAAATAGTTATGCGCAAATACCGAAGGTACATATAATGAGACCTAAATATTAAGTGCATACGATCAAATTTATCAATAGATCCTTTGTTTTAGTGCAATTAATGAAAGGAAATTGTATTTGCAGGTGATTGAGTTTGTCATGAGATAAATGACCAAGTATGAAATGCCAAAGATTACATTTGTAGCTGGAGAAATTATTAAGAGATCAGAAAGGAGAAATTAGTAAACTAGTGGAGCACATTGCAATAGTCCATGCTTCAATTCAGATGTACCAATCATCTTTAAAGACTCCAGATTCTGAATTTGACATTTATCATGCAAAAACATCAGAGTACCAATTCAAACCAGTGGCATTTTAGTGACTGAAATCAAATTAAAACAAAAACCTCAACAAGCTCAAAAATACAAAATGCAAAAGGAGCTTGTTTCCCGGGTGATAGGTTTGCTTAATACAAAATGCAAAATGCTCAAAGAGCTCCAAACTATTTAGAACAGTTCTTTTCAAAATAAGTTCCAAAATTCTCGAAGAGCACCCGATTTATCAATGCGCTCCAGCAAACCTGCCAAAAAATAGTATACAATTAAAATTAAAGTTGCATAGTGAATGAAAAAAGTGTAAAAACATATAATACTTACGTGCAACTTTTTTTATTATGCCCAATAATACCACATTTGGAGCATGTAATTGTCCCATATTGTCGGCTCATTTTAGTTTGACTTCTTTCTTCATTATAATCCTTGTTACGTCTCTTTTTTGGTCTACCAGGAGCTTTCCTACGGATCGGTGGAAGTATTTGAGTAGATTTTATCGATGGCCAAAAATTAGGACCGTTAAGCGGCAAGACACTATGCTTATAACACTCCATATAAGCTGATTTCTTGAAGTAGTCTGAAACATAGAAGTGCTTATCTATATTTAAATAATGCATGCAACTTATGGAGTGTCGACACGGAAGTCCGCTTATTCTCCATTTACCACAAGAGCAAATTCTCTTATCCAAGTCAACAACAAATTTATCATGAACATTCATGACTTCAAACACCTTGTCACATGACCATAAGGGCATCCATGCTCCACTATGTTTAGCCTCGTCATCTATTTTTTTGACAATTTTAGGGTTGATTTCAGATTGTTGTTTCTCAATCCTCTCTCTAATAGTTGTCCATCTGCGCATCAAATAACACTGAATATCTTCAAACATGCTAATTATGGGTTTATCTCGCATATCTAGAATCACGCGGTTAAAAGCCTCAGACATATTATTCACGACTACATCACTATAAACATGACTAGTAAATGCATGCTTACACCATAGTGATCTATTTATGCTTATGAGATGATCATATGCCTTGTCTGAAATCCCCTTAATTTCATGCATAGTTCTAATCCACTCAGCTTCGTATGTTGCGTTTGAGGCTTTCCATAATAAACCTTTTAGATTCTTGCTTTGGAATTTTTTTTTCGAAAATTATTATAAAGGTGTCGCACACAGAAACGATGATCAACATTAGGAAAAAACTCTTTGAATGTCTCAACTAAACCCTGCAAGGTAAAGAAATACAACATGTAAGACTAGAGATGATTGATATATAAAAAATCATGTTCAAATAAAAAAGTTCAAACAAACCTTTTGTTGATCAGAAATGTATGTGATGTTGGGGTGATTGATATCTCTTGCAAGGCAAGATAGAAACCAACTCCATGAGTCTTTGTTTTCTACCTCAACAACTGCATATGCAATTGGTAGCATTTGATCATTAGGATCTCTACCTATCGCGGTTAATAATTGGCCACCGTATTGCCCTTTCAAGAAGCATCCATCTAATCCAATAATAGGCCTACATACTTTAAATGATTCACGACAACCTGTGAAGCACATGTACAATCTTTGGAAGCGAGGAACTATAGCTCTTGATGGTGTTAGATATTCATTGAAAAATTCTGGAGGCCAAGTAAACTTCAAGAAAACCGAGCTGTCGGGATTTGATTTTAAAATCTTTGCACAATATAAATTTAACATATTATATTGCTCTCCAACACTGCCTTCAAGCAAAGTATTTGCATGCATTTTAGCTCTATATGCTTTATCTTTGGAGATCCCAACAACCCACTTTTCTTTTGTCTTTGCCACTATTTGTTTGAGTTGAATATTCGGATTTTCTCTCACTTTAGATTCAATTCTTTTACCTAACCATTTTGCACTTAGCAGTCTGTTGTTGAACTCTCTACTACATGTGTGCTTATCAATAATAGTTCTCACTTCTCATGTGTCTTGATTCTTTACTGGTGCAACATAGATTTCCCAATTACATCCTTCTTTACATTTAAACCTAACTCTTGACTTGTCATTCTTCGTCAATTTTAAACCAACACTCGTATGCACCGCATATGTTGTAACAGCATCCTTAAATTCCTCTTTCGATCTGAAAATTATTCCCGGTTGCCACTTCATCTCCTTCATATCCTTCAACAATGAAAATATAGGTTGTTTTGGTTTTTTCTTTTTTGAAGTCTCTTGTTCACTATCGGTACTAGTAGATTGAAGTTCATCTGATATAAGATCTTCAACAACATCCTCGTGTAAGTTAGGAAAATAAGCAGTCGACAACATGTCTGTAAAAGAATTATATATATTCTCCACCTCCTCACTTAAGTTAGTAACAATATCATCATCAATTAAGTCTTCCTCGCTTTCAAATGTGATATCTATAGCACTATCATCACTATAGAAATCGCTTTCCGTTGAGAGAATATCTTCATTATTAAGATCCATTATATAACTGGGACAATAAAAAACAGATGAAACGAGAGCATAATCGTGATAACGGGAGCATAATCGTGATAAATAAGCAACCTTTAAATAAAAGCATATGAAAACATGTTCTGTATAGCACACATAAAATCAGTTTTGCATTAGGGGAAGTGGCATTACCTCAAAGCCACGAAGTAGAGGAGCGAGGAACCACGCGGCAGGCGATAGGCCCGGATGCCGATAGGAGGAACCAAACCTGTGTCGCCGGCGATAGGCCCGGATGCTGATAGGATGCCTTCTGAGCTCCGCAGGCGTTGGATGCCGATGGGAAGCACAAAGCAGGCGGCGGGTGGGAATGGGGGAGCTGGCGTAGGGTTTAGGATTTGGGAATGGAAAGGGGGGAGGTGGGGTAGGGAATATTTGGGAATAGGATGCCTTTTGAGCTTCGCCGGCGTTGGATGCCGATGGGAAGCACAGAGCGGGCGGCGGGTGGGAAGCGGGGAGCTGGCGTAGGGTTTAGGATTTGGGAATGGGAAGGGGGGAGGTGGGGTAGGGAATATTTGGGAATAGGATGCCTTTTGAGCTTCGCCGGCGTTGGATGCCGATGGGAAGCACAGAGCGGGCGGCGGGTGGGAAGCGGGGAGCTGGCGTAGGGTTTAGGATTTGGGAATGGGAAGCGGGAGGTGGGGTAGGTAATATGACGCCTTTTGAGCTTCCCGGCGTGGGATTAAAGCCTAAATCCTTTATTAATAAATCACACCTCAATTTTTACATCCAAAAGGTAACGGAGAGGTTAATTGGGACTCATTTAAGACAAAATGAAAAGTTTAGGGACCAAAATCAAACCCAAAAAACTTCAGGGACCAATTTCAAACCAACCTCAAAGATTAGGGACTGATATCCCATTTTTGTCAAAAAGTATTTATATTGAGAGCTCTTATATGATTCTTGACATTCCTGAAATAATAATATGGAAAAATGAGGCTTCTTCTTTGGAATAAAAGAGATATTGACACCTGTCGAAAAAAAATGAATTAAATATGAGGTGATTTTTTTTAGATTTTCGGCTTGGTATTTTACCAGCTATTATATTTAAATCTTTCGTTCTAAAATTTGGCAATAATAAAATAGCATCTGAAATGTCGTTTTTGACGTATCAGTTATTATTATTGGCATCTCAGTTTTAACTATTGGCATCTCAGATTTTATTTGTCATCTATATGTTATTAACATTCATTTGTGAATTATACGTAGATGTGAAAATTTGTATTTCAAATTGATCAAAATGTCGTAATAATTATTGTTCTTTTATCTCAAGAAATCATAGAGTCATTCGCATAAATTTTTTTTACAACATTCCATTTAATTTATCACAATTGACTGCATTGTAGCATAAAATAAAAAAATAAAACACTTAGATTACAAAATGTGAACTCCATCAGTACTTTAAGACATGATGAAATTCCAAAAATCAACAATAGATATATCACTAATAAAATGACATCTTAAATGTCAATAATAACTTTGGAATGTCAATGTTAATATTTGAATTATCACAAATAATATATGAAATATCAAATATAACAACTCAATAACTTAGATCATAATTGCGTTATTTTAAAGAAAATTGACAAAAACTGGAAAATACTGGGAGGAGAAGTTTAATGGAAAATGGAGAAATACCTATGTGGTGGTGGCGATGAAGCTTGAAGGTGGCAGAAAAATGACGAGGACGAGTAGCAGCGAGGAAGAAGAAGTCTAGCGACGTCTTTGGTATCTTGGAGATTAGCGGAGAGGTCCTGAAAGAGACAAAAATAACTACCTGACAAGTCTTATATGTTTTCAAAATACTTATATTTAATTCATTTTTGTCATGTGTCAAAATCGCAAAAAATCTCGGACCGTGATCTATAACCAGAGCCCAGACCCAAGAATTTTGCCTGATCTTGTCGTATATTTTTGCACGCATGAATTATTGTGCATGATTGATCCAAAATATGATCATTTCAATACGATCGCATTACACAAATACGATCATATATTTTTGCAAACAATCTACAGCGTTGAAATAACGGATCATACGACTGTATTTGTTCTTGTATGGTTATCTATTATGATCACTGGTCGTTACCTGTACCTAAATATCTCTCATGTTTGGCCCTAAATTTTAGGTACGTGTAGTGACGGAACTACAATTTCAGTTGGACTCGAGCATCATACAATAAATAGCAAATTATATAATATTTTAGTTCAAAATTAAAAATGTAGCAGGGAAGTTCTTACATAACTATCGTTACTCATTAGCTTACTAAACAAGTGGTGAATCGCTAGAGATAGATGAGTTGCTTTCATTATTAATAGAATATTTTTTAGGAGATGATGAAGAACTTGAGATAAACAAGTTGCTTTCATGATTATCATCAAAATGAAAGGAAGGCTGATTATCTTCAATGATTTCATTGATAAGAGTTATAGATATGTTATTAATGGTTTGACAATTAGGCTTCTTTTGTTTCGGCGGTGGCGGGTCGATCCGGCGGGTGGAAACGGAGTGTTCGAAACGGAGGGGGGAGGTGACTTCTCCAAACGGAATTTTTTGGGGCGTTTCTCAAGGCGGGCGGGTGGAAACGGAGCAAACGCCGTCGGAGGTTCATTTGTTTACCCGCCTTCCGGCAGCGTTTGCCCAAAACGGAGCACCGAAACGCCCAAACAAATATAGTTTCTTCAACATACTCCTTAATAATGTGATTCTAATCTTTGAATTCTTCCTAGTTCTAGTAATTATGCTCATCTACTATAACATATTTTGTTACAATTAACTTTCCATTTGCAGGACCATAGACATTGTGGCTTCATTTGTTTCGGCGGTGGCGGATCGATCCGGCGGGTGAAAACGGAGTGTTCGAAACGAAGGGGGGAGGTGGCTGCTCCAAACGGAGCTTTTTGGGGCGTTTCTCAAGGTGGGCGGGTGGAAACGGAGCAAATGCCGCCGGAGGTTCATTTGTTTACCCGCCTTCCGATAGCGTTTGCCCAAAACGGAGCTCCGAAACGCCCAAACAAATAGAGCCTGTATCCTTTTGATACTTCACTATATCAAAGGAATATAGCATATCACCGGCTCATTTTTTATAGTTTCTTTAAGTCACTTAAAGTTAAGTGGCCAAATTTCATATTATTTGTCTCGATTGGTGTTAGGATTTGAGTAATATCCTTGTCCAAAATAATGCAATGCTTATTTTCAAGCATCGACATATATCTTTTTTGCATAAGTTCTTATGTAACAGCCTCCCCAGCACACGGCTCAACATGACGACCGTTGGCACCCCCATCATCCAGTTCGAAAGAGTTCAGCATCAACAGGTCTGCAGACCATGCACCCCAACCCCTCTCCATCCACATGCAGGTTGTTGGAAGTCGTAGTCTCCCTTCAATGAGAAGTGATCCAGTTAAACTCCCCAACGGGTACTTCTCAGGAGGTTACCCATCTCATGACTACTTCAGCCCAAGCAAGCTTAACTATAAAGTTCTTTCACTTCTCATCATCAATTGAACTGCACTTTTTAACGACCTCCCCAACACACGGCTCGAAAGGACGACCGCCAGCTCGAAAGGGCTCAGCCTCAACAGATCTGCGGACCATGCACCCCAAATCCTTTCCATCTATAGGCGGATGGAGCCCGCAGGCTCCCTTTGATGAGAAGTGATCCAGTTAAGCACCCATATGGAGACTTCCTAGGAGGTCACCCATCCCGAAACTACTCTCATCCGAGCACGTTTAACTATAAAGTTCTTTTACTTCTCATCACAAATTGAGCTGCAACTTAACTGGATCACTTCTCATCAAAGAGAGCTTGTGGCCTCCAACAACCCACTTATAGATGAAAAAGGGTTGAGGTGCATGGTCTGCAGAACTGTTTGAGGTTGGGCCCTTTCGAACTGAATGTTGGTGATGACGGCGATCGTCCTTTCGAGCCATGTGCTAAAGAGGTTGTTACATCTTACATAACTATCGTTACCAAAAAATTGTATAATAGAGCCTATAGAAGACTTTAAAGATCTGGAATTCATACAAAATCAACAATGAAATAAGGATGCTAGATTATGAGGATGAAAAATCATACCTCATGGCCAATTACAGATCGTCGTCACCAAATGCATAAGTTCATTGAGGCATTTCATCAAGCACTTGACGAGCATGAAACCTTAAATTTTTTAAAAAAATTGAGTCAATAAAATTCTAAAGATGATCTTTTCCGATGTGCAAGCTAGATACTCACAGAATTATTATTGTCATCATCTTTTTGGATGCCCTTAAGCATTTCAACTGTATACACACATTTTTATCGCTTGCAGCTAAACAAACCATAACCAGTGTCGGGGGGAGATGATGGGGATAGACCGACGGTCACAACCACCGGGGATCTGTCACTGTAACTGTAACTGGAGAAGAACAATTGAGAAAGTAAGAAGAACATTAGAGATGCCTGAAATAAGGAGCTTCGTAGGTGAAAGGAGAAGAGGAAGCAAGGGCATATTGGAATAGGAAGAGTTCAGAACGATCAAAGACTCAGTAGGCAATTGGAAATCAAAATAGTAGAAGTTCAGTGTTCAATGACGGGGTGACGGTGGGCGAAAACGGAAGACGGAAGCTCACTTTCAACCGGAAACTTGCAGCCACTTTTGATCGACGATGGAAGGCTCCTCACTTTCAGCGGCGGAAACATGGGAGAGGACCTAAGCGCGCCTATTAATTTGGTGATTGTTATGGGCAAACTAATTTTGGATATGTGCAAACCAATTTTACGGGCAAACAAAAAATTTATATGTGCAAACCAAATTGTTACGTGCAAACCAATATACTTTTTTTAACATTCTTTAGCAAAATACGAACAAATAGTTTAGCAACAATATTATAAAATTTAATGTATTACAAAAGTTTCAAATTCATCGTAGAGTTTTTCTTTTAATGATGAGTGCAACTTTTTAACGCTCTTTTTCTTCGCTGAAGAAATACAAAAACAAATGATGAAAATGAGAAATACGAAAAGAAAGGTTTAAATCTATAGCTTGCTTCAGATTAAATGAGTTGAAGATGAGCAAGAATGTCAGACACAAATAAACCTGGAGCTCCCGCAGTGGTCAGAAGCGAGCATGTGTGATAGGTGTCATCGTGTATGACTTGCGGTAAGCGTTGGCGGCGGTGTCGGCGGCTTTGGCGGCGGCAAAGTGAGAGGCGTTGTCGGTGGTGACGGTGTCGTCGCGTATGGCTCGCTCCTGTCGACGTGATTACAAAAAATAAAAAATCAATGAATTCGGGATTCAATTTGCTCTCTATGAATGAGATAAAAACAAAAGAATCAAGAACAGCATAGAGTTTCCCTTTTTTAGCACACACAATTGAATGTTCAAAAAGGAATTCGCAAATATTTTTTTAGTCTAATTTATAAGGAAAATGTTTTGCCCCTATCAATTTTACTGTAACATTTAAAATAATTATTTAAGAGTTTTTATATTAAAAGTTGGTTTGCATCTATCCAAAATAGGTTTGTCGATAACAATTACCATTAATTTTGCAAAAACACACCCAGGCACTTGCCCGGGTGTGTGTGGGCATGGATCTGCCACTGGGTACGTGTAGCATTCCATAGTGTAGGTGCGGGACCTTTTTGGTAGGCAATTTTACAGTTGTAATGTCACTTACGACTGTAAAATGGTTTTGTACTGTAAATTAGAATTGTAATTTTGCCTGTAATTACAGCTATAATTTTGTTTGTAAAATGATTTTGTATTTTTCCCCAAAACATATACATATGAGATCTTAAAATGATCGTAAAAAATGCATAGAGTGGTATTTTGTGATTTATTTTTTAAAAATGACTGTATTTTGGCCTAAAATTACGATCCGTCCACATACCTTTAGGTATGTTACACGTATCTAAAATTCTCCCCCTTTTTAGGGCGGTGATGGCGGTGGAAAAATCAATGAAGGTAAATCAGATGTGACATTAGAAGAACGATTTTTTAAATAACAATTGTTTAACTTTTTAATAATAAAAATATATTTTATGCTAATTATTTATCTCGTAGATAAATAATATTGTTGTTGCGGGTCGCTCGACTTTTTACCCGATCCAGAGAATCAGACCGTCTTAGCTCGGAATCGAACCAGGTGCACAAACAGTTTAAAAAACCGCAACAAATGACAAGAAGACTTTTTTGACATGAAAAATCCGGAAAGAGTGAAAAAACACGTGCCTGGATCTGTGCTAATCCAAATTCCACTAGATCTCGTGTGTTTACAAATATTGGAGTTTGATCTCGGAGGGCGACAAACCACTACTCCGTTACAAGTGCAGAGGGCGAAAATATTCTAAGTCCACGAAGCTTCTGGAGGGAGCATTGTTGTTGAGGCGGAGCCTAGATGGGAGCACTCTCCGGTGACGATTGACGTCACTTGAGGCGTGAAGAAATTGCAGCACAAGGAGGAGAGCATGACGAATTCCTGAGCGGAGAATCAGCTCAAGTTCACGATCTCGCCGGAAAACCTCATGACTCACTTTTGCCTCTGGAGTTGCTTGACTTGAAATGAAAGTATGTGGGCCTATTTATAGTTTTCTGGAGGGTCATGACGGTAATTGTGTTGGGAAATGATTGTGTTAGCGAATGACGTTGCTCCGTTTTGATCACATGCATCGCTAATTTTACCAAAATGGACTTTTCTAGTCTACATAATATAGGCTTATTTATAGGCTTTGTATGTTCACTAGAAGAGAAGAATGACGGAGGGACGTTTTCAGTCGTTAGTCTGATTCCATGAGCATATAGATCATCCACCATTACAGAAAAAGAAGATAGCTTAATTTTTATCTTGTTATGGGAAAATCTCTCCTGAAATCCATAAAAGTGGACTCTTCTAGTCTACATAATACATGTAGTGTAATATAAAAGAACATTTAAGCCGCGTTTGGTGCGGCTTATCGCAACTTATTTGCACCAGTGAGGTTAGATAAAAACATCATTGTATTTTTGATATGACAAATGTTACTACCGTTATAAAAAAGAAACTAGTTTGGGGCATATTATTTTTATATGATAATGACAATTTTGCCCAACCGTACCTCACTGAAGCAAATAAGTCGCGCCAAACGCAGCCTTAATGGTTTGAAGGTCTTGATGTGTTGCGATGTAAGCATCACAGTTTTTTTTTGCTTCTTTAGATGCATCTTTAATCAATATATTTAGCAATTCAAATGCACTATTGAAGGATATAGTTATGGAAACTAAGAAAAAAAACAAAGTTGTCAATTCGTAAAATGTCAAATTTGTTGATCGAGTTCGTAGCCATTTTATGCCTACTTGGGCAAAACACGTCGGTGAAGCCTTCGATGTGTTGAGTGATGGACTTTGTGGGTTCTGAGTTATTAATGATGCATTGAATGTAATCTACGTGTTTTATATGCTGTCATTTATGGAAGCGGAAGAAGATTAGAGTCACAGAATCTCTACAATGCAACAAAACACTCACTCCATTTAGTAAATGGCTAACACTACCAGATATGGGGCTTGTAATTGCCTCGTGCTTCACCATTTCATTTGTTCAGTTGTCTAAAATTCCAAGTCTGACATTCATCTATGCTAGAGGTGCTGACACTTCTTAGCATGAGTTTTATAAATGCTAATCACTACATTCAGTTACATTTAATTACTAGTTGTTCTGTGATACACATTACTTCATGTTGGCCAAGATATCATTAACGGATTGCGGAAGGTTGGAGAAGATATTACAACTATCGCTTTCATGCACCACACCCGGTTATAGAATCAACTATTTTGACAATGTTGGACGATCTACATTGATGGGAGGTATACAAAAATTAATTTAATTTTTTTGTTAACTTATATTTCATCAAGTTGCAAGTTAATTTTATAATCTTTACTTTCATGTTAAAAGATTGAAGCGAAACTAGCACTTCATTGAAGACAACAACAACGTCTAATCAGGGGCGAATCTAAGTATAGTCCAGGGTGGGCAGCTGCCCACCCTGAATTTTGCGAAATGTTCCATAGATTATGACGCGTATTAAATTTTTTAATATATATATGCATATATTATAAGATAAATATATAAGAAATATTAAGTAGTTCTAATTCAGTGCAGTGGTAAAACATTTAGACCTTATTTATTAATGAGGTCTTGAGTTCGAATCTCATATTCTTTTTTTTTGCTTTGAAATTTTTTTATCCATTAGATGTAATCCAACGACGCGCATTAAATTCCGTTGTTCTAAAGCTCAGAATATATATATATATATATATATATATATATATATATATATATATATATATATATATATATATATATATATATATATAGGGTTATATATAGTTATATCCGCTCCAGGCTTCCAGCCTCCAGCCGGCCCAACTCTCGAGACTGCTCCTCTTCTCCCGATTCCTGCTTGGCTGCTCCCCTTTCCATCCTTTCGGAATTCCGATCGAGGCTCGCTGGTCGCCTGTAAGACCCCCTTTTTTTCATTTTAAAACTCCGGGGTCTTATTCCATTTAGTAAATGGCTAACACTACCAGATATGGGGCTTGTAATTGCCTCGTGCTTCACCATTTCATTTGTTCAGTTGTCTAAAATTCCAAGTCTGACATTCATCTATGCTAGAGGTGCTGACACTTCTTAGCATGAGTTTTATAAATGCTAATCACTACATTCAGTTACATTTAATTACTAGTTGTTCTGTGATACACATTACTTCATGTTGGCCAAGATATCATTAACGGATTGCGGAAGGTTGGAGAAGATATTACAACTATCGCTTTCATGCACCACACCCGGTTATAGAATCAACTATTTTGACAATGTTGGACGATCTACATTGATGGGAGGTATACAAAAATTAATTTAATTTTTTTGTTAACTTATATTTCATCAAGTTGCAAGTTAATTTTATAATCTTTACTTTCATGTTAAAAGATTGAAGCGAAACTAGCACTTCATTGAAGACAACAACAACGTCTAATCAGGGGCGTATCTAAGTATAGTCCAGGGTGGGCAGCTGTCCACCCTGAATTTTGCGAAATGTTCCATAGATTATGACGCGTATTAAATTTTTTAATATATATATGCATATATTATAAGATAAATATATAAGAAATATTAAGTAGTTCTAATTCAGTGCAGTGGTAAAACATTTAGACCTTATTTATTAATGAGGTCTTGAGTTCGAATCTCATATTCTTTTTTTTTGCTTTGAAATTTTTTTATCCATTAGATGTAATCCAACGACGCGCATTAAATTCCGTTGTTCTAAAGCTCAGAATATATATATATATATAGGTTTATATATAGTTATATCCGCTCCAGGCTTCCAGCCTCCAGCCGGCCCAACTCTCGAGACTGCTCCTCTTCTCCCGATTCCTGCTTGGCTGCTCCCCTTTCCATCCTTTCGGAATTCCGATCGAGGCTCGCTGGTCGCCTGTAAGACCCCCTTTTTTTCATTTTAAAACTCCGGGGTCTTATGCCCAGAACCGCCGCCTTGCGGTGACACCTTCGCACCCGGGAAGGTCGTCACTGCAAGACGCCGATCCTGCCGGCCAAATCGATCGCAACTGTAACAAAAGTAGTAGTGCAAGAGAAGATAAGTCCACAGCAAATCACATATATATATAAATCTCCACGAAAGGAGTGTCCACAAAAAAAGAGTACAGAAATGAAGGGCTTAAGCCCGGTACATCAATATCCTCACTACAGATCTCTCACACGGAAGCAAAATAAAATAACTACTAGAAGTTAGAACTCACGATCCCAGCTGGCTGTACTCCTAAGCTAGACTGCCATGTCTCCAATCGCACCGGTCTCCTGGGCTGCTCCTTCGTACTTGGCTCCACGATCCCCTAATATGATGTGGCTCGAAAACCATTAGTCTAAAAGACTAAGCCCTATCGTCCCCCACCCCTTCCTCAATGCTCCTAGGCATCGAGCGGGGAGGAAGAAAGGAAAGGACGTGAAAGTGGAGAGAAATCAAAAACAGGTGACAGGGGGACCTAGCTAGCAATTTATAATCCGGTTATAATAAGTAAAGTAAGAAAGGAATTTAACTTTCATTTATGTGAGTACACATAAGCCAAGGGATCTTCTACAAGGCTCCCATCGTATAAAATGTCTCATACTACTTTATACGTTGGGGTGTCGGTTATCACAAGCAGCATATAAATATTGAAATAACCTTAATTTATAAACTTGCCCACACAAGTCTATAGACCAAGGGGTCGTTTTGCAGGGCTTAATGTATAAGCGTCACATTCCACTTATACATTAGGTGTCGCAGGTTATTATGAATCGATTATGATATGCATCTATATGGTGGGTATGATGGAACATGCAAGTGCAACACACACACCCGACTCTGTGCACACAGACCTTTAGTTCCCCCTTTCGGAGCCGTTACCTCCCAGGATACCTCCGTAGTGGCAGACGGAAGCGGTGGGTTGGGCCTCGCCCACCTCAAAACCAGTAAAAGCACTGCCGGTCTGACCTATCGTACGCCTCAACGCTTGGTGCACTAAGCGGACTATCGCCTACTCTTGCCGACTGGACCGCCGGACTTAAGTTTGGCGAAGTGTAAAACCACACTTGCCGCGTAATCGTATAGTCGTCGGTGCATCGACTAACCCATACCGAAGTCCCACCACCTTAACTTTCTTTCTTTTCATGCACATGCAAATTTATCATATCAGAACCGAGCTAAAGCTCCCCGGACCATCCCGTCCGTCACAAATATCAACCGAACCAAAGCTCGCCAGACCAAAACGTCCGTCTCTTATTCCAAACCTCATCCCTTTGAACACCGCGGGATGGCGCCCCTTTGAACACCTCGGGACGACTTAACCATTTCCAATACTAGTCCAACTAGTGAGTTCAGTGTGAAACCATATTTACTAAATTACTCTTTCGATTTGTTCTTTAAGGTTTACGTTAACCCAGGACTGCCCCCGGTATTCCCTGTGAAGGGCTCTCAAGCGGCACTAGGAACTGTGTTGGGATTACGCCTAGCGTTCCCTTTCGCAAGGTACTTATTAATATTATTGGTTGATTTCCCTTACCCATTACCTTCTCATATTGCGATAGGCTAATCCTAAGGTAGTTTAGACCTTTCACTCTCGCGGGAACGACGATCTTTCGTCGAACTCGCGTACCTTCTAACACACATCAACTCGATTCCCACCACTCCTTAGAACTTTCTATGGTGACTCATCCACTTTCATTCAAACAATTCAACACGACTAACTCGACCCTATTCCAACTCTTATCCTAATAGAACTTTTCCCCAAATTACTATTTGCAGACCAACCTATACTAAGGGATGTTCATGATAGGATGTCCTTCAAGTTTTCATCTGAATGACCTAGGATTATTACTGGAGTCCTATCATGACATAAATGATTTAATTCTAGAATATTGTATTTTCCATAATTAATCTTCTATTTAAATAATTTCTTACAAGAGCCAATTATAGTCAAGTTGATCACGAAGTATACATTTTAGACATGATTAATGTTTCATAAATTCATGATAATATTTCATATATCTAAAAGTGACAATTTCCAAATTTGACATTTTCTATGAACATTTAAGGGGCCTAAAATTATTTTAGCAGTAATTCCCATATTCTAAGATTTGTAAATCAACTACTTGAAATTATCATCTAAATAATTTGGGTTAACTATATTACACTTCTACAGTCCTAAAATCATCACTGGCCAACTTTCATGATTTTTCACAGAATATTTAATTCTAAATAAATTCAATACAAAAATCAACAAAGAGCATTATTGTGAATCGAATACTATAAATATACTTCAAAAATTCCTAATTAAATTCCTAATAGTAGATATCATCCTAAAATTATCAGTGGCCAAAATTCACATTCTTACAAGTTAAATTATTCTTTAAATGATTTATTTACCAAGTATGACATTTACCAAATTTATGAAGGAAGCAATATATAAAATCCTTTAAAAATTATAATAAAATTTAGAGACCTCTATTTCGGTCAAAAACCTCTACTGGCCAAATTTTACTAGATTCCATTTAAATCAAATGATCAAATTAAATCAAATACTAAATTGAACATTTTGATAATTAACAAAGGAACTAGCATGAATATAATCTGTAAAATTCCGCAAAAAATATCTAGGGGTTCAAATCACCCTAAGATTCATTTTACCCCATTTTCATAATTTTTAGAGGATGTTAAGTTACTTTTTTGACCTAGTAGTGCTTCTACCCTAAAACTAGGGTTTGACATTTGAGGTACTTAACTACTTCTAAGTTTCCTAACATTTCAACCAGAGGCTTAAATATATCTAAGTTAACTCTCTACTGAATTACAAGGGCATTTTCCCCTATGTCCTTCACAACCACCTAAAGGTCCATACTTAGGGTGTGAACTTGGGTCCAAGGGTAAGTCAACCCTAATTCATCCATTTTCCCCAAAGAGGGGAGGGTACTTAAGGTAATACTAATTCAGTGGTCCAAAAAGGGCTGTGCATTCTATATTTCATTTTTTTCTTCTTTTTGGCTATAAGCACACCAAGCCCTTTACAAGCCAACACATGCAAGGAGTTTCCCTAACTTGTTGTGGTCCATATGGGCTAAAAATTTAACTATGCCTTAATAATGTCCTCATGGACATGCCACCAAAAATTGGGGCCTTTTGGAGTTGAACTACTCCAAGAATCACCTAAACAAGCCTAGGGGTAATTTGGTAATTTCCCCCTGATTTTAATTCCAATTAACCCCATTTTTGGGCAGGACCTAACTATGCCCTAAACCAGTTACTTCCCAAAATCTCAGGTCATTTGGGCCTCTGGATTGGCTTGGGCATCTCTTCCAATTTCTGCATTTTTGTTATGTGCAGCCCAAGGCCATTCACTTTTTCAGATCTTGCAAGTGAGATATCTCAACATGCAGAGTACTAAATTGTCTAATTTTTCTACCATAGGTCTAATATACTCCAAATGGCAGGCCACCAAAAGTTGGGGCATTTTGAAGTTGAACTACTCCAAGAATCACCTAAACAAGCCTAGGGGTATTTTAGTAATTTCACCCTAATTTTAATTCCAATTAGTCCCATTTTTTGGCAGGGCCTACTTATGTCATAAACCAGTTACTTCCCAAAATCCCAGTTCATTTGGGCCTCTGTATGGGCTTGGGCATCCCTTTCAAATTTCTTCATTTTGCTATTTGCAGCCCAAGGTCATTCAATTTTTCAGATCTTGCAAGTGAGATATCTCAACATGCAGAGGGCTAAATTGTCTACTTTTTCTACCATAGGTCTAATATACTCCTAAGGGCAGACCACCAAAATTTGGGGTATTTTGGAGTTGAACTACTCCAAGAATCACCTAAACAAGCCTAGGGGTATTTTAGTAATTTCACCCTAATTTTAATTCCAATTAGTCCCATTTTTTTGGCAAGGCCTACCTATGCCCTAAACCAGTTACTTACCAAAATCTCAGATCATTTGGGCCTCTGGATGGGCTTGGGCATCCCTTTCAAATTTCTGCATTTTGCTATTTGCAGCCCAAGGCCATTCAATTTTTCAGATCTTGCAAGTGAGATATCTCAACAAGTAGAGTGCTAAATTGTCTAATTTTTCTACCATAGGTATATTATACCCCTAAGGGCAGGCCACCAAAATTCGAAGCATTTTGGAGTTGATATGCTCCAAAAATCAACAACATTTAATTTATCATATTTGGACTAAAACTATAGAATTATTTTCCCCAAAAATTCCCATATTTGGGGAGGACCTAGATATTCCTAATTAAGCCACATGCCCAAAATTTCATCCCATTTGGACTTAGGGTTTGGGCAGGGCACTCATTTTAGTTTCTGACCTATCCTAGGACCAGCCCTAGGAAAATGGCTCTATAGGGCAGTAGATTTAACCAAAAATTATGTGTAACATATCAAATTAAAGGTCACTTCAATACCTACAATTTTCATGTTGAGAACATTTTATGAAAAGGCTGTAAGGGCCCTAAATATTGACATGCAAAAGTCAGATATAAAGGACATAAAAATAGCACTATTCATTTAATTGAATAATTCCTGGATTATTATTTTGCATGGCACTAATCTTAAAGCAGATGGACGGCTCCTGCTTTTTTTCTCCAAACCGCCTCGATCCAGCCCGAGTTTTCACGGGAGCTTTCCCGGCGGCTACCGGCGGCGCCTCCACCGGCCAACTTCTCCTCCCCCTCACGGTGGTGGGGGCAGGCTTTTGCCGGCGGCTAGGGCGGCGGGAAGTGGCGGCTCCACCTCACCCGAAACTTTCAAAACCGCCATTAATGGAGAAAAATGAAGAACTGGGCTCGGGCTCATTCGAGGCCGAACCCTGCCCTAAACACTCCTAAGATCTAGACATGAAGAGAGAGGTGAGGGAGGACCTTCCCGGCGGCCTTGCGACGTGAGGAGCGACGGGGAACCATGGCGGCGGTGGCGGCGCTTCTCCCTCGATTTTCACGTCTCCAGCTCGGTTCTCTCTCTCTCTCTCTACTGCTCTCCTTGTCCCGAGGGTGATGAAACTGAAAGGAGAGAGGGGGAAACTGAGAAGATGAAGTATAGAGGGGGAGGGTGATAATTCCTATGTGATATGAGGCGGTTTTGCATTGTTCTTGTCACCATGCATGCATGGGTGGACCCCACTCCATCCACCTCCTCCTTCATGACTCCAGGGATCGGCCAGCCCATGTGGGGGCTGATGGCATGGGTCCAAGTGGCTTATTCCACTTAATACCCTTAAATATACCCTTTTTCTCTCTCCTGATTATTCTTAATTTTTGAGATTCTCTCTCTCTCTCTCTCCTAGTCACTAAGTTGGCTGGTCAATCTTCTATTGGCAGCCCACATGTTTATTTCATCCACCAAAATATGGTTAGCCCAAGTGAGTTGGGCTTGAGCTTGAGTTAGCCCATTTGGGCTAGCTTGACCCAAACCTAGGCTAGGGTTGACTTAGGTCAATTTGGTCTTTGAGGTTGACTCAAATGGGTCCTTGGTGACCCATTGGCCTCCCCTAAGGCCTAGGTAGGGTTGTCTTGGCCCTTTGGAGGTCACTTGACCATATAGGCAGGGCACTTGACCATTTTAGGGTTAGAGTTGACTTTGGTCAACTTAGCCTTTTTGGTTGGCCCCAATGAATCCTTGGTGACCCATTGGCCTCTCACTAGGGTTATGAAGGTATGTGTTGGGTCCACTTGGCTAAGGGAACTTCAATTGGCCCTTGTGCAGGTCAGTTTGACCCAATGTCGGTTAGGTTGACCCATTTAGGGTTAGAGTTGACTTTGGTCAACTTAATCTCTTGGGTGGACCCCAATGGGTCCTAGGTGACCCATTGACATCACCCTAGGGTTAGGTGAGCTTGGGTGGGGTCCACTTGGCTTGGGGATGGTCAATTGACCATAAGTAGGTTAGTTTGACCCATTTAGGGTTAGGGTTGACTTGGGTCAACTTAACCCTTTTGACTGCCCTCCATGGGTCCTTAGTGCTCTAATGGATCTTATAATGGGTTGATGAGACCATGGTGGGGTCTTGAAGTCTTGGTGAAGCCCCATGGTTATCTTAAACTAAGGTTCAGAATTTACTATTTGCAGACCATAGTGGTCTCACCCACATTCTTAGGTTTTCTTGGTCTTCTTGGGCTTCCTAAGGTTTGGTCATGACCTAGTCATGGCCAAAAAAACACACTTAGGGGTCTAGTTGGAAATGGATGTTACATCGCCGCCCACCTCGCCGAGTTGTCGTCGATTCCGATCGAGGCTCGCCGGTGCTCCTCTTCTCCCGATTCATGATCGAAAGTTGGTAACTTAACAGATCTTTCTACAGCCTACAGGAGAAATTTCTTTGGTTGTTGTGCGACGGCCACAATCTCTTGGTTGAGTTAATGACGTTCCTCACTTCCTCCACTTTCCTCTCGTGCAATTTGTCTATGTTTGTGTTGATTTTCTGTGGTGTTAATTTTTTGCTTTAAAAAAATATGCTCGAGAAGGCTTGGTGAATCTCGTTGTTCTTTGTTGGGAGAGACCACCCCCTTGCGAAATGTTTGTTTTGGGTGGTTCTCTTTTGGTACAACATCACTCGTTCGGATCGTGTGAGTCCATTTCGCTTGATCGAACATTGGTTTTATAGCCCTTGAGAGATCTAAAGAGGCTTAGCGAACCTTCGTTTGGGCAAGTGTTTCTCTCTTGCCCATCATTTTCGTTGTGTAGATGTTTGAGCTAATTGTTACGGGCTATGGTCATTGTATAGAGAATCCAGTCACAACGAACACACTGAAAGGGGTTTTTTAAGTTCTTAGATGGATAAGTTTTTTAAGAAACTTCCAATTTCTGAATCAGCTCTTAAGAAAAAACGAATTTGTCAAGATTATTTGGAATCAAATTCAAAGAGGGGTTTGATTGAAACTAATCTGGACAACATAATAGCCGATCCAAGGTTACGAGTTAGATTATCAGATTATAATGTTAATGATAGAGATGAAATTAGAAGAAAATATCTATTGAAAGGGCCATGTCAACCACGACATCATCAATTTCCACAGACAATGTTTGGGAATACACCTAGAAGATTCAATTATGCATGGTTTGAGCAATTTCCTTCTTGGTTGGAATATAGCATAGCAAAAGACGCGACATTTTGTATATTTTGTTATCTTTTTAAGCCTGAAATGGGACAACAATCAGGGGGAGATTCATTTACTATTGACAGCTTTAAAAATTGGAAAGATGGTTTAAGTAGACTTCGAGAACATGTTGGAGCTCCCAATAGTATTCACAATCAGGCTGCAGTGATGTGCACTAACTTAATGAAATCAGGTCAGCATATTGAGGTCCAGTTTCTTAAACAATCGGATCTCGCTAGACAAGAGCATAAAACACGTCTAACTGTATCAGTTGATTGCATCCGATTTTTAATACAACAGGGCTTAACATTACGTGGTAATGATGAATCAGATTCTTCAACAAATCGAGCAAATTTTCTCGAGCTTTTAAGATTACTTGGAGATCATAATGAAGAGGTGAAAAAAGTGATTTTGCATAACGCGCCAGAAAATAACAAGTTAACTGCTCCGGAAATTCAAAAAGATATTATCAATGCAATGGCAGTTGAGACAATAAATTGTATTAAAATGGATATTGGAGATGCTTTTTTTTCTATACTGATAGATGAGTCACGAGATATATCTACTAAAGAGCAAATGGCTATTGCTCTGCGCTATGTTAACAGTGAAGGACAGGTAATTGAACGCTTTCTTAGAATTATGCATGTAATGGATACATCAGCTCATTCTCTTAAAGTAGCATTAGAAGAATTCTTTTTATATCATGGATTCAGCATTCCAAAATTACGATGACAAGGATATGATGGTGCAAGTAATATGCGAGGGGAGTTTAATCGACTTAAAGCTCTAATTATGAAAGAGAACTCATCTGCATATTATGTTCATTGTTTTGCACATCAACTTCAATTAGCGTTAGTAGCAGTTGCAAAAAATCATATTCAAGTTGCTTGGCTTTTTGAATTGGCTGTCACTTTGACCAATATAATCAATGTCTCATGTAAGCGTCAAGAACTTTACATGAGTCTCAATTTGTTAAGATTGTTGAAGGTTTGCAAAAAGGTGAACTTTTAAGTGGTACTGGTTTAAACCAAGAAAGGGCTTTAAAAAGATCAGGTGATACTAGGTGGGGATCACATTATGGTTCATTGCTTAACATAATTGTGATATTTTCCTCCATTATCGATGTTCTCGAGATTGTTGAAAAAGATCCACATTCAAGTTCTGATCATAAAGCAACGACATTTTCATTATTAGATTCACTACAATCATTTGATTTCATAATTATTTTATTTTTGATGAGAGATATAATGAGAATAACAAATAGTCTATCACAACATTGCAACGTAAAGACTAAGATATTTGTAATGTCATGCATTTAGTGCAAATTTCTAAACAAAGGTTGCAGGATAAACGAGATAATGGTTGGACAGAATTATTTGATGAAGTTTCTTTATTCTGTAATAATTACAAAATTAGTATTCCATATATGAATATTTTATATGTTGCAAGAGGCCGATCAAGAAGAAGAGTTCAAGAAATGACAAATTTACATCATTATCGAGTTGAGATATTTTACAATATGATAGATATGCAGCTTCAAGAATTGAATAGCCGATTTACGGAGAGAAATACAGAACTACTTCTTCGTATTGCATGTTTGAGTCCGAATAATTCATTTTTTGCATTTGATAAGCAAAAAATTAAGACGACTTGCTGAGTTTTATCCATCCGAATTTTCAAATTTAGATATTATGGAACTGAATTGTCAGTTGAAAACTTATGTTTATGATGTTCGGGCTGATAGTGATTTTGCACAAGTAAATGGAATTGGTGATCTTGCAGTAAAGATGGTTGAGAAAAAGAAAGATATTTTATATCCCTTGGTTTATTTGCTCCTGAAATTATCATTGGTTTTACCAGTTGCAACAGCTACAATTGAGAGGGCATTTTCTGCAATGACTATCGTGAAAAATCGTCTGCGTAATCGGATGGGAGACTCAATGATGAATGATTGCTTGGTTACATATATTGGAAGAGATATATTCAAAAGTATTGATAATGAGACTATCATCAAACGCTTTCAAAATATGAAAAGTCGACGTGGTCAACTATGAAAGGTAATTTTATGTGTTTTTAATTTTAATTTAGTTGAAATATTCTTAAATATTCATATGTTATTTTTCTTGTATTAATACAATTATTTGAATAATTTAAGTTAATTTTTTTAACTACATTATGAAATGAGTCTGTCCACCCTGACATTATTTTCTGGCTCCGTCACTGCATCTAATCACTTTTAATTGTTAAATTTTGCTTATTATTTACTATCATGTTCTCTATAATATTATATTTTTCTAATTTTTAATGATGTTATGGACTTTTTAAATATTTGAGTAGAAGATTGACTTTGTTAAAAAATTTCAAATTTTGCTTTATAGATGTCATTTTGCTTTGCAGATATTATTTTAGGATAATTTTATCGGCAGCCCTGATTCAGCTATTGACAAACCAATTGTTTTTTAAAAAATCCTCTCTTTTTTCCCTCCAGTTTTAGACCTATTGACAGCCCAAGCCCTAAACAGCCTCCCCATGGAAATCCCTCTCAAGAATAGTGAAATCTGCGTCGTTGCGACCTTCCCCCTCGCCATTCACTTTCTTTGTCGCCACCGTCGCTCGTCACCTCCGCGGGAGGATCTGTGTCGACGATGGATGCCCCAACCGTGTCATTTTATGCTTTTCAGATTAATGATGTTGACTTTATGATGCTTTGCTCGATTCTCCTCGACAGTTTTCATATCAAAGTTGTCATCTTTCATGATCTGTGATTTTTTTTTTTCAATTTGGTGTTAGATCTTCTGTAGCGCTTGCTCGTGAAGTCGTGATTATTATTAAAATTATATAATCACTAGAAAACCTGCGGCTAGTTGATCACTTCTTGCTCTTCCTATGCTCTTTGTTTGCCAAACCTTTTTCTCTGATCGGAAAAGCCATGGAGCGGCTCCTTACCAAGGCCTCTGTCTTTCCACCATTGAGTAGTTGCAGGAGCGTGTTCGTGCGACGATGGTAGTCGACGTGTTTCGAGGACTCGCAGGAGGAGGAATCACGGGCGTTGAAAGAAGATGAATGAATGGTAGATGAGGCCGAGGAGGTGAGGCAGCCAGTGTGATTTTATTCTTTATTTTTTTTCTTGATTTGTCATTAACATTATGATTTGTGTTTTATTTTTACGACCTGCTATTAACAATGAACTGTCATTAGCGTAAATAAATTTCCCAATAACATCGTTCTTATTTTAACCTACAAATATAATTTTATCAAAAACTATTTTGCAAGTATAAAAAATTTACAAATATCCTAAAGCCTAAACTGAAGTGCTCATACCAATTAGGCCTGTAACGGTTTGGTTTGGTTCAGTTTGTAAGCAAAACCGCAAATCAAACCACCCCTATGTGGTTTCAAAATTTTGGAACCGAACCTAACCGCTCAAACATTGAAACCAAACCGAATAGTTTGGTTCAGTTCGGTTCGGCTTTGGTGGTTTAAATGATGTGATAAAGCCCAAATATTTATACAGAGAGATCCGGGATGGTGCAATGTATGAGACTCAACCACCTAACATGAAAGTGATGCATGAACACAATTCCTATCACCTAACCATTTCAGAACTCAAAAATCAAATGAATGAAAAATGAAATATTCATCAGCATTGTGCCACAAGTAGCAAACATACATCCCTTTCACATTTTCATATAAGCGCAATTAGTCAATTTAATTGATACACAAAAGCACCACAAAGTCCAGAATCCTCTGCAATAGCTGAAAACATAAAAGTTAAATAAATTAGATATATCATTAATAAAACATATAAAAGAAATAATAAAACATTATCTGGAAATCTTTATTATCTTGCATGATTCAAGCTTGGCCACATTAGTTATTCTTGCTTCAATTTCTTGTGGAATTGACGAACCTTGCAACCAATCTTGAGCACAAATCAAGCCCTCAACCACCTTGGGACTTAACGAACTATGAAATTGATCAAGTGCCCTTCCTCCTGTGTTAAATACAGATTCAGAAGCAATTGTAGTAACTGGAATAGCCAACACATCTCGTGTCATTAAAGACATGTCACATGACCGGGAACCTTGTAGAATTTTTTTCCACCAATTCAGAATATCAAAACTTTCACCAACCACTTTTTAATACGTGTTTCTGTAAGATATATATCCAATTCTGACATCGAAGATCCCACAACTTCTTCTTCATTTAGAAACTCACTCTCAAAGGACACAACTCCTTCATCGGCCACGCAATTAATGTGATCAATCTCCATCTCATATGAGCTCAAATTGATGTCAACTTTACTCGATTGAGCATTACACTTACGTCTTTCGCTAGCATAATAGGCAAACAAAAGAGTTAATGTTCCTGTAAGTTTATTCTCCACCTTATCAACCACATCTTTGAAGTAGAGCTTTCCATAACAGTATATGACATACTTCAACTTTAAGCATGGATCCAACACTACGACAATTAGAAACAACATGTTCATTCTATTAAGATCTCCCCAATACTTATAAAACTTCTCATTCATCTTGATAGCCATATCTTGAAAGTGTAATCATGACCAGTGGACCATGATTTAATTGTTCATTGAATATTTATCACATCATGAAAGTACGAGTTAGATGTTACATAAAGAGAGCCGGATAGTCGATTGGTAACATCGTAAAAAGTTTTCAAAAACTTGCAAAAAATCCTAGCAGTTTTCCAATCAGCTTCTCCTGGCATATTTTCTCTAAGTTCAAGATGATAATGTGGATCTTTTTCTTCAAATCGTTCAAATGACTTTTGAAATATCAAAGCGGTCTACAACATAAGATAAGTATAGTTTCACCTACTCGAAATATCTAGAACCAAATTGTGCTTGTATGGAATTTCATCTAATTCACAACAAGTTATAAACAGCTCAACTCTTTGTGGAGATCCTCTAATGTACTTCACAGCCAAGCAGATCTCAATAGAACTTCCCTCCTCTTTCATGTCATCCCTCACTATTAAGTTTAAAATATGAGCACAACATCGTACATGAAAAAACTCACCATCCAAAACAAAAGCATTTTTTTAAGCAAGATTTTTCTTCATGTGAGCAATTGCTGCATCATTAGATGATGCATTATCAACTGTCCAAGTGAACCCTTTCTGAATTCCCCAATCAAGCATGCATGCCTCAATTGCATTTCCTATTGTCAAGCCTTTATGACTTGAAATTGGGCAAAAACTCAAAATCCTTTTGTGAAATTTCCAATTTGGATCAATGAAATGTGACGTAATCACCATGCAACTTAAATTTTGCAAGGAAGTCCAAGTATTTATAGTGAGACACAGACATGGAGACTGACATGACAAATCATTTTTTATTTGTTTCTTCAACTCTGCATAAATTTTCAAACAATCTTTCGCAATAGTGACACGAGATACCAATTGTACTCTAGGCACAACAATATTACAAAATTCCTTAAAACCTTCATGTTCTATAAAACTAAATGGCAATTCATCTATAATAATCATCTCATCAATAGCCCTTCTACATGCAGCTTGGTCGAACCTCCGAGAAATCAATGTGTTCTCCCCTTCTCCGCTTGTAAATGATTCTAGTGTCTTCTGCTTTTTATAAACTTTATTAAGCGGATATGATCTACATCTATCCAAGTGACTAAAAAGAGTGGCAGTTGATATATTGTGTCCATAGACTCCATTAGTACAATAATTGCATTTTGCATGATGATATTTCTTGTCAGTAGGATTTGTCTAAACTTTTTGAAAATGTTCTCATATTCCCGACTTAAACTTTTTAGTTTTTACCTAAATTTTTGATTCAGCGCATGCAACTTGATTGGGATGTTGAGTCTCTTGATTAGATTGAACGTCTTGCAAAGTTGGTTGACTCTCTTGAGTCGGTTGCACGTCATTTTCTTTCAAACTAGATTGAGTCTCTTGAGTTGCTTGAAAGAAATGTCAGCTAAGTAAATTAAAAATTTCATGAGTAAGATAATATGAACTTATTAAAATAATGTAATATGAAGTATGAACTCACTAGTAAAAAAATGCCGCCAAGAATAGTATGAACTTGATTGAGTCTCTTGATGTGTTTGTAAGCCTATATCTCTTGATGTGTTGAGTAAGATAATATGAACTTATTAAAATAATGTAATATGAAGTATGAACTCACTAGTAAAAAAATGCCGCCAAGAATAGTATGAACTTGATTGAGTCTCTTGATGTGTTTGTAAGCCTATACTCTATAGAAGAACTTCTGCAAAGGGGAAAAACCATATGTTCAGTTGTTCACTATGGTGGAATAATAAAATCTTATATCAAAATACCAGAGTAGACCATATGTTTTTGTAAGCCTATGTTCACTTGATTGAGTCTCTTGGTGGAATAACTAAAAACCATATGTTCAATATGGGGAAAAACCATATGTTTTTGTAAGCCTATGGAATAATAAAATCTTATGTTCAGTACTGGATGTGGAGAGATACCTTTTGAGATGCGGTGCTGGAGCCAAAAACGAGAAATGAAATATAAATCAATTGCTGGAACCAGAGCAGAAAAGCTTCAAAATACCGAAGGTAGAACACATGTTGAACATCTTAGTCATTACCAAATTACTGGAAATGAAATATAAATCAATTGACGGACATTGGAGAAGAAGTTGGGGAGAAGGATATGTATGTGCTGGAGACAAAAAACGGGAACAAAGCCCCGGTTCTGATATTGCATAGACTTGACGCGGAGAGGCAGAGGAATGAAGATGATGAAATGTGAACTTGCGTTGGAATGAAGGAGCTAGGGTTTACTTGTTTAGTTTCTTACGGCGAGAGGAGAATGGCGAGTTGCCAATGGAACTAGTCGGGAAGAGCGTGAACGTCGAACTGGAGGAGCTAGGGTTCGGGAAGAAGCGAAGAGCGCAAAGTGCGCGAAGTCGCCGATGGAGCAAGGTCTCGCTGGTCGGGAACAGGAAGAGGCGAAGAGAGCGAACTGCGAAGTCGACTGGAGGAGCTAGGGTTCGGAGCTCGTGAGAGATAAGTGGGTGAGCGCCTCAGCGGGTTCTGGGTTTAATGAAATTTAAGTATTGGACATATAAACTGTGTGCTTAATTAGAGATTTAAGGAAAATATATTATTAAGTGTGTGTTTAATTGGTTTAATGAAATTTAAGAAATAGATTAAATGTTTTTATGCATAGCGGTTCGGTTCGGTTCGACTCGCTTCGGTTTGCCACGCAAAATCATAAATTGAACCAAATCGTATGATATTTCTAAAATCAAAACCGTAACCGAAACGCGTGCTACTAAAATCGAACCAAATTGTATGATTTGGTTTGGTTCGATTCGATTTTGCGGTTCGGTTGGTTTTGACCGGGCCTAATACCAATCCCTTAAAATTTTGATTTTGGGTTTGTTTAAAATTTGCACTGTTTCCGCTACCACATCCGACAGAGCTACTGTTCTGTATTCAGATCCGTATAAAAGCTGCCGCCGGCGCCTTCAGAGCCATTCCATGCTACCGCCGGCTTCTCCTCCTTCTCTCCGCTCAGTCCTTTTGATTTTGCTCCTCGTCCTCTTTTTCACACCAAAACATTTTACCCATGGCTTCTCTTTCCACTGTGCCTCTCGAGCCCTCGCCGGTACTCCGGCTCCCTTCCTATAAAACATCATCGTATCGCCCCTCTCACTTCGTCTCTCGCAGCTTCTCCGCCGGCGGCTTCCGCATCGTGGCCAAAGATGCACGTAAGTTCGGTTGACTTTCTCTTCTTACATATTTTGCCGTGCGTTTGTGATTTTTCATTCAGTAGTAGTCAATTCTCAACTCAATAAAATTAATTACTCCAGGAAAACAAATTCCAAGATAATGATAGATTATCCCTTTTCTAAAGTAGAAAATAAACAGAAATCACGGGTCGAATTGAAGGAGCCGGAATTTCCAGTTCAGCGACATTGGATCTATCGAATGATTAATAAATTCGTCTTAATTTATGCAGTTTTCTCTTGCCAGCGTGATTCTGTTCTTGCGCACATTCATTCTGATGGTATATGATCTGTTTGTTTGTTCTTGATCTCAGATCATAGAAATGCTAGTGTCAAGAAATTTGATGTTCCTCTTCTCTCGGGTGCCCAGGTGATTAAGTAATCATTATTTGATGTATGATGGATTCAATGTGTTTTGTTATAATTCATGATGTGAGGAAGTAATGGCTAGTTGATTAAATTCAAGCAATTATTTTTGTTTTTTCCCCTCTAGTATGATTGTCAATACGATAAATATTCTGCTTTTTGTTCATTGATTGATTCCCACTATAGTGGGATAAAGGCTTGAGTGTTGTTGTAGTGTTGTTTGTTGTTGTTCATTGATTGATTGAATATATTGGAAGTTGCAGATTAGTGCACATGGGCCTAAAATGCAAGGGTATGATTAATCCAATGATGTTATTTAATGACAATTTATAGTTTTTCTCTGTCATTTGTTCTTTATTTTTTTGCTATCTTCTGTTGTAGTTGTGTGTGATTTATGTATGTTGAAAGAGCCCAAAGCTTGTATGTATTATTTCAGTATGTAAATACAAGGAGAGAATACAAATATATAGGAGAGAAGAGAGAAGAATAAATCCTATACATGATGTGGGACTAAAGAAGGAGGAGGAAAAATGGGCCATCAAATGGGCCTTTTACATGGGCTTTTCTAATACTCCCCCGCAAGCTGGAGCGTACAAGTCGTATGCGCCAAGCTTGGATAGGCACTGATAGAAGAGGGTACTAGGTAGAGCTTTGGTGAGGATGTCAGCAACCTGTTCAGTACCCGGAACATGCTTGAGCTCGATCTTCTTCATGTGGACTTTCTCTCGGATGAAATGACAATCTACCTCGATATGCTTCGTTCTTTCATGGAAGACCGCGTTTTTGGCAATATGTATGGCAGCTTGACTGTCACAAAGGAGGAGAGCTGGTGAAGGTAGTTTAACTCCAAGGTCGGTGAGGAGATTCTCAATCCATGTGAGTTCAGAGACCACAGCAGCCATTGCCCGATATTCTGCTTCGGCTGAGGATCGAGCAACCACTGCTTGTTTCTTGCTTCGCCAAGTAATCAGATGTCCTCCAAAATAGGTACAAAACCCGCTAGTAGATCGTCGATCGTCGAGGGAGCCAGCGTAGTCGGCATCAGAGTATGCCACTAGTGTAGGAATGGAGGATGAGGTTTTGTATACAAGTCCTTGGCCAGGAGCTGTCTTAAGATATCTGAGAATGCGTTCCACAGCCTGGAGATGAGAGCTTCGAGGAGAGTGCATATAGCAGACTCACAAGTCCCACAGCGAAAGATATATCAGGTCTTGTAACTGTTAGGTAGATAAGCTTCCCAACTAGACGACGGTAATATTCGGGATTTGGTAGAAGCGAATCAGATCCGAGCCCTGAGCACATATTTTGTGATTTGCATCCATGGGAGTGTTAATAGGTTTGCAACCAGAGTAGCCTGCATCATGAAGGAGATCCAGGCAATATTTGCGCTGAGAGAGAACCAATCCATCTGACCGTCTGGCCACTTCCAGACCGAGGAAGTACCGTAGAGGACCCAGATCTTTAGTTTGGAAGACGGAGCTCAGATGTAGCTTAACGGCCTGTATGCCGTCCAAGTCACTGCCAGTAATAATGATGTCGTCGACATATACCAACAGGAGAACCGTACCAGTGGCCTGGTGACGAGTAAACAATGAGAAGTCAGCCGAGCTGCGATTGAAGCCAACGTCCCGGAGCGCTTTGCTGAACTTGTCGAACCATGCCCGAGGGGATTGTTTGAGACCATATAGAGATTTGAGAAGATGACAAACCCGTGACTCCCCCGTGGTCTCAAACCCGGGAGGTTGTTGCATGTAGACCGTTTCCTGAAGGTCGCCGTTCAGGAAAGCGTTCTTGACGTCGAGTTGAAACAAGGGCCACTGGCGATGGACAGCCACAGAGAGGAGAATGCGGACCGTGTTGAGCTTAGCGACTGGAGAGAAGGTCTCGTCATAGTCCAGCCCGGTTGCTGGGTGAAACCACGAGCAACCAACCGAGCTTTGAGGCGATCAATGGTCCCATCAGGAGCATGCCCATTTTTAATGACGAAAACCCATTTGCACCCAACGGGTTTCTGGCCGGAGGAAGGGGCACCAGGGTCCAAGTCTGGTTGGCCCAAAGAGCAGCCATCTCTTCTTCCATAGCCGCACGCCACCCAGGATGTTGAAGAGCGTCCTGGACAGAAGTAGGAATAGAGACCGAGGAGAGCGAAGTGGCCAAGGCCTGTAGAGGTGGAGAGAGGCGATGGAGAGAAACATAGTCCGCCATTGGATGAGCGGTAGAGGCCGATACCGGAGCAGCAGAACACGGAGAAGCCGAGGTCGAAGCCGACTGCAGAGGAGCAACGGGAGGAAGAGGGCGACGAGCATAGACCCGAATAACTGGGGGTCGAGGAGGGTCAATGGTGGGAGGAAGCAGAGGGATGGTGGGAGGTGAGTGGACGTGGATCACCGGCCGGGGAAGGGAGGGCTGTGGTAGTAGGTGGTGGGAGAAGTGGTGGCACCGGAGGAGGGAAGAAGGGTTGATCCTCCCGGAAAGTAACATCAGCTGAAACAGAGACCTTCCGGGTGAGCGGAGAGTAGCAAACATAGCCCTTTTGGGTACGTGAGTAGCCGACAAAAATGTGTTTGGCCGCACGGGGATCCAGTTTGTCAAGAGTGGGGCCCAGTTTATGGACAAAGCAGGTACAGCCGAAAACCCGGGGGGTGAGGGGGAAGGCGGGTGTGGAGGGAAAAAGAAGGCTGAAGGGTGTAGCGTTGTGGAGAACGGGAGAGGGGAGACGGTTGATAAGAAAACATGCTGTGGAGACCGCAAAGTTCCAGAAGACTTTGGGAACGTGCATGTGAAGCATGAGAGAGCGAGCCACATCGAGCAAGTGGCGGTTCTTGCGTTCAGCGACCCGTTTTGTTGAGGGGTGTAGGGACAAGAGGTCTGGTGAACAATACCGAAGTCTGCGCAGAGAGTGGCAAACTCGTGGCTAGTGTATTCCCGAGCATTATCAGAGCGGAAAGTTTTAATGGTGGTAGAGAATTGCGTACGAGTCTCTAAGACAAACGCCTGAAAGACACGCGGAAGCTCAGAGCGATCATGCAGGAGATACAACCAAGTAGTACAAGAGTAATCATCAATAAATGTTATAAATAACGATAACCAGAAATGCTAGGAACTTTATAGGGGCCCCAAATATCAGAATGTATTAAATCAAAGGGAGCGGAGCTCCTAGTACAATGAGCTGGAAAAGAAGAGCGAGGCTGTTTGCCAATAATACAAGAATCACATTGAAAAGCAGGAAGAGAAATGTCTGGAAGCGCCTTCTGGAGGATAGGTAGAGGGGCATGCCCAAGCCGACAATGCCAATCAGACGAGGAAACGGAGGAAAGGATGTGGGAGAGACATCGAGGAGGTAAAGCCCGTTCTGCAGCCGACCCCTACCAATGGTAATCCGCGTCTGCCGATCCTGTATCAAAAAACCAGAAGAGGTGAAGGTGATAAAGCAATTCATATCAGTAGTAAGACGACCAACAGGGAGTAAATTAAAAGGCGAGGCCGGCACATAAAGAACGGAGCGAAGAGAGAGAGGGAGGAAGGAGGAGGTCCGCGCAGCCGGAGACCGGGACAAGCGCACCATTGGCCACAGTAATAGACGGGGGGTGAGCAGCAGTAGAGAACTGGGGCGGCCGCATGGAAGTGATGTGGTGGGTGGCTCCCGAGTCCAGGATCCAGCGAGAGCTGGAAGAGAGACATGCAGTACCTGCAGCGGAGGTGGAGACAATACCTGCATGGGAGGTGGAGGCATGGGAAGCAGAAGGGGGGTGGAGGAGCCCCTGGAGTTGTTGCAGCTGCAGGCGAAGAGCCTCAAGGTCCGTACCAGTCAGAGGAGAGCTATCGGTAACAGCAGCAGTAGGCGGGCGAGGGGGGTAGCCACGTGGTCGGCAGGGGGTTTGAGCGGTAGTGGAGTCGCTGGAGGACATGGCGACTGAGGAGCAGCAGGGCGCGGAGAGAACAACCCGCAGCGGTCTGGAGGTCGCGGCGGTCTGGAGGTCGCGGCGGGCTGGAGTCCGCGGCGGTCTGGAGTGAGGCCGCGGCGAACAGGAGCAGTCCGCGACAGAGGCCGCGGCGAACTGGGGCAGGTCGCAGCAGCGGACAGGAGCAGTCCGCAAGAGGTCGCGGCAAACTGTGCGCAGGTCGCTGGAAGAGGAGCACAGCGGATACAAGCAGAGCTCGCAGCGGACAGGAGCAGTCCGCAAGGGAAGGCGGAGAGAGAGAGTCCGCGAGCAGAGGCTCGAGCGGACAAAAAAGGAGCGAGCTAGAGGGGGGGCAGTCCGCGAGCAAGGAGGCTCGAGCGGATACAAGCAGAGCCCGCAGCGAGCGAGAGAGAAGCTAAAGGGAGTAGTCCGTGAGCAAAGAGGCTCGAGCGGATACAAGCGGAGCCCGCAGCGGACAAGAGGGAGCAGTCCGCGAGCAAGGAGGCTCGAGCGGATACAAGCAGAGCCCGCAGCGGGAGAGAGAGAGGCTAGTGGTAGCAGTCCGCGAGCAGAGAGGCTCGAGCAGATACAAGCAGAGCCCGCAGCGGACAGGAATGATCGTCCGGAGCGGATGGAGAGAGGTGGGCCCCACGAGTCAGAGCAGAAGATGGCTATAAGAAGCCTGGGGAGGGTGGAACCACGGAGGGAGAGAAGAGGAGCGGAATCAGAAGGGCAGTCCGCACGAGACCGGAGCGGATGCAGAAGGCAGTCCGCACGAGACCGGGCGGACAGAAGCAGAGGGGCAGTCCGCAGGATACCGGGCGGACAGAGAAGGGTCAGTCCGCAGGAGACCGGGCGGACAGAGAAGGGGCAGTCCGCGTCTAGACGGAACCTGGCTCTGATACCATGTTGAAAGAGCCCAAAGCTTGTATGTATTATTTCAGTATGTAAATACAAGGAGAGAATACAAATATATAGGAGAGAAGAGAGAAGAATAAATCCTATACATGATGTGGGACTAAAGAAGGAGGAGGAAAAATGAGCCATCAAATGGGCCTTTTACATGGGCTTTTCTAATAATGTAGAAAACTTTATTCTCTATTTCTTCCCTCTAGAGAAACATTTAGTTTGCATTCTACACTTTCAAAGTCTTTGTTGGTCATCCATAAATTCATCATGTCACAACCATCACACCTTTTGTGAAGTCCTAGGCTCAGTCCGTCACAAACATCGTCAATCTTACGCAGTGCTTAACGTGTATTTAGCATTGACTTGCGTGATCGATTGGCAATTAGCTTCCTATAAGATCCTCAGGCCAAAATTCATGTGAGACTGTCAAGCAAGGAAGGATTGGCTCAAGTTTCTGAGGTCAAATATTTCTTCCCTGTCGTAGGAACCGATTGAACTCATCAGAGGTTTCATGTCGCTTTTTTATCTTTATTCATCGTGTTATTTGTATGTCGAGTCTAGCATAGATTCTTTTTTATAGAAGTCCAAGTGTCCGTGCTTATTTACGAGTATGTCCCTTTGTAGTTATATTCCAAGACCTTTAAGTTCATGAAAATGTCATGCAAGAATTAATCTATTTCCCCTTGTCCCCTATGAGAGATTGTAGTCTCTCTGTCGGGCACGCCCCGTTTAGGCAATCACTCTTCTGATGAATTTACCAACGTCCTACAGGTTTGCCCATAACAGATTTGTTAACGATGGACTTGTCTTTGATTCCTAACTGTATTCTCTATAAGGTACGTGGACACGCATGTCTCACTTGAGATACATCACCATAACATAGAAATAGGTCTGGCAACTAACAGGATGGGGCAGTATGAGAATTGAGCGAACCAGTTGACCTTGCTGGGATACTGTAACTACAAATATATAAATCTTGGCCCCGTTTGGCACGGTGGTAGTGGCCGTGAACATTGTCGTTATGAACCAACGTTCTTGAACGCCCGACCTCTCCTAAAGAACTTTATTAACTTTTATGTTCATAACTAACTATTTTTCTTAGTTGCGGTTATAACCATTTTCATGTCAAACATACATTCTATGTCGATGGTGTTTTTGTCCAAACTCACCGGAGCAAAAACGTCGAGCTAAACAGAGCCCTAGTTTGGTAAATAATTATGACAATTTTGGTGTATTGTTAGCTTAATGTGTTCTGATTTACCTATTTGTTTGAATTTGGTGTGCAAATAGTACAAATTGGTGTGCCGTTAGTGGGCTCCTCCTTTTGGGATTAGTCCCGCATCTCATATTTTGTTTTTTTGTCGTCCACTTGTGTGTGTATATAGGGGAGAAATGTATTGATGTAAATGAATTACGTGGATAATAAGATTTTATTTCTTTGATTTCTACTTGGTATCAAAACGAGGTTGGGGAAATAAAATCTGCCCCCACAAATCCTGTGATTTCAGCTCTCTTGCAATTTTATTTTATTTCCTTTCCGGGTAGTGAGCGGAAGGAAACATCACGGTGGATCTAATTACGGGAGTGCGACGTCGCGACAGCAGAAGATGGCGGGAGTGCGACACCGCGTAACATGGCAGTGTGGCGCATCGTGCATCGTGGGAGTACAACATCGCGGCAGATTTAATTGCGGGAGTGCGGCGTGCGTCTTTTGCGATAGAGGAGCGCATAGAAGTTTGCGACAGTACGCGCGCAGGAAGAATCAGAGAAGGCGCGGTATCAGAAATCACCGCAGGAGCGGCGTGCGTCTTTTGCGACAGAGGAGCGCGCAGAGGTTTGCGACAGTACTTGCGCAGGAAGGATCAGAGTACGCGCAACATTGGAAATCATTGCAGGAGCGACGCGCGTCTTTCGCAAAGACGTCCGGGACAACAAACTTTGGCAATCGCAATCCCTTTGCTGCCACGTGTAATCTTTCTTGGAGAGGATTTCTAGGGCTTCTTATACCTCTCGGGGCACTGCTCCGGCGCATGGTCTCTTTCTCGCATCGCACAGAGGGAACGCACAGAGGGAACACACAAAGCGCGTCACGCAAGTCTGCCACGTGCGCACTGGGATTGTCGCGGTGCGAGAACTTTTCGGTGTACGCTTTCTGAGAAATTCATTTGCTCATGGAAAAATTGGTTGTAAAAAAGGAGGCGTGCCTAAAATTTTTCTGAGTTTTTGCGAATGTCCAAAGGAGAAGGCTCGGCTCAGTCGTCGTTACCTCCATTGAAGTTGGATCTTCCCCCTGTAGAGCTGAAACTTGATGAATCAGCTACATATTAAGCCAGCTCGAGTCATATTACTCCTCTTCGATTGACTCACTTTTTGGAGAATCACTTGGTGTAGAAAATATGAGACAAGAGGTGTATGATAGCTGTGGTGGTGAGAGGCAGATAATGAGTATCCCATTGCCACCCGTGTCAAAGGAATCATACTCAGTTGAGGTGCCAGTTCTTGAGGAGAGAATTTGTTAATGATGGACCTCAGACTCAGGGGGAGTTAAGGATATATACGAGAAGAAGATAGCCGAGCAAGATTATAATGCCTACTTTGCCACCTGTGTCAAATCCCTTGTCTTTGCCTACTCCAATCCTTGAGACATCTGCACCATCCACCACAAGTTTAGATATCCTAGGTAAGATAATCTCTCATCTCTCTACTCTCACTCCCTTGCCGGTAAGACGAAGTTCCCGCAAGAATGCGAGAGTCTCACCTGATCAATATAGCTTTCCACGTGATATTGCCAAATTTATTTCCTACTCATATATATATATATATATATATATATATATATATATATATTCCATGCACATGGAACATTCATTGCATCTTTGGACATTGTTTCTATTCCTAAGTGTTGGCAGGTTGCTAAGAAGGATTCTCGATGGAAAGCTGCAATGCTAGAAGAATTTGGCGCATAGGAAAAAAACAAAACCTGGAACCTTGTGCCGCTATCACCATGGAAAAAACAGTTGGGTGCATGTGAGTTTTCACTGTGAAGCAAAACCCAAATGAGCAGGTTGAGTGCTACAAAGCTCGATTGGTTGTAAAAAGTTACAATCAAACTTATGACATCGACTACGATGAGACCTTTGCACCCATCGCAAAAATGAGCACGGTACGGACATTGATATCCTTGACGACAAATGAGGGATGAAAACTGTACCAGCTTGATGTAAAAAATGATTTTCTTCATGGAGATTTGTTGGAAGAAGTATACACGGAGGTGTCATCATGCTTTGACACAAAACAAACGGTAGACAAGGTGTATAGACTCAAGAAATCTCTGTATGGGCTAAATCAATCTCCTCGAGCCTGGTTTGACGGATTTAGGAAAGCGATGGTTAACATGGGATATCGACAGACCAATGCTAATCATACCATATTTTTCAGGCAGAGTAGAGATCACCCAACAATACTTGATGTGTACGTGGACGATATGATTATTACAGGCGATAACGGGAAGGAAATTGCTCAGCTAAAGACAAAATTAGGCAAAGAGTTTGAAGTGAAAGATTTGAAGCAGCTAAAATACTTCCATAGGATAGAAGTGGCTCATAGTGCAGAGAGAATTGTTCCATCTCAACGAAAATATATGTTAGATCTGCTCAAAGAGACGGGCATGCTGTGGTGTAGGACCATAGTTGCTCTTATTGATCAGAAGTCCAAGATCAACGCTGAGGCAGGAAAGCCAACTGATAAAGAGAGGTATCAAAGGCTTGTAGGTCGCCTGATCTATTCGAGTCGCACCCGTCCCTACATATCTTTTGTTGTGAGCGTAGTAACCCGTTATATGCACAATCCTAGGGAGGGGCACTTGGATGCAGTGTATCAGATTCTTAGATATTTAAAGAGTGCACTAGGAAAAGGACCGATCTTCCGAAAGAATGGACATCTGAATATCGAGGGCTATTGCGACTCTGACTAGGCTAGTTGTGCAGATGATAGAAGATCCACATCAGGATATTGCATGTTTGTGGAGGGCAACCTTGTCTCCTAGAAAAGCAAGAAGTAGACTGTAGTTGCGAGATCTACAACCGAGGTATAATATAGGGTCATGAACTTAGGTGTATGAGAGTTGTTATGGTTGAAAGCCCTGCTGAGTGAACTCAAGATAGATCAAGAGAGACAAATGATATTGTGGTGTGATAGCAAGTCAGTCATTAGCATTGCAAACAATCTCGTCCAACATGACAAAACCAATCATATAGAAATCGATAGGTTCTTCATCAAAAAAAGTTGGATGGTGGGATTCTGAAGCTGAGTCATATTACTACAAAAGAACAAGTGGGTGATTGTCTAACCAAAGAACTTAACTCACTAGATTTATGCAGATTGTGTGAAAAGATGAGCTTAGTGGATATCTTTTGCCCATCTTGAGGGGAGAGTTGGAATTTGGTGTGCAAATAGTACAAATTGGTGTGCCGTTAGCGAGCTTCTCTTTTTGGGATTTAAGTTTCCCTCTTGCGTGTATATATAAGGGAGAAATGTATTAATGTAAATGAATTACGTGAATAATAAGATTTTATTCCTTTAATTTCTACTCTATTTATTATTTACATTAATGTTTATTCTATCTATCTTTATTACATTGAAAATTGTTATGGTATGTTTTTTTAAAATATTGTTTCATAGGACAATTTGATCATATTGTACTTCGACGCCCCGGTCGGACCGGAGAAACTTGGACCATCTTATCTCACGGAGCGGTCGAATGCCCATACAGTCAATGAGAGAGAGAAAATGTACACACGATGTTTCAACGTGGAAAAACCACTTAATTGGGTAAAAACACGCGATTGGGTCTGTGCCGATCAAAATCTACTATCTGCTTGCTGTTACAACTTGTTTGGAGAATCGAGGGCGACAAGCCGCTCCTCGTTACACTTTGAGGGCGAGAGAAAGATTCTTGAGCTCACGGCGGGCACCATGCTATTCCGCGCAAGGATAGTTGTTGTGGCGATGCGCACGGATGAGTGCTTACTGTAGTAGGACTTTCCTTCTTGCCGCACACTTGTGGACTTCAGCGAATTTCTGATGGAGAGGAAGTGGCTCGAAGGTGACTCGAAGACGGCTCGAAGGTGGCTCGTAGGTGGCTCCAATGTGGCTCATAGGAGGAATCCGACAGAGTTCTGACTTGAGGAGGAAGAAGACAGAGGAGAGAAAAATGAGAAGTGAGGAGGTCTGAGAGCCTTTTTATAGCTTTCAGAAGGTGGATACAGTGATTATGCGGCTATCCGCACACCATAACCACCAATATCATAATCATGAGTATAGTTTTCAGGGAATATTAATCGTATATTTAATTTTACTAAATGCATGCCCCTACTAAAAACATGCCCCCCACTACTGGAGGTGGTTACGCGGGTGGTTACCCGCGCATCAGACGGTCGCGATCGTGGCGGAATGATCGGACGGCGGGGAAGGCGCCCAAAAAGGGCAAGAGGGACGGTCGGCCACCACCTCAAGGGTGGCCGTCCTTGGTGAAGGGGGTGGGGCGCGGCCGCGGCGCCGGTTGGGAGTGCAGTCCGCCGGCCAGTGAGGACCGGCCGGCCACTTACAGGCGGCACGTCGGGCCCGTCCCCGACAGCAGCCACCGGGTCCGACCCCGGCGCCGGCCGCCGGGCGTGACGCTGGCAGCGGGCGTCGGCCACAAGGCGCGGCCGGCCGGAGCCGGCCCCAGCGGGAGAGAGGCGGCCGGCCACGCGCTCCCGGACGGAGGGCGGCCGGCCGCTCCCGTCGCCCCTCGAGGAGGCTGCGGGAGGGGTGGCTCCTGCCGGCCGGGACGGCCAACGGGACCGCCGCACCTCGCGACGGCGGGAGCGCGGCCCTCCGGCCAACCGGAGGCCGGACCGGCCTGAGCCGGCCAGCTGGCGGCGGGAGAGAGGTGTCAGCCACAGATATTATGCTACATGCTATATGCGATAATGATTCCTTTCATTACATCCATCATTCTTGTCACATCACTGATTACAGGTATTATGCTACGTGCTCATGAACCACTTGGAATGGAGTTATTTTTTGGTCGGTGGAAAATGGAGGGGCTCCCTTGGGTGGGAAATGGAGGGGATCCACTGGAAAGAGAGCCCCACTGGTAAAGCTCATCTCCCTTTCTCACTGCTCCGATGAGAAAGGAAGTCCTACCGCCCACCCAAATTGAGCCTAACTCTTTAAAAAATGTTTTTTTCCCCATATTTTAAGTATTTCTAGTTGTAGCGTTCTCGGCATGTATTAAGCATATGAGATCCACCATTGTTATTTCACTTTGTTATGAGCATCGTTCATAGTAAACCGAATTTTGGGTCTATGGATGTGTGAAGCATTTTTATCATTTCTGTACTAACCATGATTTATTCAATGTAAAGGTATTGGAGCAGCTAAAAGTGTTTGAGCAAAAAAGATTTACAAAGCCAAGTAACGTGGCCATGTACTCCAGCATTTTTGGTGGCATCACTACAGATCTTGCTGCCATGGTGGTGCCATTAGATGATCACATGGTACACAGAGGGCATGGAGTTTTTGACACTGCTGCTATAATGGATGGGTAAGAGATATGAGGTACTTGAGATTATCACGGGGATAGTCTAATGCCATCCTCTTTTTCATGTTCCTACAGTTGATTTAGAATCAGATTGAGGCGCTGTTTGGCACGGTGGTGGCAATTATGAATGCGATGGATATGAATCGTCATTCGCGAACGCCTGACCTCACCAAAGGAATTTCATTTACTTTTATGTTCAAAACTATTTTTCTTTTCTTGGTGGCGGTCATAACCATTGTCAAACCAAACATACATTCTCTGTGTTAGATATGATGTATATTATGAACAGTAGTGTTAGCTTAGAATTACTTTGGGTGTTAGGACCACCATTCGTTATTCATGTATATGTATTACTTTGTTCAATTGTGAATATAGAGAAAACCCCTTTTTCCTATCATGGTATCAGAGGGAGGCTAACCTAGCATTTCAATCACTGTTTCGGCCGAAATTCCTGTCGCCACTTCCACTTGATCCAATCACTGTTTTCGGCGACGCTACTTCCGCCGATCATCGTTCTCGTGGCCGTTTCTGCCGATCGATTCCGTCGTTGCAAAGATCGATCCCGTCGCCGCCCTGTCCCGTCTGCTTCCGACGCCGACATCGCTGCTTTCAGCCAATCTTCCCGGTCCGTCCCGTCTGTTTCCGACGCTGCCCTCACCACTGTTTTCCGCCGATCTTCCAGGTCGCTGCTTCTTGGTGGAATTGTTGCTTATTGCTGCGGCTCCAGCCCGCCGTCTGCAAACTTTTTTCTCCTGCTTCTGATTCAATTTCTTCCGCTCTCTAGGTTTCCAGATTTGCTTGATCTCTAGTCAGATCTCGTCTTCCGTGGTTACCATCGGTCCATCGCTGCTTCCTATCACAGCTAGTTGTTTTTTGTCTCTGCACTTTCTTCCCCGTGCTGCAGCCCCGATGACCTCACTTTATTCATTGCAGCCCACTATTTCTCGCTGCAACATGCTGCCTCTGTCGGGTTATATTTCTCCGGTGCGCCCTGTTCTTCGTCATCCGACGCCCTCCACTACACCTGGTGCTCGTCGCCAGCCGGTCCGCTGTCACTACTGTCAGTGTCTTGGACACGTCAACTCTGAGTGTCGCAAGCTTCATAGGGCTCAATAGATTAGTCAGCAGTGTGCTCTTGGTGTTCCTTCCGCCCACTTTTCGGCTCCAACGGATTCTCTCTCGGTATCTTAGCTTGCACAACTGATTGCCTAGCAGTTCTTCCAGCAGTCTTCATTGCCCTGCTCTTCTGCCTCTATCTCTCAGTTGGCTGCCTCCGCCCCTGCAGTTATCTCCACCTCCGACTGGTTGCTTGACCTTGGAACCTCTTTTCACATGACCAATGATGCTACACACCTTTTGTCCTATCAGCCCATCTCCTCGACATTAGTATCATGGTAGCAGTGACGCCATTCACCCCATTACCAGTCGTGGTCTCCTTCATACCAGCCATTTTCATATTCTTGATGTTGACTACATACCTAAGTTATTCATGAACCTTATATCCGCCATCCAACTCACATCTCATGATTGTCTGGTTACCTTTGATGAGTTTACATGTCGTGTGCCGGATCGTCTGACTGGGGCACTTCTTGGGGCTGGTCGTCGTCATTGCGGGGTGTACGTAGTTGATCGTCTTCACCTTCCATCCACTTCATCGTCACTCACAACTTTCTCCCTTTGTCTTCCTTCAGTGGGTTTCACTCAGTGGCATCACCGTCTTGATCATCTCAGTGGTTCACGTCTAGCTTCTCTCATCAGTCATGACTTCCTTGGTCGTGTTTCTATTGATCGGTCTCACTCATGTTCGGGTTGTAAACTCGGTAAACAGCTAAAACTCTCTTATCCGTCTAGTGAGTCCAGATCTCAGCGAGTTCTTTTGATTTAGTTCATTCTGATGTATGAGGACCCACACCTTTTGTATCCAAGGGTGGACAACAGTACTATGTTCTTTTCGTTGATTACTATTCTCGTTATTGTTGAGTCTATTTTTACACTATCTGATTTTTTTCAAATATATGTTACTTTTTCTGTTATGGTGCGCACACAGTTTTCTGCTTCCAGACGCATTTTTCGTTATGATTCAGGGGTTAGTATCTCTCTCATGCTTTTCGAGATCTGCTAGCTACCCATGATACTCTTCCTCAGCTTGCCTGTCCCGGTGCACACTCTCAGAATGACACCGCTGAAAGGAAACATCGTCATATTATTGAGACAACTCGCACCCTTCTTATTTCCTCTCATATTCATCCTTATTATTGGGCTGAGGATGTTTCCACTGCTGTCTATCTTATTAATCTGCAACCCTCCACTTTCCTTCAGGTTCAATGTCCTGGTGAGTGACAGTACTTTTGACCCGCACGTTACACTCATCTTCGTATTTTTGATTGTCGATGTTATGTTCTACTCTCTTCACGTGAGCGTACTAATCTCTCTACTGAGTCTGTTCCTTGTGCCTTTCTTAGATATAGTACTGAACATAAAAGCTATCAATGCTATGATCCCGTTGCATGTCGACTTTGCATCTCACGCGATGTTATCTTTGACGAGTATCACTCTTTCTTCGTATCCTCTGCCCACTCGACCTCACACTCATCTGTTACTCCCTCTGACGTGTAGTTTCTTACTCTTCTCATCTCTCTGCCTCATGTATCCTCCCCTCCGGTATGTCTGCCTCCTCTTCCCTTGCCACAGTCTACCCCATCATCTCCTCCTCGCTTGCCGCAGTCTATTTTGTCTCCTCCTCTTTCCTTACTGCAGTCTACTCTATCACCTTTTCACTCCTCTCCTCCGTCACACACTTCTCCCTCTGATGAGTTGTCCACTTGGGACCGTATCTCTCCTCTTCCTTATCATTATACTCGTCATCGTCCTCCTATCTCATCGCCTCCAGTGCCCCCAGACTTAGTGCTTACCTCCTCCAGCGAGTGTCCCGTGGATGATCCTCCCGTGCGCCGCAACCCACCTCGTGAGAGGCGTCCTACCGACAGCCTTAGCCTTGCTACCCTACTGCTGGACCTACCTGTCCTTCTTGCTACCGCCTGCAGTACTCCAGAGCCGACTTCCTATCGTGAGCCTGCCCAGATACCTGAGTGGCAGTTTGCTATGTCTGCTGAGTTGGAGGCACTTGAGCACACTCGTACATGGGTGTTTGTTCCTCTTCCACCTGATGTTGTTCCCATTACTTGCAGATGGGTCTTTAAGGTCAAGACTCGCTCCAATGATTTTGTGGAGAGGTACAAGGTTCGACTAGTTGCTCGTGGTTTTCAGCAGAAGCAGGGGAGAGAATATGAAGAGACTTTTGCTCCAGTCATTCACTTGACTACGGTTCAGACTTTTATTGCAGTTGCAGCCGTTCGCCACCGGTCCATGTCACAGCTCGACGTGAAGAATGTCTTTTTTCACGGTGATCTTCAGTAGGAGGTATACATGCTTCCTCCTCCAGGTCTTGTCCGTCGCTTGAGGCGAGCTCTTTATGAGCTCAAGCAGGCGCCCCACGCGTGGTCTGCATGTTTCAGTTAAGCCATTACAGTCGCCGGTTTCCAGCCATGCTCACATGATCCAGCTCTGTTCGTGCACTCTTCTCGTGGCCGGACCCTTTTGTTTTTTTATGTGGATGATATGATTATTATTGGTAATGATCCTTCTCATGTGGCCTTCGTCAAACATCACCTTCAACAGCAGTTTCAGATGACTGACCTTGGACATCTGAGCTACTTTTTGGGTCTTGAGGCCAGCTCTACAGACTGCGGGTTTTAGCTCTCTCAGCAGCACTACACATCAGATCTTCTTGCTCAGGTTGCTCTCTTCGACTCTCGCACAGTGGACACCCCTATGGAGCTCCATTTTTAGCCACGTCCGGATAATGTGGTTCCACTCTCTGACCTACTCGATACCGCCACCTCGTGGGGAGTCTCGTTTATCTCATCATTACTCGTCCCGACATTGTCTATGTTGTTCATGTGCTGAGCCAGTTTGTTAGTGCACCCACCTCTGTACATTATGGTCATTTGCTGCGGCTCTTGTGCTATTTCCGGGCGACGACTTCTCGTGGTCTCTTCTTCTCCAGCAACAATTCTCTACAGCTCCGTACTTACTCGGATTCCACTTGGGCTAGTGATCCCGTTAACCGTCATTCTGTCACTGGTTTCTGTCCGTTCTTGCGTTCGTCAATTATTGTCTGAAAGTCCAAGAAACAGACTGGTGTTTCTTGTTCCAGCACTGAAACTGAGTTTCGAGCCATGACTACCACCGCTGAGGATATTATTTGGCTCTATTGGCTTCTTGAGGATCTTGGTATCTTTTCTTCATATCTCATTCCCCCCTACTGTGATAACGCCGGTGCCATTCAGATTACTCTAAACCCGGTAAAACACTCTCTCTCCAAGCATATCAGGGTGGATGTTTTCTTCCTGCGTAAGCACTATGGTCGTGATACTCTTGCTCCTTCCTTTATTACCTTCGAGCAGCTGATTGCAGATTTGATGACAAAACCACAGACGAGGACCCAACATGCCTATTGTTGAAGCCGAGAAAATCCCTTCAAAAATTTGGATCAATGCAGCCTAAGGTTACTGGTTCAGCGGTCAGACTCGACGGCTAACGGGTCAAGACGCGGAAACAGTCAGACAACTAAAAGGACTCCAGGCGCTGTGACAGGGAAATCACACCACGTACATGGAAGCTTAGAAGAAGCAACCCCTCTACAACCAAAAATGGTCGAGTAGGGTACGAGGTAAACTAGCTGATAACAATGTCGCAGTGACTAAGCTAGATAGTCGCAAACTCGCGATCTGTCTCTCTGAATAAAGGATACAAAGGCTCAGCCCGCAGTCTAGGAAAAAGGTGGTCGAGATCTTTTGCGAGATTCCGAAGTCCGTCTTCTCGTACCCCTGGGGTCCTATTTATAGGCAAATTCAAAGATGGGGGGGTCTTATTTATAGCCCCACCCCTAGCGACTAGACGACTTTCTGGGAGAGCTCGCTCGGCTGAGCGAGTAGCTAGCCTAGTCGCCTACCTGGCGAGCATGCGAGTGGAACTCGCCATACTCGTCCAGGCCTTCTGCCGCCTCGCGCGTTGACTCTGACTTCTGTCTTGACTTGCAAACTTTGACTTTTACTGACCTGGCTCTGGAGGGGTCCAACCTCGACGAATATGAGTTGTACACCTATCTACTGTCCAAACTCTCGGTGTATGATCCCCCGTGAGTTTGTGGGGGGGTGGGGGTGGGGGGGGGTGGGGTGGGGTGGAGGGTGGTGTTAGATATGATGTATATTGTGTGTAGTAGTGTTAGCTTAGAGTTATCTCTGGTGTTAGGATCACCCTCCGTTATTCATGTAAATGTATTAATTTGTTCAATTGTGAATATAGAGAAAACCCCTTCTTCCTATCACTATGATGGTGGAATTTTTGTCCAAACTCACCGGAGCCAAAACGCGGTGTCAAACGGAGCCTGGATCTGCCAACCCGACATATGGATTTACTTTCATTCATAAAAGAAGAGAGTAAATGTTATGGAGGGGAATGACTCAGAGGATGAAGGCGCATCGACCACATGGAGGGTGTACTCCCGAAGACCGAAAGCGACGGATCAGACGATAACTAGCTGAGAGAGCCGCTCTCAAGTTATATTTATTTTCTCTTATGTCATTATGTTTGATTATATATAAACCTACTCTTTTTTCTTTTGAGTTATCTTTGGATTTGGACTTTGGTTGTTTTGAAGTCCAGGGCTGACAAGAGGCTCCTCTTGAGATTTATCGTAAGGAATTTTGGTTTTACACTTTTCCCAAAACCCCAGCGCATCATTTTGATCTGACCCGCCCTTCCCACCCTTCCTGCCCGCCCATCAAAAGTTTTCAGGACTTGATCGCGCTTTCCTCTCCGCACGCAACAGCGCTTGCCGCCAGCGCTCTCCTCTCTGATCGAGCTCTACTCTTTGTATGTCGCAGTGTCGGCCACCCGCGCTTCCGCGCATCTTCTCCTCCCGCGCGCTAGCGCGTCTTCTGCGTGACCACCGTCAGCACCTCTTGTTGCCGCTCCTCGCACAACAATACTTGCCCGATCCTTCCTGCCCCCGTTGGCCATTGGCACCCTTAATGCGACACCCGCTCACTTGTGTAATGGTCGAGCGCCGCTTGGAGACTATGGAGAAAAGTTTCTATGAGCAGGCCTCTACCCTCGCCTCCTTGCAAACGACGATCCAAACCCAGTCGTCCAGCATTGCTCCGCTGTTCTCCCCGCCTTGTCCTCCTTCTGGCTCCGTGGACCACTTTGCACCACTGCCACCCCCCTACTTCCTTTGTCGTCCTTGCTACCATTCATGTTTCTCAAATGCTTAAGGTTCCATATTTCAACGGCTCGGACACCCTAGGCTTAATCGCCAAGGCTGAGCAGTTCTTCGACATCCAAACAACACTCGATTACCATAAAGTCACTCTGATGCTCCTCGCCATAGAAGATTCAACACTGCATTGGGTTCGTTGACTCCACAACTCCTCTCTCCTCTCCTGGACAGACTTGAAGGTGGCGTTAGTCAAACACTACGACCACCGCTACACCATCAACGTCGTGGAGAGCTTGTGGGCCCTCCATCACACATCTTCGGTAGATCAATACATCGGCGACTTCATTGAATTGGTCAATCACGTTCTCAGTCTCCCGCCTGATCATTACATTGGCTTCTTCCTCCAGGGCCTACAACCGCACATACACTCTCTTCGGCGTACTCACCACCGTCAGAATATCTCTGACGCCATGGAGATCGCTCGCTTGTAGAAGAGGATTTTTCCGTCAGATCCACCGACCAACCCCGTGACCTGCCGCCATCCTCCATCTACTCATCTTGCGTTGCGGTGTTTCCTTCAACCTCCCCTAGACCACCAACAGGGACCCGACCCCCACTGTTCCTCCTCCATACAAGCCTCCACCACCTCCCCAGATGCGCCGGTTTCTGACTCATAACCCTCTATTTACCCAGGAATACAACGAGCTAGGCAGTAAGGGTCTGGTCTTTTGGTGCAAACAACCCTATCCCCTGACCCACAACTACCTGCTCAAGGAGCTCCAAGTCCTTATGTGCGATGATGAGGATGAGATTACAGCCACCGACTTCGACGCCCTCATCTTGGAGGAACCGCCACTAGCTGACCTGCCACAGCTTGGTCCTTGGTTGGATCTCTTCCACTTATCTCTCGCGGCCATATTCGGGCTACATATCATGAAACTCTAGGGGTCGCTTGGTCACTCCAAGGGACTCGCGTTACTTTAATGATCGACAGTGGCACAAGCCACAACTTCATCTTGGTGAATCCTGTGACTTGCTTACAACGTGCTACCTACCTGAGGGCAGCCTATGTTGTACACCTGGGTGACGGATGACGGATGACGGGCCCAGACCGGCGACATGTTTTGTGGGCTATCCTTTTCGGTGAGCACATACTATACGACAACGGATTTTTACGTCTTTCCTTTAGGCGGGGTGGATGCCATACTCGTGATAGCGTGACTCCAAACTTTGGGCGACATCCAACACATTTGGGCGTCAATGCGGATGACATTTTAGTGGGCCGAACGCCCATTGACTCTAGTCGGGGATGCTTCTCTTTTGCGGCTCTCCATCTCTTCGGGTGCGGCTCAGCGCACTACCCAGGCTAATTTTTAGGCCTTATTGTGGCATATTACTCTTTCGACGGTCATTACTAGAGCAGAGGAACCACCACCACCGCTCTTGTAGCTCTCCTCTCTCTTGAAGAACTTCACCAATGTTTTTGCTCCTGTGCTCGGCCTACCCCCACCGCGTTCCACGGATCACCACACTCCTTCAAGAGGGTACCCAGGCGATCTCAGTGGCAGATATGTTGGCAGTCAGTCTTATTCGTCCTAGTGCGAGCCCCTTTTCTAGTGAGGTTCTCGTGCGGAAGAAGAACGACAACTGACATTTCTATGTTGATTACCGGACGCTCGATAAGGCTAGGGTGCCCGATAAGTATCTCATTCCAGTCATCCAGGAGCTGTTAGATTAGCTAAGCGGAGCCACGTATTTCTCCAAGATTGATTTGCAATTCAGGTACCATTAAATCTGGGTGTGTGCCCAAGACTCCACAAGACCTCCTTCCACATTCACGATGGACACTATGAGTTCCGGGTCATGCCCTTTGGCCTTGCCAACGGCCCGACCACCTTTCGGCCCACCATGAACATCATCTTCCACTCGGTGCTACATAAGTATGTCTTGGTGTTATCTAATGAATTCTTGTGTACAGTCTCACTTGGCAGGATCATTTGCGCCACATGGAACTCACACAAGCAACTCTTCGCCAACACTCACTTGTTGCCAACCTGAAGAAGTGTGCATTCGGCCAGTGCAAGATCTCGTACCTCGATCACACAGTGTCGCCTCAAAGGGTGGTCATGGATCCGGACAAGATGCGGGCAGTGGTGCAATAGTTGCAGCCACAAACGTTGAGGTATGTGCATGCCTTCCTCGGCCTGACGGGGTTCTATCGGCGTTTCATCCGCGACTACGGCACATTGGCACTTCATCTGACGCGCTGACCACTGACCCCACCTTACACTGGTTCTTCGAGTCAGCCACCGCCTTCTTAGCCTTACAGCAGGCTCTGGTATCCACCCTAGTCTTGGCCATGCCTGACTTCTCTCGGACATTCACGGTGGAGTACGCCTCGGGCACCGATGTCGGGGATGTGTTCATGCAAGCCGAGCGGCCCATTGCCTACTTCAGTAGATCCTTCTCCGCGACTGTTCAATCCTGCTCCATGTATGACAATGAGTTGATGACACTGGTTTTGGCGGTTCAGCACTAGTGGCCTTACTTGATTGGGCGACCCTTTGTTGTATGGACGAACCATCAACAAGCCCCGTGCAGCAAGTGTGGGTGGCCAAACTGTTGGGATATTATTTCACTGTGGAGTTTCGTTCGGGAAGGACTAACGTGGCGGCAGATGCACTTTCTCGTCAACTGGGTGCAATAGAGTTGTTAGCGATTTCACGACCGATGTGCCATGAAGCGGCCATCTTATAGCACGAGGTGGAGTCTGATCCGGCGTTATTGACCATCATGGACCGCTTACGGATGGATGTGTATGTGTGCCATATGCCCTCGTTGGGGACTGGCTACTCTATCTGGGCCGCATGGTCCTATCGGCCTCGTCCACCAGTATTCCTCGTCTCCTAGCCGAGTATCACGTGACACTATCCGTCGTCCACGCGGGAGTGTTCTGCACCTACCGCCGCCTTGCGGAGGCGCTTTACTGGAAGGGTATGATGCGCCATATGGAAGAGTACGTCGTGGATTGCCTAGTCTGCCAACGTTCCAAGTACGAAGTCACATTTCCAGGGGCCTCTTGCAACCCTTGCCTCTTCCCGAACTCTTCTGGGAGGACTTGATGGACTTCATTACTCGTCTTCCCCGCTCCTCCGGGTACGACTGCATTCTCGTGATGGTGGAGCATCTGTCTAAGCACAAATTTTTTCTTCCCTTGCGGCAAACCTTTACAACACCGGTGGTGGGCCTGGTGGCCAACGCCTTTATCACAGGAGTGGTGCGCCTCCATGGGTTTCCCCGATCAATCATTAGTGATCACGACCTGATCTTCATGGACAACTTTTGGCACGAACTATTCAAATTCCAGGGGACACAACTCTGGATGAGTACGACTTATCATTCGCAGACCGACGACCACTCCGAGGTCTTGAACTGTTGCCTTGAGAGTTGAGATTTACTTGTGTTGTTTTGTCGTACCGACCGATGGATTGGAGCAAGTGGTTGAGATGGGCAGAGTTCTCCTATAACACTGCCTTCCGCTACTCAGAAGGCATACTCCATTCCAAGCCGTGTATGGCCGACCACCACCCACCATCATGCAACATCGTTCGGGGGAGTGCCATGTGGGTGCATTACATGATATGTTGATGGTTCGCGATGAGACACTCCGACTGTTGAAGACCCACCTCCTTGCCACTCAGCAGAAGATGGTCCACCAAGCTAACAAGTGGCGGCGCCACGTACAGTTCCAAATGGGAGAGGTGGTTTTTGTCAAACTCTGCCCTTACAGTCTGTCCTCCGTCTCTCAACGGGCCCACCCCAAGCTAGACACACGATACTACGGACCATTTGAGGTGACCACGCACATTGGTGAGGTAGCATATCACCTCCACCTTCCATCCCACAATCACATACACCCCAATCTTTCATGTCTCCTAACTTAAACGAGTGGTAGGCGATTACAATGTCAAAGACTCTTTGCCATCACAATTTTGCCTCGGATAGCTTCATCATGCACTTTCCGGAAGCCACACTGGACCGCACATCAGAATCCCTGACCGACCGAGCACAGTTTCTAGTGGCATAGCAGCATCACCCTCACTCTGACGCGGCTTGGTGGGACCGCGATGCCATCTATGCCCAGTTTCCAGAATTGCCTTGAGGACAAGACAAATTTTCCAGGTGAGAGTATTGTTACGGAGGGCAACGATTTAGAGATTGAAGGCACATCGACCACATGCAGGGTGTACTCCTGGCAACCGAAAGCGACAAACCCGGAGACTACCGGTTGAGAGTGTGACTCTCAAGTTATATTTTTTTTCACTTATGTCATTGTGTTAGGACGTTAGGTATATATAAGCCTCCTTTTTTGTCTTTTGAGCTATCTTTGGATTTGGACTTTGATTGTTTTGGAGCCTAGGGCTAACAAGAGGTTCCCTCTTGGGATTTATCGTAAGGAATTTTGGTTTTTCACTTCTCCCAAAACCCTAGCGTATAAACAATCATATCTAATTTGTATAATTATGAAGCAATTAGATAGCGTATACATTTTATGGCCTAAATGTTGCTGGAAAAAAGCAAGAGGAAAGTTCTCTCAAGGGACAGTCACCAACTATATTATAATATTTCTCTAAATGATGAAGTAAAATCTCTTTATATGGCCTAATCTTGAATTTCGGTTTGTAATAAGATTATATAGTATATAAATTTAGAAACATCACCTTTGTCAAAGAAAAAAACGTCGCGTGTATATTCGCCAGTGTGGCAGAGTATTGAATTCTCCAATTTCTATATAAAAAGGGCAGCCCGGTGCAAAAAAGCATCTCCGCGCAGCCAGGGTTCGGGGAAGGGTCCCGCCACAAGAGTGAAATGTAGGCAAACCTTACCCTGCATTTTTGCAAGAAGCTGCTTCCAGGGCTCGAACCCGTGACCTCAAGGTCACACGACAACACCTTGCCGGTGTGTCAAGGCTCCCCTTTATAAATTTCTACATAAATAGAAAAAATGGGTTTAGCTCAATATGAATCACATGAAGTTTATTTTGAATTTTAATTCCGCTCTTCAAACACGCCACCAAAAAATAGATTTGGAATTGGACTTCCAAATCCGATTTTATAGCCTAAATTTCATCTAAGTGAATGTTCTCCAACTTCCTCCAAATCATGGGTTAGAATCTCGTTATATTGTCTAATCTGAGTTTAGTTGCACTTTATGAATCTCATAGATATACTCTTTTGGAACAAGTTAGGATTTGAGGTAGATGTGAGGGTGAATCCATGTAATCATAACGAATACGGATTCGTTCTAGTCGAAACATCAAGATGTGAACTGAGCATACTTGAATCCATGGAGATGGATTATTGCAGCCACGAATATACCATGTATTCAAGGTACTGACGAAGAAGACGTTTCCTCATCTTCCTCTTCCTTAGCCTCTCTCTAGCCGTGTGATGCTAGGAATGAATGAGAGTGAACGCTTACCTTGTAACATGGAGACCATAACCTATTTATCCTAAACTCTTATGCAACCGTTTTACTATTAAGCCCGTCATATAAACGTAAAACGAGATAATCCGAACCGTCCATATAATATGAAACGTTATAACACTCATAATTAACATATTTAACCCACATAATTATTATTTATAACAGAAGAAACATACATTACTATGCACTTGCTTTCTGCATTCCTTTTTCTTCTAACAACAAAAACATCTTTACCATCACAGCTATCTCTATGAATTGGACCAACACCTGGATCGTTTCTTATTATCAGCCTCAATGGCCAAGATCAATCTTCCATTCGATCGTTCGAGAATAAGAAGCATCCTCTTACAAACCGCAAGCGTCTCAAAATGCTCGCAGGGGACATTAAGATACTGGCTCTCTGCAGGTCCCGGCAATTTCTATTTATCGCCTTCCAACTGTTTGCAGTCTTCTCTATACGCCGTCGCGTATGATGCACATCTTCCAGAATTCAAGGGTTCCAAAGTGGTGACCTCGACGATCCCTATAAAATCTTCGCAATTTGCGATTATGAAAAGCGTAAACTACCTTCCAAATGTTCTTTGTAAGATGGAGGCTGAAGAGAATGGGGCCTTTGTGGGCATATGGATGGATGAGGAAGGGTATGTGGCTGAGGGTCCTAATATGAATGTTGCTTTTTTGACAGAAGAGAGGGAGTTGATAATGCCTGAATTTGATAAAATTCTCAGTGGATGCACTGCTAGAAGGGTGTTAGTTCTTGCAGAAAAGCTTGTGAAAGAGGGGAGAATTAGGGGAGTTGGAGTCCGAAAAGTCGGCTCTCGGGAAGGGAAGATGGCGAAAGAGATGATGCTTATTGGAAGTGGGATTCTTGTAATGCCTGTTCTTCAGTGGGATGAGCAGATCATTGGGGATGGTATGTTGTTCTCTCTCTCTCTCTTTCTTATGTTTAAATGATGTTTCTTTCTAAGGGTTTGTTTCGTGGGCGGCAGTTGTGAACGCACTGATTATGAACCGTCGTTTGTAAACGTCCGAACTCACCTTAGAACTTCATCCATTTTTAAGTTCAAAAATAATTTTTTTCTTAGTGGCGGTCATAACCATTGTCATGTAAAACACATATTTCATGATAGTGACATTTTTTCTTTACTCGCCGGAGCAAAAACATTGTGCCAAACGGATGACGGTTTGTTCGGTCAATACATATTTTGATCTCGTCACTAAGGTCGAGGGTAGTAATTGTGAATTACATCGAGAGCGTTATCATCATCAATAACATTATCCCAACTATTTGTTGGAAGGTAAGCATCATCCCATACCTATGTGTCGTCTTTTCAATGTACGAGTTGTAGGTATCGGCTTGAGTCAAGCCTATCTTTTGTGATGAATGTTTTGACCTCTATATAAAAGCTTCATGTTCATGTATCAAGAATAAGAAAAGGAGGACAACCCCACTTTGAATCAATGTAGAATTTGAAGCTCTTTCCATCTCCCTTATTATCTCCTTTTGTTTTAATTTCCTTTTTAAATTCCAACATTATTGACTGTCAGTTTTATGAATCTTCATTTTTCATTCGTTCTTGTCGAGTGTTGCTCGATGTGCCTAAACTACACGGCACAAATCATCTTTAGAAACACTCACACATGCTGTGATTACAATGGAGAAATTATTAGGGTTAGGAGCTCTGGGTTTCATCTCCAAAGAGAGGTTCAAAACTCAGATGATCAAATGATGCAAGAGTCTAAAAGCCAAAATCTTCAAATATTAATTAAAATACAATAAGCTTGGAGAATTTATTTTGATTCTTGAGGCACGTATAATTAGTTTTCGTCGTCCAAGGGATGGCAACTTAGTAGGGCTGATTTTGAGTCGAGTTCAAACGATTTGGGCTCGGCTCGAAAATGAAATTTTTGACTTGAAGTCGGCTTAAAATCGTCTCAAAATTGAAATTATTTTGAGGCTCGACTTGAAATGACTTGATTCCGAGCCGATTCGAAATGGAATCGAGTCGGCTCGAAATTAAGTAATTTTTTCTCTTTATTCTGAGCCGGCCCAAAATTAAATTGAGTTGGCTTGAAATTGAGTAAATGAAGTCTTTTAAGATTTTAATCATATAATTTATGTTTATAGTTTTGCATTTTTAATTTTAATATAATAATAAATAAATAAATACTTAATATTTTAATCAATTCAAGCTAATTTGAATCATATTTTGATCTATTCATGAAAGGCCCAAAATAAACACGAAATGTGATTCGAGTCAAATTGAGTCGAATCAGTCGTAACAGATCCTCGATTCAACTCGATATCCGAGCGACTTTCGAGTTTCGAATAATTTGCTTTGCTCTACAACTTAGGTTTATCTGCACGGCCTTAAATATGACGACGCCGAACCAACTGCATAATGAAATTGAAATTCTGGAACTGGGATGATTTGTTTGCTGAACCTTGAAATTTTCAGGGACGGAGGGTCAGATAACTGAGGCTCTCTTCAATCTAATTGTGGAGGACATGAGAAGCGGCCCTCCCTCTGTGCGAGTTCCACTCACTTGATGTCTTCAGCAACTATCGACGCCAAATTTATTGCAGTGCTGGGCAGTATTGATAATTTTTCTGTAAATTTAAGCTCCGTTTGAAGAACCTTAAATTAATATTCGGTTCATGCGATCGTAATCGTTTGACTGACAAAAATAAGCAACCCAAACGAAGCCTTAATAATGTATGAACGTTTACATTTTGTCTTGCTCAAGAGATTTTTATTTTATTTTTATTATTTATAAATGCCGTTGATTTATAGCGAATATTGGAATGTGCGTATATTTTTCATTATTTCAATTTCATTATATGGTGGCTTTCATTATATGCTGTTATTAGTAAATTTAATTTTGTTTCTAGTAAATTATTACTATTAGCAAATATTTATATTTAAAAATAACTATTTGAAAATTGTTTTGTTATTTCCAAGCCATCATACAAAAAATTTAAAAAAAATTTAAATTTTATTTAAAACATTCATTCTTTCAAAATAACACACTATAACATTATAAATGATTTCAAACGTATTTATTCAATTATTTATGTTAGCATTAGAAATGAGTTAAAAGATCAAAAAATTTTGTTCAGTATACTCAAGACTCATTTTTTTTCAACAAAATATCATAATCTGCACCAACATCTCTAAACAAAAATTGTCAAAAAATAATAATAATGGTTAGCGGTATTATGTTAAGTAATGCATCTCCTATATAAATATAATTAATAATTTTCTTTATAGTTAAACCTCACCTGAAGACAAAAGTCAAGAAGTGGAGGTTATTGTTTTGTATTTTTATAGCAATTACGTCTAATGATCATACTTTCACTTAAATTTATATTGCATTGTAAAATAAGTTACTATAAAAAATTGTATAAACAATGTTTCACTTAAATTTTGTTTCTTTTTTTGGAGGATGCATTTCCATGAACTTCCTACTTGTGTGTTAAATTTCCTCCAAGGAGGGTGTAATGGTGCAAGTGAAGTTCCTTCTTTTGTGCATAATCTCACGAAATGATTATCGTGTATGAATATGATCCAAATAGTATTTAGTACCTGAGGAATTGGTGTGTCCAATGGTAAGAAAGTTAGACTTTGATTTTTTGAAATTGGAGCCACGCATATATTGTAGCAACTTGAAATCACCAAACTCATATCTAGCATCATCATCCACTTATCATATGGTGCCAGTGTGTTTTCGCAATCAAGAGAGTTGAATAAGACTTGTTATCTCGTGCTTCCGAATATTGAATCATATAAAATATTTCTCTTCTCCAATTTATTCATTAGATCTAGTAGAACTTGTTGCCAATTATCTCTCATATATAGTGATTCACTAATAACTCGGAATCCCTAATGGCCATCCACGACAACATTACAAACATTAATGAAGTAATCTGCAAAAGTCGGTAGTTGTCGACGAACATTATCGTAGAGTCTATTTTTGCGCACACTTTGTTCCCTTGATGATTTTGACATTTTTTGTGTGTACTTTTGGTTTCCTTCATGATATGCTCAAATAACGGCGGATTGCGTTTAGTATTTGTGTAATCATTTTTGAATCTCTTTGTACTTCCTTTTTGCCTATCTTTTTGAGAACAGTATTTTCAGTCATAGTCTTTGATAGTAAACCTAAAAAATCAAACAGTGGACACTAAAACCAAGTAGTGGAGTAATACCAAACATTGGAGATTGGACATTGAAACATACATAGGTTTAGCCAACAAATTGGAAACCCCAAAATATAAGAAGAGCCACACATTAGTGGAGTAATACCTGAATCGGAGCTAAAAAAGTCACCGGAGTTCCTATTTAGGGCAGCCAAGTCGCCGGAGAAGAGCTTGGAGCTGCCAGATATGGGTTTGGTTCCCGCACCTGAACAAGAAAACGACGGGAATACAACGAGAGAGGGACGTGAATGCAAACGAAAGAGGAGGCATGTCACCAGAGTCACGCCTAGTGTCGCGCACGGGAGACGATCACCGGATTCGCTAACTAGAGAACGACGGAAGAGGAGGCGTCGTCGGGGAAAACCTTGGAGCTGTGAACTAGAGACCGACGGGAATGAAAACAGGGACAAATTTCCAATATAACCCCAAAAATAACCAATAGTATAAGTTTAGCCCCGTTTTTATAATCCTTCCCAATCTAGCCCCTTTTTGTTAATTAAGAATTTTCATTACTTTAATCCGGATTAATGAATTTCCAGTATAGCCTCTTAATTCTTATAAAGTATAAATATAGCCTTTTTTTGACAAAATTTCTCACTCTAGCCCCTTTTCACTTAATTTGATGGAACGATTATAAATTGTCGGATGTTCAAGACTTTTGAAAATTTTAGTAAGACTTAAATAAAACATTCTGCAACAATTAAAATTGAATGTTTTAATAATCATTCACAAACTACGAAAGTAATAAAATTCTCATAAACATTCTCAAAATTGAATGTTTTTTATAGCTCGTCATGATATTGAATTTTGCATGTATCCGACCTCTTATCTCGCTCGGTTTAATGTCTATTTGTGTCCGAAGTACATGAGTAATAAATCTTGCAATAAATCATGCAGTGCATTGTCTATGATCATTTTGTATGTTTGCATTTGTACATATATGAGAGCCGGAAATTTTTGAAATCAACAAAGCACCTCCGTATTTTTTGGAAACAATAGCCATTAGTTTTCATGTACATGGTCGACTAGAATGCATGTTCTCTAAGCATACTAGGACTAATCTGCACTGATTAGACTGAAATGTTTTAAATTGTACGTGATTCTGAATAGACCAAGCACTAATAGTGCAGTGCATCTCCCATTTTGTTCTAAAAATAATTCTAACCTGTAAATCACGAAGTAATAAAAAGTCCATGATTTAGTTATCTTGTGACTGTTCTCCATCAAAATCTTCTTCAACCGTCCAATTTTTTATTATTCTAGCAAATTGAATGAATGAATTGTCAACAATTACACGATCAACCCAACTACGATCAACCAAAATTGATCGTTCAAATATTTCTTTAACTCTATTTTGAGTTTCAGAAATATTTTCATCATCCTCATTATCAAGGGATTCGTCACTGCTGTTATCATCCAGTTCATTTAAATCAAAATCTAATCTTTGTTGCTGATACACTTCACACTCATCAATTTCGAATTCAAGACCATCAGACAAGATTATAATACCCGAAAAACACTGAATTTTAAAAAAAACATTTATTAATAACTAATTAAATCACTTCTTAATAAATAAATCTTTGTTATTAAATCATAAAAAATATACTAAACATTTAACTTATTAAGAAAAAAACTAATAACTTTTTGCTATTAAATCAAAAAATAATTAAAGAATAAAAATTTTAAATTACTAACCTGCAAGCTGTAGATAGCAAATCCTTATGTGAAGATATGCAAGCTTACTTTGTGTGATTAGCTATGAGGCAATATGTTTTTTTATAGGCTCTCAAACAAGTAATTAAAAAAAGTTTCAAAGCGGTGTGAGACTAAGGTGGCGTTTGGTTGGGCTTTTTGCCTACGGTGCGTTTCAAACGCACCGGCATTTTACGCATAAGCTGTGTTTGGGGTTGCTGTTTCAAGAAACCCCGTTTCTAAAAATCCGCGGCTTCCTATTGATAGCGAACCGGTGGAATTTAACGCGTTCAGCCGCAACCTTTGCTTTCTGCCGCAGACCTAGAGCTCGAGCGGAGCGCGACGCGGAGGAGAGCGCGAGATCTTGACGACGAGGCGGCTTCTTCCCCGACGACGAGCAGGTCGTCCGACGCCTTCTTCCCCGACGCCTTCTTCCCCGACGCCTTCTTCCCCAACGCCTTCTTCCCCGACGACGAGCCAGCTTACATCCGACGCCTTCTTCCCCGACCACGAGGCAGCTTCTTCCCCGACGACGACGACCGGCTCTTTCCCGCAGGACTCCAGAAATTTCTCCACCGACCCGAGCAGGTATACCCCTTCTCCTCCTTTTCAATTTTGGGTTTTTTATTTTTTCCAGATTTGGGTGTCTTCCTCCATGTGTGTGCTTGTTGTGTTGTGCAGATTTGGGTTTTTCATTTTTTGTCCTTTGTATGTGTGTTGCAGATTTTGGGTTGTATGTGGGTTGTGCTCTTTGTTGTGTGTGTGTTGCAGATTTTGGCGGGGGAATGCTTCCAGATTTTGGAAAGTATGTGTGTGTGTGTTGCAGATTTTGTGTGCTTCCAGATTTTGCTATGTGTATGTGTGTGTTTGTGTGTGTTTGTTTATGTGTGTGTGTGTGTGTATGTGTGTGTGTGTTGTGTTTTATGTGTGTGTGTTGTGTTGTATGTGTGTGTGTGTGTGAAATATTTGTATGTGTGTGTGTGTTTGTGTGTGTGCTTCCAGATTGTTGTATGTGTGTGTGTATGTGTTGTGTTTTATGTGTGTGTGTTTGTGTATGTGTATGTTGTTATGTGTGTGTATGTTATATGTGTGTGTATGTTATATGTGTGTGTGTGTGTGTTGTTAAGTGTGTGTGTGTATGTTATATGTGTATGTGTGTGTATATATTTGTGTGTGTGTGTTTGTGTATGTTGTTATGTGTGTATGTGTGTGTGTATGTTGTTATGTGTGTGTGTATGTTATATGTGTGTGTGTGTTGTTATGTGTGTGTGTGTATGTTATATGTGTATGTGTGTGTATATATTGTGTGTGTGTGTTTGTGTATGTTGTTATGTGTGTATGTGTGTGTGTATGTTGTTATATGTGTTTGTGTATGTTATATGTGTGTGTGTGTGTGTGTGTGTGTGTGTGTGTGTGTGTTGTTATGTGTGTGTGTGTATGTTATATGTGTGTGTGTGTTGTTAAGTGTGTGTGTGTATGTTATATGTGTATGTGTGTGTATATATTTGTGTGTGTGTGTGTGTTTGTGTATGTTGTTATGTGTGTATGTGTGTGTGTATGTTGTTATGTGTGTGTGTATGTTATATGTGTGTGTGTGTGTGTGTGTGTGTTGTTATGTGTATGTGTGTGTATATATTTGTGTGTGTGTTTGTGTATGTTGTTATGTGTGTATGTGTGTGTGTATGTTGTTATATGTGTGTGTATGTTATATGTGTGTGTGTGTGTGTGTTGTTATGTGTGTGTGTGTATGTTATATGTGTATGTGTGTGTATATATTTGTGTGTGTGTTTGTGTATGTTGTTATGTGTGTATGTGTGTGTGTATGTTGTTATATGTGTTTGTGTATGTTGTTATGTGTGTGTGTGTGTTTGTGTATGTTGTTATATGTGTTTGTGTATGTTGTTATGTGTGTGTATATATTTGTGTGTGTGTGTGTGTGTTTGTGCATGTTGTTATATGTGTTTGTGTATGTTGTTATGTGTGTGTATATATTTATGTATTTGTGTGTGTTTGTGTATGTTGTTATGTGTTTGTGTGTATGTTATATGTGTATGTGTGTGTATATATTTGTGTTTTATGTGTGTGTGTGTTTGTGTTATGTGTGTGTGTGTGTTGTTCTATGTATGCGTCTGTTTCCATTAAAAATTAACTTATTTTATTTTGTAAAGATGGGAAAATCAAAAGATGGTGGTGTGGCCGCATTTTGGGACAATACAAATACCATGCTTTTCTGTGACATATGTATTAAGGAGATTGAACTTGGGAATCGACCAACCACACATTTTAATAAAGAAGGTTGGAACAACGTTATGAAGAAATTTGAGGAGCTTACTACAAAACAGTACGACAAAGTCCAATTAAAAAATAAATGGGATCATTTGAAGAAGGAGTGGAAATTATGGACGGAGTTAAAACGTGGTGACACCGGTTTGGGTTGGAATGTTTCAAGGAAAACTATAGACGCTTCGGACGAGTGGTGAGACGAAAGATTGAAGGTACTCATTTTCCATAACTTCTTTGTTTAACATTTTTTTATAGAAACAGTATCTAACTTGAAATATTTGTATTTTGTAGGTTGTCCCGGCGGCCAAAAAATTTCGTTACTCAGGAATACATCCAGACCTGGAGGAGAAATTACATATGATGTTCAGCTCTGTTGTCGCCACAGGACATCATGCTTGCACCCCGAGCACCATTAACGAGATCCCCGAGTCAGTTGACGAAAGAGGAATGTCAGAAGGTGAGCCGGAGGACATTGATGTCATTGGTGATCCAGCGACACGTGATAACACAGCTACGTCAGCACCTGTCAAGAAGCGGAAAAAAGGGAAAAACAATGTTATTACTTCCGTGTTAGAAGATTTGGCAGAGTCTTCTAAAGCCATTAGTCGATGCATCCAGGAGGCACCAAAAAAAACAACTTCTGAGTTTAGCATCCGACAGGCAATAGACAAATTGGCTACGTACCAGGAAGTACAGTCTGATGAAGAGTTCCATGATTTTGCAATCACGTATTTCATGGACAAAAATCATAGGGAGACCTTTTTGTGCTTACCAGAAGGGCTGAACGTAAAGTGGCTACGTAAACGCTTCCTCCGTGGGGGGTAGTGGAGACCTTTGTGTTCTCTTCTGATATATTTCCCGCCATCAGATTATGTTTTGTTTTTTATGTTGTAGTGGAGACTATTATGTGATGGACAAAATTATGTTTATGATGTGTGTTTTTTTGATAAATGATGTTGACATTATTATGCTTATGATGTTGTGAAGTTTATTTGTCATAGTAAGTGTTGATAATTTATTTCTCATACAGAATATGTCTAGCGATGAATCTGAAAATTCGACTGAAGGTCAGGAGATTACAAGAAGAAATTATGTGCTTGCCCATCATCAGAATGTGGTTGCAGCTGTATCTTTGGTGACCGAGTATACTTCCATGATGCTTTGTCCGGTACCACGCATGACTTCAAAGCAAACAGACGATAAATGGGTGGTAGAGCTACTATGCGGGTCACGGGTGAGGTTTCATGACTCTTTCATGATGAGTCAAGAAATTTTTATGGACTTATTGCATGCTCTGAAAGAGAAGTGTGGATTTCGAGGAACAAGAAGGACTGCTTCCCGGGAAATCCTGGCGCTGACAATATACGTATTATCGCATAATGAATCAATGAGAAAAACAATTGAGCGCTTTCAGCATTCAACGGAGACAGCTAGCCGATTTTTTTCTCGAGGTCTTCGTGCTTTGCTGAAGTTAGCGAAAGAAGTGATTCAGCCATCAGATAGATCTTTCAGCAGTACTCCCCCAGAGATTATGTATGACAGACGTTACATGCCATTTTTTAAATATTGCATCGGAGCAATTGATGAGAGACATGTTCACGCGTGCATACCAGTTGGAAGTCAGGTACCTTATATTGAGAGACGTGGACAGTCCAACCCAAAATGTCATGGCTGCTTGTGATTTCAATATGTGCTTCACTTTCATTATGTCGGGTTGGGAGGGATCAGCGCACGATAGCCGTATTTTCAATTTCGCGATAAGTGATCCACGATACACCTTCCCGCATCCACCTCTAGGTAACTATGTAAAATTTTGTTATATTATATATAAAAGAATTGTCCCTAAATATTATTAAATAATTTTCAGGAAAATATTACTTGGTAGATTCTGGTTATCCTCTGCAAAGAGGATACCTGAAACCGTATCAAGATACGCGCTATCATCTGCCAGACTTTGCTCGTGGTGGTCGTCGAGCCGAAGGAGACCGAGAGATTTTCAATCACGCACACTCATCACTAAGAAGTGTGATAGAACGATCTTTTGGTGTTTAGAAAAAGAAATGGGTCATACTACGGGACATGTCAAGCTATCATTTCGACAAGCAAGTAGCTATTGTGATTGCCACTATGTGTTTACATAATTTCATTCGTCGGCATCCATCGCGTGTGGACATTGATTTTAGTGAGTCTGAACAAAGGGTTCAAGACCATGGGCTCTCCTCACAAGTTCCACAAGAGACATGTACTGACACTGCAGGCGGTGTAGAGGAGATGATTGCGCTACATAATAGTATTGCGAATCAGTTGTATGAATCAAGAGCGTAAAGTGTAAAACATTGTATCAATGAATCTTAATTTTGTGGTGTGAATGAAAGTTTGTTTAGTATTGTGTTATGTCACTTTCATACTTGAAAATTTTTTTTCGGTAAAAACTCCGTTTTGAATCCAAACAACTTTTCGGAAACTCCGTTTTGTAAACTCTGTTTCACCCAAACAGTTTTTTAACAAAACTCTGTTTTCCAGAATCATCACTTTTTCAATCAGCAACAGCTCATCAGCAGCTTTCCATCAGCAAACAGCTCAACCAAACAGAGCCTAAACTATAGGCTCAAAATTTCTTAGAGAGTGGGAAAAGGGGGCTAGAGTGGGAATTGTTATCAAAAGAGGATTATACTGGGAATTTGTTAAGCCATAATTAATTAATTCATATCCTTAATTATATAAAACTCAGGTTACAACATTTAAACTAAGAAAAAGGGGCTATATTGGGAAGGATTATAAAAGCGAGGCTAAACTTATACTATCGGTTATTTCTGGGGCTATATTGGAAATTTGTCCTGAAAACAGAGGAAGGAGAAGATCGTCAGATTCGTTCACATGTATTTATGATTTTTTTTAATTTGATTTGCACTTAATCTGTTTTGCACGTAGCCGAACTTGATTTAGGTTAGCGGGTTTGCGTGAAGTATTAATGGGTTTTCAAAATAGGTAAAAAAAAGATTTGTGGGGAATTTTAGGTTTGCTAAAAGAGAAATAAAGTTTGCTAATAACAATACACTTTTTTATAATAGTTTTTACATTTTTATATAATAAATATTGTTTTATGTTAATCATTTAATGGTTGAAAACCTATGGAGCCGAATTGGTGTTGACCCCCACCGCCGATCGACCCTTCTCCACCGTCCGATCTCCACCGCACAACCTCCACCATTCAATCGCCGGGTAACCACTTTTCTTAATCGCCCATTATGGGGGGGGGGGGGCGGTATACAGCCAAAATAATGATTGACGTGCACATAGAAAATATGGTCTGCAAATTACCCACTACTCGGGCCTATAAATATGACCAATGTCTCTCCTTTATTTCTATCTTATTCCTCTGTCGCTTCTCCTCCTACACTCTTGAGAGCTTCTCGAGGAATCTCCATCGCTCCACGAAGATCTTCATCTATCTGCATCTATCTTCATGCGCTTCTGCGAATGCTCCAGTCCATGAGCACATCTCCCGCCGCAGCTGGCAATCTGTGTGCAGCGCTCTCGGCATTCAGTACCCTCAAGTCAGCCACAAGCTCTCCCCGCTCCAGACTCCACTGCGAACAACATGAGGGAGGCTGCACATGCAAAGACGTGCAGGATGCGCTGCTCCAGCTTCTGAGCACAAGCAGAATACCTCCTAGTCTCCAGAGCGCGGTGTTCCTACCACGACAAAGAAAAAAATTCAGCTTCGTGAGTGGTGATCTCTATCACCCTCCGAGCGCGTCTCTCTCCCTCTCTCTCCACAAGTTGTAACGAGGATCGGCTCGTCGCTCTCCCATACTCAAAAAACCTTGTACAACAACCAACTGATAGTGAAAATTTGATCCGCGGAGTCCCGGCCACGTGATTTTTCACTCCTTTTCGGGATTTTTCACGTCAAAAAATCTTCTTACCAACCGTCTCCATTTCTCTGTAGCGGATTGTGCGCTCGACCACTCCCGGGCTAAGGTGGTCCAATCTAGACCTGATTTTGAGGAGCGTCGAGTGACTCGCAACAAAAATATTAATATATTTTAACTACATAGTGATACGTTTACAAAATTAAAAATTTAAAATAGACATAATATAAAATAACATGACATTAATATATAAAAAAGTGTTTATAATAATTAATTTTTTAAAAAATAAATTCTCAGAAAAGTTCCACGTTGGTTATTGTCTTACTGAACATGCTTAATACAAAACTCTAATTCCATATTACATAAAAACCTATATTCAAATCTTATAGCAACCTCCAAAATAATTCACAACTCAATATATTAAAGGGCGCTGATATTTGCAGACCTATAATTGATATTTGCAGCCCTTGAATATTTGCAACACCCAAATCAATATTTGCAGGCCCAATGGATAATTGCAGCCCTTTTTTAAAAAAAAAATTTAAAATTGATTATCTTTAACATTTTTTCTCGTACTAATTAATAATATGAAATAAACCAAAAAATACAAATATATCATTGAAACAAAATCTACATTTTATCTTTCAAACAATTTTTTTGAAAATTAAAAATGACATTTCGAATTGTTGTCAATTCTCATTGAAAATAAAAAATGACATTTCAAATTGTTGTCAATTCTCATTGAAAATAAAAAAATGACATTTCGAATTGTTGTCAATTCTCATTGAAAATCTTGAATTGGTTTTAGTGATACTGGATTGATAAATAAGACTTTTGCCCCGTGCAAGGCCGCAACTATTTTGAGTTCTCTCTTTCATGCTTGATGTCACAAGTTGGAAATCACTCATCTATATTATATGGTACATCGGCATATCCATTTATATGTCGGCATAATTTTTAGTTTATATGCAAAAATATAATTGAAAAAGAATAAAAATGAAAGGATTTGACCATTTTTTAATACATATAAAGTGAAATATTAATTTATTTTATATTTATGTTAATATGTATATGTATATAATATATTTTAATAACAAAACAGAAAAATCAATTGGCTTGGTGGTCCAACACTCTGGCAGCTTTATAGTTGGCAGGGGTTCGAATCTCACACCCCCAACATTTTGGATATTAAATTATTCTCTTTGGCCCGCCCGGTTGGTAAACCTGTGCCCGGTTCCCGGCTCGCCGGCACACCCGCCCGATTTTCCGGTTCTTGGGCGGTCCTTTGTTCTGCCGGGTCACTAGCCTTGACCGGACCGGGCAGTGGTCCGACCAGCGGCCCGACCAGTTGGATCGGTAAGAAGCTTGGTTTCAAAACTCTCTGGGAGGCAGCGGGAGTTTAAGTCGGACGTGCAGGGGAGAAATCGGGAGTTTAAGTCGGACGTGCAGAGGAGAAATCGTGAAATGGGAATAGATGAGGCTGCAATTAGGATCTTTTATTTAGGCTATAAATTAGGTGAATTTTTAAAAAATGAGCCTGCAAATATCCTTTTAGGCATACAAATATTAGCGCCCTATATTAAAAGAAGTAGAATAGACATAGTGTTATTTAAATTTAAATATAAGTTATTAGTTTTGTATTTTTTTTAGTTTTTTTTTTCAAATTTCAAGCAGCAACGAATTTCTCAACGGAAAAACCAAAAGCGGTCTAGATTCCGACATCATATTTCCGCAGCAAATGCCATACGCGATTATAAATTAGCGGCCCTGCCTGCAACGGCGATCACCGGTAATTAATTAGTCACCGTTTTCCTGCTTCCGCTGCCTGGAGAAATCGGCCGCCGGGCATCGTCTCCTTAATTAGAACTCCAGTCTCCAGCATCAATCAGCAGCTCCGCACGAGATACTCTGCCGGAAATTAGGCGGTAACGGCTCGTTAGCCCTGCACCGGCAACCCACCATTAATTCCTCTCGCCATTAATTACTGTTCACAATGCCGAAGCGGGGCAAGAAGCGGCGGGCCAACAAACGTAGGATGGAGGACGCGGCGAAAAACGAAGACCCGCGCTCACTCCAATCTTCCGACAGTACTCAACAAGCTTTTCCTCATTTCATGATTTCCCCAAACTTATAATTAAAGACGTCGGCTTCCATCCTCCCACTCGCGCCTTCAACGAAGAATTGCTCGGGCCAGAGCCTGGTGTTATGGAGCTGGTTCCTCTTCCTGAACAGAGTAGCTCTGTTTCGGAACAGAAAATAGAAGCTCCGGCGCTTTTGGAGATGTTGTCGGAGAAGGGCGGCGAAGAGAAAGGTTATGGAGAGCAGGCGGAGCACCGGCCTGCGGTTGAGCGGCAACTCCTTGCGCCTGCGGTGGCGGCGTCACGGAATTTGGAGAGGAGCGGCGAAGCGAACCGAGATCGTGAGCCGGCGAGGTCCCCTGCTCCTTGGAGGCGGAAGCGAGCTGGGAATATTTGGGAGTTTATGATATTTTTTTGGGCAGAAAATGACTTTTGAAGTCATTTATTTGTAATTTTATTATAATTTACATGTTATTTATTTTTTAATTTAATATAATATTTATTTATTTATTTAGTTCTGTTTTCCGGCGAGATGTGCATGAAAAACCGAAAACCGCCCGAACCACCCAAATAATTTAATATAATATTTATTTATGACTACGTGCCCATTATCTAGGGGTGTGCATGAAAAACTGAAAACCGCCCGAACCACCCAAACCAAACCGAAATTCGAACCGAACCGCTCGTTTCAGTGTAAGGGTGGTTTTTCATTTTGGATAACCACCCCCTTTTCGGTTTGGTGCGGTTTTCAGTTTCGGTAAACCTAGAAAACCGAACCGAACCGAAAAGTCACATTATTATTATTCGATTAGAAACAATCAAAACTAGGCCTATCACATAATTCAGTGAAATATTGAATATTGACTATTGAGTATTGAGTGAAGATCTGATTGAGTGATAACGTGATTGGTTTCGTTGCAAGACAACCCTTATAGATTTGAAGAGATGCTTATTGATGTTGAAAATATGAAGAGCTTGACAAAGCTAAATATTATTTAAGTTTAAAATATAGAATGTATAAAATTGTGTAAGCTAAACAAAATGACATTTGTTTATAAATTACATTCTTAATTCTTTAGAGTTGGAAGTATCATATGTGGATGAAGATGCAATGGATATTGTCTAACTATTGCGGATGAAGATGAAGTAAATTTTGTCGAATAGTTAAGTATTAATTACTTATTTTTTTTCAAAGTTTGATCGGATCTACTATAAAGTTTAAAAAGATTTAATGTATATGTTTTATAATCATATAGGTACTTGCCGTTTGGTGTATTGAGAGCAATGTCGTTATTATATATTTTTGCATTTTGTTTTCACTATTGAAAATCAATGTTGTTTAAAGTAACTATTTTGTTGCGAGCGGTGAGAGTATCTTGGCTGCTGGATGGATCAAAGTTTAGATGATAATACAAAGTGATTAGATGATTTTGATTTATTTAATGGTCCTAATTGATAACCATGACATATACTTAATGTTTTTCATTTTAATGTAGTATAGAGACACATGACGCACATCATATGATCTGTAAATTGATTAAAGTATGATGAAAACCATTTGTATCTAACAATATAAATGTTGTTTACACATTTTGTTATTATTATTTTGTTATTTTCACTACTTTATCATACATTATATAATTAAAGGAAAACATTATTAAAATAACTATAATACATAAATAATGATATCAGCTTGTCCTATAAATTATTATAATAAAACCGAAAACCGCCCCTGAAAACCGCCCCAAACCGCACCGATTAGTGAACCGAACCGATCGGTTTAGGTTTGGTTCGGTTTGGAGAAAAAAAATAACCGACCCTTTTTGATTTGGTTTTGATTTTGGTCCAAACCGACCCAAACCGAACCGCTTGCAGCCGCACCATTATCTTATCCAAGCATATCTTAGTCGTCAAATCTCTACCGTCAATCAAATTCTACGATTTTGATGAGCTTGCCTAACTAGCTAACTACGCAAGAAATTTGCAATGATTAAAATTCTACTATTTTACATATATATATCTATGAGTGTCCAACACTGGGCTCTGCCTCTATGGTCATGGACGACAGTTCCCGACCGGCGACGACGGGTTTCGCCTGCCGCATCAAGGCGGTTTTTGCCCGCAACATATACATATGAGCACTCAAAATTATGGTAAAAAATATACATAAATATTACAGTGATGGAGGTGTGAATTAATGAGCAACTTTGAGACATATCGGGCAAGGAACTGTTGAAATTGTTGAAGTAGGAAGTGGGTGGTCAAGTTGGTGGGACCGCACAGACCGCGCGCGGTTAGCGCGGATAGAGTTGGCGGATAGCCGAGTTTATGACTATGGTTGATCTCGCGGTCTGCCTGAGCAGGTTCCCTGGAGAGTAACTGCACAGTTACACTTAGCTAACCACAGACTACGCGGTCTAGTATGTGAGACTGCGGAGACCGCTCAGACCGCGGGTTTTCTGGAAGGAAGTTCAGGCCGCTCGTCTTCGGTGTTCGCACAGGGTGCAATCCGGTTCTTGGCGGCGGCCTGGTTCTCTGTCCGCGCGCTCTAATTCCAGAGACCGCTGGTGTTGTTATCTTGGACAAATTATCCAAGTGTCCAGTCCAGATTGGTTGCCTAAGCTGCGATGTCGGTTCATGGTGCGCGGCTTGTTTCTCAAGTCGCCATGTTTATTTGCACTCGGCTTGCGATCTGTTGCTGCTAGTCGCAGTTCGTCGGGAGTTATTTTATCGCTTATGGGCTGTGACCGCACTCCCCTGGTCGCCTATAAATAGAGGCCCCCGGCCAACATTCATTAACGGGAATAGTGAGAACTTAGCTCGCTTCTTGAACTTGCAGTTAGACTTTGTTAACTACGCGACTAAGTGAAGTTGACTTGTGTTGTGCAGGCTGTGCGGCTAGATCGAGCGACTAGGTAACTAGTACTTGCGGTTTGTCAGTGGAGGCTCGGTGTGGTTCAGTTCGCGGATAGCAGTTTGCAGTTTACCAGCAGTGTCGAAGCCGGGAAAATCCATACTCCAAAATTTGAATCAAAGCAGCCTAAGGTTACTGATCCTGCGATCGAACTCCATGGCTCGGACAACTAAAACAAGAGAGAAAAAATGACTATAAGCACACCCCAAGTGCACCAGCAGGGAGATCCCACCACATACCCGGAAGTTTAGGAAAAACTTCCACTCCGCAACCAAAAGTTGGGCGAGGTACTAGGCAGGCATCATCTTGGCGAGTATCCAAAAGACTTCTTTCTAGTACCCCTAGGGGGCTATATATAGATAAATCCTGGGGGGTAGGCGAGTATCATGCCTCTGCTAGTGAATACCAAGGGCTACTCGCCCATATTTGCGAGGTACTCATTCAAGCTCGCATCTGCTCGCTCAAGCTCGCCCAAGCTCGCCTCTATTCGCCTCTGCTCTACTCTACTCACCCAAGCTCGTCTTTGCTTGCCCAAGCTCGCCTCTGCTCGTGACGAGGTCTGCGAATAACCTTCTCCTTGAGCATCTCTTATCTCGGCTAATTACGGGTTATACAAGCAGGTCGCAGTTTGTACGACTAGAAGTCTACTTCCTCAGAGTTCGCAGATAGTTCGATAAGGCAGTTCGTCCGGTCTCAGCAGGTTGACTGTTTTCCAGTTCAGTTCAGCAGCATCAGTTCGCGTGATTTCTGCGAATAGTCGATCCTTGCGGTCATGCAGGTAGAGTTGCGGACAGGCTGTTCTCCAATAGTTTCTCAATAAAGTTGTTCGTCGTTTCTGTTCGGGCGAATAGGTAGTCTAGCGGATAGCCAACTACAACTCGTGGTTTGCAGCTAGGCGGTCTCGGAGTTATGTCCTACCAGCTTGTTCTTGTCTTGTTTTTTGTATTGTTGTTTTCATCTGGTGCATTGTGCAATCATATCTGACAATGTATATCTCACTTTGTAAAGAAGATAGTAATTATTGCAATTACAGCTCATGTTCTTCTACTGCTTCTGGTTTGTTTGGCTTGTTTGGTTGAATGTTCCTGCAACCTTTCTCGCATCTCAAAATTTTACATGGTATCAGAGAGATAAAGGAGTTAGCAGTGATCAACCACAAAAATTTGCTAGTCTTTTGGAAGTTTCAAGTAAACCAGAGTTATAGCAATGGAAATCACAAGAGGTCTTGAAATTGAGCTTCTCACGCAGACCAACTTTAAGAAGTGGAGGTCTTGCATGGAGACCTATCTTCTGGGAGAGGACCTTTGAGAGGTCGTCTGTGGAGACGACAGACAAGAAGTAGTTGCTGCTGGAGGAAATGCTGAGGCGGTGAGGGCTTGGAGGAAAACAAATGCGAAAGCAGAGTTTACTCCGAAGCGGACGATCTCACAGGAGCTCTTCGACCACATCATTGGATGTAGGTCGGCTGCTGAGATATGGACGACCTTGGATGACCTATTCAATAATAAGAATGTAGCTCGACTACTATTTCTAGAGAATGAGTTTGCAAAAGCAACTCAATGAGAGCTGTCTATATCATCCTTCTTCATGAAGATGAAGAACACATGCGCTGAAATTTCGGCATTGGACCCGGATGAACCCATCTCAGAGGCGCAGCTGAAGAGGCACATTATCCGCGGCTTACAGAAGGAATATGTGGCGTTTGTTACGTCTGTGCAGGGCTGAGCCAATCAGTCATCTTTGCTTGAGCTGGAAAATCTGTTTGCCTCACAGGAGAGCTTGGCAAGGCAGGTGGCTGTATGCATTATCTCAGGAGGAGATAGTGAGATTCTTTTTTGGGGAAGAAGAAGAAGAAGAGATGGGATAGACAGAAGAATACATCTGTAGAAGATGGTCCGTCAACTTCATCACAGCAGGAAAGGAGCAAGGATCTTAAGCAGGATGGAGGTTGGAAGAGAGAACCAAGATTCTACAGGTGCAATAAGCTTGGTTATTTTATCGCTTATGAGCCGTGATCGCACTCCTCTGATCACCTATAAATAGGGGTCCTCGGCCCAACATTCATTAACGGGAACAGTGAGAACTTAGCTCTCTTCTTGAACTTGCGGTTAGACTTTGTTAACCGTGCGACTAAGTGAAGTTGAATTGTGATGTGCAGGCTGTGCGGCTAGCACCGAGCGCCTAGGCAACTAGTACTGGCAGTTTTTTCAGCGGAGGCTCGGTGTGATTCAGTTCGTGGATAGCAGTTTGCGGTTTACCAACAGGTCACAGTTTGTGCGAGTAAAAGTCTATTTCCTCGGAGTTCACAGATAGTTCAATAAGGCAGTTCGCCCGGTCTCAGCGGGTTGACTGTTTACCAGTTCAGTTTAGCAGCATCAGTTCGCGCAGTTTCTGCGGATAGCTGATCCTTGCGGTCAGGTGGGCAGAGTTGCGGACAAGTTGTTCATCAGCAGTTGCTTAATAAAGTTGTTCGCCGGTTTCTGTTCGAGCGAATAGGCGGTCTGGCGGCTTCAGCTCGCGGTTTGCGGCTAGGCGGTCTCGGAGTTCTGTCCGGCCAGCTTGTTATTGTCTTGTTTTATGTATTATTGTTTCCATCGGGTGTATTGTGCAATCATGTCTCGCAATGTATACCTCGCTTTGTAAAGAAGATAGTAGTTATTGCAATTTTAGTTCTTGTTCTTCTACTGCTTCTGATTTATTTGACTTGTTTGGTTGAGTGTTCCTGCGAGCTTTTCCGCTTCTCAAAATTTTACAGGAACCATCTATATAGTCGATCATATAGGAGCTTGCGCCTACAGGAGAACAAAACATAGAAAGGGAGCGACGATGCATCAAGAAGGAGACTCACAAATCTCATCAGCATTTTCCCAAATCACAATTCAATTATGTAATAATTTTCTCTTTAGTTAAAAAGCGTTTTTGAAATAAAGAATAATTCTAGCCTAGTGTTTGTTTTTTATGTTAAAATTGAGAGCTTATAAGCAACAATGCTTTTAGTCTCCATCATCAACGTTACAAACTACGTCGTATCCTTTCACATGTTGAGAAAAATTTATATTCCATAAATTGAGTAAAGATGAAGTGGTAAGTTGTGACCATTATCTTTATCAAATTTTATGTCAATCAGTAGCCTCGTGGTTTTGTTCTTAACATTATAGAACACTTATGGATTAATATTGAAAATGTATGATTTAATAAATAAAGCTTTTGATATAAAATGGAAAATACCTAATGCAATTAAACGAAGGAACATGATGCAAATTAATTCTTCAATATCATATTAACAACTATTATTACAAAATCATATAAAAAATCTCACCAATCATCATTTGATCCGGTAGGAGTCTCATAAATTGCATCAGCATGTTTCCATTTCTCAATGAGTTTCCTATTGCAGGGTTCATTCATCTTGCCTCCGAAAAGACGCTTGTTATGAATGATAATAAGGGGCCATTTCTTCGATGGGAGTTTTTGGCGTATGCCATTTGCAACAGCATTCACCTAAGGATTCAACATTCAATGAAGTCGGAAAAAAGAATTAAATTGAAAGAACATTCAGCAGATTAAAAGGGTTTGATTGTTTTGACGGTGAGAATTGGAGCAGTGGGAATGGTAGCGTTGACAATGAAGTGGTGAGAATTTGTGGTGTAAAAAATAAGCCAAAATGGTATTTTGGAAAGGTGGCAGTGGAAATTGGAGGGTTACCAAACGGTTTTTTTTAGCATTGGCGTTTCCCCCCAATGGAGTTGGAGCAAAAAAGACCAAACAAACAGAGCCAAAATCCCTACTGACACGACGATAATACCTTATTCAGGGAAAATCGCCGCTGGTTGAAAAGGCCTACATTTGCAGCATCAATAACAGCTTCAAAAGGGCCATAGTACTCTAACCATTTCTGCATGGTTAAGAGAAGTTAAACCTAGTTCTAAAACCTTTCTTATAGATATTCTAAGAACTCCGCTAAAATTGGAACCAAGATTGCCTCTGAAATAGAATATCACATGTAAGAGAATGCGGTATAAGAATCCTAAATATTTAGACAAAACCAGAAATTTCCTGTTTGCACATGCATGAATGGCAGTAACTACAGAGCTTTAAAGAAGTAATATATTCTGAATGAAGATCCTTGAAAAATAATTTAACTTGCATCACCAAACATAAGAGGATAATACTACAGGCGGTAGTTTTTGTAAGAAACACGAAACTTGATCGATAATCGTTGAAAATCTTAATTGATTTGCTCTTACTCAAAGATTGATATCTATAAATTTGTTTGATTCAACTTGCAATTGAATAAAAGGGCGGGTATCCCGGTGCAAAAATCATCCTGCGCAGCGAGGGTCGCACCACAAGGGTGAAATGCGGGCAAACCTTACCCTGCATTTTTGCAAGAGACTATTTTCAGGACTCGAACCAGTGAGATATATAATTTATTTATTATCACACATTTATATAATATATTTATTTTTTCCTTATCAGACATTTATATATATACATAAACATGTGTTCATGATTGTAATTTCCTCGTCTCTTTCTCACTTAAATATCTAATCTAAGCATTTGAAGTCATGTGTTTACTTTAGAAACTGAGTTCACATTAACCCTTAATATCCCCATGATTAAAGTGACATATTATGTGTCAAACTCGCTTCTTTTATTTATTATTATAATAGCAACCCTGATAGCCTTCCAAATTACAGTATGGGTAAAGTGATGTAGGGTAGGCTAAGGGGTGCACAAAACCTACACGTATAGGTAAAAATGCAAATGTGACACACTGATCCTAAGGCTACATGCAATGAAGCCGTCGGATACGGCGACAAATAAATTAGAGCAATGTAATTTTAACACCACACAATTAATTAAAGGACAATAAAACAGACATTCAATTCAGCGAATATTTAACAGTTTTCCTCCGCTTGGAGCGCAAGGCTAAGCGTGCGGCGAATAGATCTCACCTGCAAATTATAAGAGCACCGCAACAAAGTTCTACAAGTACGAATCCAAACAAAACATAATAGTCAATCCAATAAAAATGTCAAATCAAATGTTCCAATACAACAAGGGGCTCACCAAAGTAGCGGGCTGACCGAAACACTGAAGATTTCAGATCTGGATGTGTAGATCGGCGATTAGAAGCGAAACCGGCAGCGTGGAAATAATGAAGGTGGTTGACCTTAGGGGCGGAAGATGAAATCGGACCGGAAACGGATAGATCCGACCACGTGTGGGTAGATCCAGGCGGGGGAGAGTAGATCCTATATTTTGAGGTCAAATCTGGGCTAGGGAATGATGAACGGGTGGAAGAGATAGCAGATCGGGGCTGGACAGTACGGATCGGGACTGTTTTGGCAAGGGGGCGGTGGTGGGGAAATGGATCCACGGAAGAGGAATGATTGGGGGGTCGGGTTAGGGCTGTGGAGGGTTGGAAAGGCTGCAATGGTGGCTATGGGACTGGGCGGCTGCTGTAGTAGGGCCGCCGGACTGGAGCAGGGCAGCAAACAGTGGAGCGGAAATAGCAGATCGGGGCTGGACAGTACGGATCGGGACTGTTTTGGCAAGGGGGCGGTGGTGGGGAAATGGATCCACGGAAGAGGAATGATTGGGGGGTCGGGTTAGGGATGTGGAGGGTTGGAAAGGCTGCAGTGGTGGCTATGGGACTGGGCGGCTGCTGTAGTAGGGCCGCCGGACTGGAGCAGGGCAGCAAACAGTGGAGCGGGTGGGGAAAACCAGGGAGAAAGGAGGGCCGGCTGGGTTGCTGGAAGAGGGAACAACCAGCGGCTGTAGGGATAGAAGACCAGTGGTCGGCAGGCTGCTGAGACTAAGACTATACTCCAAGAATAGTTAATTTCATTTTTGAATAGTAGTGGTGAATAAGAATGGATTTTCTGGACAGCAAACACAACAGGCTGTAGGGGGGCTGTGGGGGCGGTGGAAGAAGGTTTTACGGTGGGGAAAAGGAGGATAGGGTTAAGGGGTACTTGGGAAGGAAGAAGACCACCTAGGAATCGTCACCTAGGGTTCCACGGAGTCGACACGGTGGTGGGAACGCGGGATTCCGGGAATAAGCTCTCTAAAATCTGTAATGCCTAAAATCAGTTCACTAACATCCTATTTATAATAATAAGAGACTTAGGGCATCCCACCATCGACAGCTATGATTGGTCGGAGGTGGGGTCACCTAAATACATCAAAACAAAATGCAAAATAGTGAAATAATATATGCGGGCACGCCATATATGGAAAGTCGTCAAATCAGCCTCAAATGGTCCCAAAGCTCGTCCTCGTCTCTGCTCTGCATTAATCCCCCCGGCATGAAAGAATTCATCTCCCGATGAATTGAGATCGGAATTCTCTCGATGAATGTCAGATACAACTCGAAGAGGTCCACCGGAAGTCGTCCAAGTATCGTTGACGGAAGAATGTCCTCTCCAATCAACTCCCCCTGACTTAAAAGTTGTCATCTCCGGTGAATGAAGACGTTCGTGCTGAAGTCAAAGTCCAGGGGCAAATCGATTAAACTATACTGCAAGTATCCAAACGTCATCTGCATCGGGCGGCCCGCCAATGTACCAAGTAGCGACAGCGCGACCCATCTGTGGTAGGAACAAGCTGGTGGGATCTGAACTCTGTGATGTTCTCATCGCTCATCTCTCGAGTGGTGGATCCTGATGCGATCGGCGGTGCCATCGGTGAAACCAAAGAAGACGATTTCCCAGGTGGATGAGTGTCAGCAATAGGTGGACTGTGGTGGTTATCAGACGTAGGTGGACTATGAGGGTGGTAAGGCAACGAGAGTGGGGGTGACGGCGGCTGGGTATCTCCACTGTTCGGGCCCACATGCTCGTGAGGCTCGTAGTACGACTTCAGATCCTCAACATTAAATACTGGATGGATTCTCATACTTGCCGGATATCGAGCTGGTAGACGTTTGTTCCAATGAGACATATAATAAAGTAGGGGCTCATTCGCCTGGCACTTAATTTTTTGGCAGGCCGCGAAGGGAGGCTCTCAGGACGGATTCGCACCATTACCTTTTCGCCAACTTGAAATACATGCTCCCTCCTTCGCCTATCTGCATGGATTTTATAATTATCATTGCTCGTTATTATCCATCGACGGACCGACTCATGCAACTCATGCAAATGTCGTGTAAAAGACTCGGCAGACTCATGTAGATAATGCAAATGATGCAAATACAACAAGACAGACACAGTACACTCGCTATAGGAAAATCTAATAATGACCGAGATGTCTCTAAATGTGGTGGCCTATCAGGAGGTTCTTTCGGTGGAATATAAAAATATTCATCTAGTGGGCGGTGAATACAAAAAAAACTTCTTGGGACAGCAATACTGAGTTGCAGAACTATGAGATGTCAAATACATTTCAAGGGTTGTGAGCCATCAAGCGGCTCACCTGGTGGTAGATAGAAAAATTCATCGTGAATAATGTGATCACTGAAAGTAATGGCGCGGGTGGGGACAAAAGAACATAATGTAGGGGTGTGTCGAGTACTACTCAAATGATAAGGCCCGTCAGGCGGCTCTCCCGGAGGTATATAGGAGAAGTCCTCTCGAATATTTAGTTCGCAAGCGCGAAGGTACAAGTCAAGCATCCAAAGTGGAGTGCTCGTCAAATGGGTCTCTCGGGGGCTCAACAAAGGGTTTCCTAAGGGGGTCAATAATGACAAGATGATCTGCTAAAAGAAAACTGTCACCAACAATAGTGCCTACGAAAATAAATGGGACATCCACAACAAAGGGAATGCTAGACCCATTGACCCTCCCAAGGGAGTAGTGGCTTTTCAGGAGGCTCATCGGGTGGTTCAATGATAAAGCCAATAATAGTGGGATGATCCTCCAGATGAATGTCGATGATAGAGGTAGTGTCCTCATAAGCGAGTGAGACAGTCACTGGGAGGTCAACATTATGCTCTCGGCTCTTGGTCACAATATGGTTCGGAACAATGCTAAGGGAAGAATAAGAAAAATACATACTCAATAACGGCTCGTTAGGAATAATGTCGAGGCCCATATTTTTAATCGACTGGGAAACAGTCTAAGTGAGGCGTAGAAGGTGGATATACCACTACCGTGTCACTGAATCGCACGTCCTCACTCTCGTGACCACACTCCCTAGTAATATCAGTATCACTCCCCACCTGTATGAAATGGTCATGATCGGACTGGACTCCAAGATCAAGTGGGAACCGAGTCCCATCAAGACTAGATAAATCAAATCAGGTGTCATGTCTTTTATGGCAGTGGGAGCATTACTATACATGTCGGTGGCTTGACTTAAATCCCTGAGCCTCCTCCAATTGATTTTTCTTAGGGCGGATCTCATGTGATCAAAACGAGCATCCAAGCGGTCAAGTTGATCAAAACTAACTGTTAAAATTCGGCCTCGGGTATTTCTGTTAGCGGAACATTAAGAGGGTCTTGATATGTGGTGTGATCTTGGCAATGGTGATCTCTATAGGGCTCTTGAGAGTCACCTAGACGGTCATCCCTAATATAACCAGATCGTGCTCATGGGTGGACATGATCCCTACGGACGGGCAACGATGGGCGAGGATGATCAACATTATAGTATGAGAACCTCTCTGGAGGAACTTTATGGGGTCGAGCATGTACTAAGTTTGATTCCCCTAATAGTGGAGAAGTGTAACGATGTTGACCTGAATGGTACTGAGTCCTACCATCATACGGTCGTGGAGAGGTGTAATGATGATAATGTGAGGATCTTCCATCATGATGTTCGTCTCTAGCATAATGGAATCGTCTCGGAGGGTCGACACGATCTCGGAAAGTAGTGTGTCGCAGACGATAATAATCAACATAATAACGTGAGAATTTCTCTGAAGTCGCTCTATGAGATCGGGTATAGGCGTACTCGGAATCCCCAAATAGAGGAGAGGAACGCCGACGATAATTAGTTATGGATGAACCTAAAGACTCTATATAATCTACCACTACATATATAAATGTGGCTCAAACCTCCGCTCTGATACCAAAATGATGTAGGGTAGGCTAAGGGGTGCACAAAACCTAGACCTCTAGGTGAAAATGTAAATGTGACACACTGATCCTAAGGTTACTTGCAATGAAGCCGTCAGATACGACGACAAATAAATTAGAGCAATGTAATTTTAACACCACGCGATTAATTAAAGGACGGTAAACAGGCATTCAATTCAGCGAATATTTAATGGTTGGGGATGTGTAAGATTTCACCTGCAAGTTGTAAGAGCATCGCAACAAAGTTCTATAAGTACAAATCCAAACAAAACACAGTAGTCAATCCAATAAAAATGTCAAATTAAATGTTCTAATACAACAAGGGGCTCACCAAAGTAGCGGATTGACCGAGGCACTGAAGATTTCGGATTCCGATGCGTAGATCGGCGATCAAAAGTGGAACCGGCGGCATGGAAATAATGGACGTGGCTGACCTTGGCGGCGGAAGATGAAATCGGACAGGAAATGGATAGTTTCGGTCAGGTGTGGGTAGATCCGGGCGGGGGAGAGTGTATCCGATATTTTGAGGTCGGATCCGGGCTAGGAAATGATGAACCGGTGGAGGAAATAGCAGATCGGGGCTGGACAGTCCGGATTGGGACTGTTTTGGCATGGGGGCGGTGGTGGGGAAATGGATCCACGGAAGAGGAATGATTGGGGGGTCGGGTTAGGGCTGTGGAGGGTTAGAAAGACTGCAGTGGTGGCTATGGGACTGGGTGGCTGTTGTAGTAGGGCCGTCGGACTGGAGCAGGGCAGCAAACAGTGGAGCGGGTGGGGAAAACCTGGGAGAAACGAGGGTCGGTTGGGTTGTTGAAAGAGGGAACAACCGGCGGCTGTAGGGATGGAAGACCAGTGGTCGGCAGCCTGTTGGGAGGAGTAAGACTATACTCCAAGATTATTTAATTTCATTTTTGAATAGTAGTAGTGAATGAGAATGGATTTTCTGGACAGCAAACACATCAGGCTGTAAGGGAATGTGGGGGCGGTGGAAGGGGGTTTTACGGTGGGGAAAAGGAGACTAGGGTTAGGGGTACGTTGGGGAGGAAGAAGACTACCTAGGAGTCTCCACCTAGGGTTCCATGGAGTCGGCACTGTGGTGGGATCGCGGGATTCCGGAAATAAGCTCTCCAAAATCTGCAATGTCTCAAATCAGCCCACTAACATCTTATTTATAAAAATAAGAGACTTAGGGCATCCCACCATCGACGGCTATGATTGGCCAGAGCTGAGGTCACCTAAATGCATCAAAATAAAATGCAAAATAATGAAATAAAATATCAAATCGATTTGCGTTGATTCCGGGAATAAGCTCTCCAAAATCTGCAATGCCTCAAATCAGCTCATTAACATCATATTTATAAAAATAAGAGACTTAGGGCATCCCACTATCGACGGCTATGATTGGCCGGAGGTGGGGTCACCTAAATGCATCAAAATAAAATGTAAAATAGTGAAATAATATATCAAATCGATTCGTAACGCGAATCCGAACACATTTGCGGAGTCCGGTCGTCAATTCGAGCACGCCATATATGGAAAGTCGTCAAATCAATCACGAATGAGGCCAAAACTCGTTCTCGTCTCGACTCCGCATCATAAAGACGTAATCATTCACACGATGAACATTCTTAACATCTCAACAAAAAAGCACATAATAATTGAAAGGATCGCATTTCCGAGATACTGCTTAAACATCAAAGAGATCAAAGGTATGAGTACTCTTACTTGGAATTTCTCAAAGTTTGATTTCCTTTCCTTCTTGATTACTATAGACTCCACACACTCGGCAAAACTTTCAGTTTCGACGGGATCGAGATCTACACTAACCAACTTCTCTCCACAACACAAACAAACACCTTCCCCGTCAACTCGGGTTCGCACAACATTCCATTTCCCCTTACCCAACCACCCCAAGCCATGCCATCCCCCACCACCATTTTCCATAGCTTGTTTTATAGCCTGGTTATCCCATTTTCTCTTTCCAACTCTAACAGCAATTGAACTCCTAAACCATGCATCAATTGCATCAGCAGTGGATGGAGAAACCTTTCTAACAATGGTTCTCAGTTTGTGAAGCAGGTGATAGACCTTTTCTCCTCTTCCAGCTTCGACCCTGGCTCTAAGAAGTGCCTCCAATTCATGTTCTTCAGGTGTGATTCCTAATTCCATCATGTGTTTCTCTACTTCACTTCCACAAGTGGAGACCACAGATTTATTACTGGAGTTCACAGATTTCTTCAGAATCCCATTCTCCACTTCCTTTCCCTGCCTCGAGGAACTAAACCCAGTAAAAAGCACATCTTTCTCCGGTGCAGAGCTCACCGAAAAGGTGTTCTCGTGGGAGCATTCTGTGTTGGGAATTTTATCAAGCAGTTTAGCAGCATGGAGCTTTGAGGTCGACAATGCAGCGGAGAAAGAGGGGAAGGGAGCGAGGAAGAAGAAGCAGCGAGGGAAAGGAGAGGGTTTTAGGCGAATGGTGGGATGGAGACTTGTTGGAGAGGGGAGGGCTGGGATGACATCGTGAATAAAAGGTTTTGAGCAGAGGAAGGGAGAAGACATTCCAGTGTGGAGATGGAGGGGAAGTGGGAGCAAGCCCCGCCATGAAGAAAATAGCGAAAAGGAGGATAACGGCGAACTCGTAACCTTATCTCCTTATTAGCGAAGAGGAGTCATTGGTGTGCTGTTGCAACCCACGGGCGGGGTTTTAGTATTTTTTACAGGGTATTGTTATTCGTACTCAAACTAATATAATTTTAACATGTTTATTTCCCTAACTCAGCCCGATATTTATACTCCGCCCCGTACTTTTCTCAGCCACAATTCCCTGCAGTCGAAGCCCCCACACCGGTCTCCTCCCCTCTCGCCGGCAATCGCACTTTTCAAGCACGACGCCCGACGGCCAATGTGATAGGGAAACGGGGGTCCCGAAGATAACGGCAACTCTCACCGATCAATAGAGTCAAAACAATAAGAAGTAAAACAAAAACACCACAGATGAACACAGAGATATACGTGGAAACCTCCACCACTTGAAGGTCAAAAACCACGGGGCACGGCACAACGAAAAATCCACTATAGTAAATAAGGATTACAGAAATTTATCTAGGTTTGCCCAAACCTAGAAAGCCCCCCGGATTTGACACACAAATCCACTCCTCTCTACCATCAAGACAAACCACAACTACTCTACAACAGGATAAAATCTTACTCTCTCTTCAAGAAGAATAACAAACGAAGACAAGAAAGGGTACACCTGAAACCGTAGACGAAGAAGCCCTTGAAACGGTAGAGAAAAACTCATTCCAACAGCACAGAGGAAACACCTCCTTCAAGCAACGAACTCTCGCCTACAGCAGCGGCAAAATCCCTTGCAACAGAGGGAATGGCGGGCGGCGGACGGCGCGGGCGCGGAGATGGCGGCCGGCGGACGGCGCGGGCGCGGGGATGGCGGCCGGCGGACGGCGCGGGCGCGGGCTGGGGGCTTCGGCTTCCGCTGCTCTCTCTAATAGCCCTAGACAGTTTTTAATCGGGAGAAAAAAAACAACACACAGCAGTTTTCAAAAGTCTCACTGATTTATAAAGGAAAAAACTGCTCACAGTTTTAACTAAAACTGCCCCTTCCAGCAACCAGTAAAAATAAAGTTGCAACATCAATAAATCCAGGTTGCAACTTCATAAATTCTGCACACACACCTCTCCTTTAGGGGCTGAACCTCAACAAACTCCCCCTTCAGACCATAAAGGGAGTATCCCACCTTGACTCCTTCAGGTGGGGATCATGCCTATCAACCGCCGCAGAAATCATGTTTTTCCTTGGGATGACCTCCGTCATCATGTTCGAAGGATTTTCATCCGTGTGGATCTTCTCCACCACCAATAGCTTCTCTTCCACAGCATCCTGAATGCAGTGATACTTTACGTCAATGTGCTTCGTCCTGGAGTGAAAGACGGGATTCTTGGCCAAAAATATAGCACTCTGACTGTCACATAAAACTGTGTACACGTCCTGTCGGAGATCAAGCTTTAGCATGAACTTCTTCATCCAAATAAGCTCCTTTAACGCCTCAGTCAATGCAATATATTCAGCCTCCGTCGTCGACAATGTCATGCACTTCTGAAGCCTTGACTGTCATGACACTGCTCCCCTCCAAAAGTGACCACGAATCCAGAAGTAGATCTCCCCATGTCAACATCTCCTGACATATCCGAATCCGAGTACCCAATAAGTTCTGGTGGACCTCCACCAAACTGTAAACAAAGGTCTGAGGTACCTCGGAGATAGCGGAGTATCCATTTCATAGCACTCCAATGGACTTTCCCTGGGTTTGCCAAGTAACGTCTCACAGACCCCACAGCATGAGTTATGTCTGGCCTAGTGCAGACCATAGCATACATCAGGCTCCCCACTGCGGATGCATAAGGAATTTGGCTCATCTCTTCCACCTCCTTCTCAGATGAGGGGCTTTGAGAACTGGAAAGTCTGAAGTGCCCGGTCAGAGGAGTAGCAACGGGTTTTACCTTGTCCATCATGAACCTCTTCAGCACTTTCTCTACATACTCAGACTGAGACAGTCATAGTTGACCAGCACTCCTGTCCCTAGTAATTTTCATTCCAAGTATCTTCCTTGTCGGTCCCAAATCCTTCATTTCAAAGGACTCACTGAGCTCCTTCTTCAACTCAGCTATGCTGGCCTTGTCATCCCCAACAATCAGCATATCATCTACGTACAACAACAGAATAGTGAACATCTTCTCAGTTCTCTTCACATACACACAGTGATCAGCCCTGGTCCGTTGGAATTTGCTCTTCATCATGAAAGAGTCAAATTTCCTATACCACTGCTTGGGTGTCTGCTTACCCATAAAGGCTCTTCTTGAGCCGGCAGACCAGATGATGCTTCCCCTTAGCCACAAAGCCTTCGGGCTGCTCCATATATAGCTCTTCCTCCAAATCGCCATGCAGAAATGTCGTCTTGACGTCCATCTGCTCGGCTTCAAGATCCATGGAGGCAGCAATACCCAACACCAGTCTGATAGAGGACATTTTCACCACTGGGGAAAAAATCTCGTCGAAATCGACACCTTGTTTCTGACTGAAACCTTTCACCACAAGTCTCGCCTTGTACCTTGGCTGAGAGCGATTTTCATCCAACTTTAACTTGAAGACCTACTTGTTCTTCAAAGCTCTCTTCCCTTTAGGCAATGGGACAAAATCATACGTCTCGTTCTTCTGAAGGGAGTACAACTTCTCTTCCATGGCAGCTGTCTAGGCCTCACGATCTTCAGCACTCTGAGCCTCCACATAGGACTCAGGCTCTCCACTATCTGTAAGCAAAATATACTTATGAGGGGAATACATGGTATTGGGCCTTCTGACTCTCTCAGATCTGACAAGAGGAACCTCCACCACAGGTGGTACATCAACTGGTAGAGCTCCTCCTTCATCCAGAATCATCTCCTCATCAGGAATAAGCTCACCAACTTCCTCCTCAGCATGCCCATCATCAGCAGCAGTCTCTACTAGCTCATCATCAGCATAGAGTCTCTCCTCCGCAGGTGGAAACTGTGGAACCTGTGACTCCGCAGCATTATGCTCACCAACCACTTGATCTTCAACAAATATTACATCTCTGCTTCTGATCATTTTCTTGTTCACAGGATCCCAGAGTCTATAGCCAAACTCCTCATGGGGAAATCCCATCAAGATGCACTCCCAGGATTTCTCATCAAGCTTCGATTTCTCTTCCTTGGGGACATGAACGTGATCTTTGCACCCAAACACCCGCAAATGTCCGTATGACACTTCCTTCCCGGACCAAACACGCTCTGGAATATCACCATTCAGAGGTGCAGAAGGAGACAGATTTATCAGATGTACAGCAGTTTGAACAGCCTCAGCCCAAAACTGTTTGCTAATGCCAGCTTGAGAAATCATACATTTGATCTTCTCAATAATCGTCATGTTCATCCTTTCTGCTAACTCATTCTGTTGTGGCGTCCTCGGGATTGTCCTTTCATGTACTATGACATGCCTTCTGCAGTAAGCGTCGAAGGCACCAGTGTACTCTCCCCCGTTGTCAGATCGAACTCGCTTTATTTCTTTCCCGGTCATCTTCTCCACCTTCGCTTTGAACTCTTCAAACTTTGCTAGAACATCACTCTTCTGCTTCACAGAATATGCCCGGACTTTCCTGGAGTGATTGTCAATGAACGTGACAAAGTAAGCGGCTCCGCCCACAGACTTGGGCTCAATAGGACCACACACATCAGTGTGTATCAAGTATAGTAACTCCGCCTTCCTCTTTGGTTCAGAATCAGCAAAGGAAACACGTTTCTGCTTACCGGCCAAGCAGTGCGCACATGTATCAGGAAGCCCTCCTGATAGCTCCAGAAGGACCTTGTTCTTCACCAAGATCTTCAAGTTCTTCTCGCTGATATGTCCAAGTCTGCGACGCCATAACTCCGTAGAGTCGCCCTCTGCCCACATTCACACTTGAACCACAGATCTTGGCTTTAGTACGATAAAGGCACAACACTTCCTTCCTCTGGCTACTACCAAAGAACCCTTCAACAACCTCCAGGTCCCTCCACCTTCAATGCTTGTGAAACCACCATCATCAAGCCTACCAATGGAAATCAGATTCATTCTCAAGTCAGGAATATGTCTGACGCCCTTGAGAACAATCTTGCCCAATTCAGTCTCCAAGTGGACATCACCACTACCAACAATCAACGACTCACCGGAATTTGCCATCCGGATCACACCAAGATCTCCCTCAGAATAGGTGTAGAAGAAATCTCTGTGAGGAGTGCAATGATAGGATGCACCTCCATCCACGACCCAGTATGTGTCAACGCAGTCCTGGAAAGACGACCCACTGTACTGCAAGCATAACGGCTCAGCCTCCACAATCGAAGTCGTCGCATCACCACTGGATTCTCCAACCTCCTTGGTCTTTCCCTTCAGGTCTCTTTTCATTTGGAAGCAATCCTTCTTGAAATGACCCTTCTTCTTACAATAGTAGCACTCGATGTCCTTCTTAGACTTGCCCCTGGACTTACTCCTGGAACTATCCCTGTGCTTCACATCCTTCTTCATAAACCTGTCTCTTCCCTCCATGAGAAAAACACCCGAAGTGGAAGATTCAGAATCCTTCCTTCTCAGCTCTTCGTTCAGGAGACAACCAGACACCATCTCCATGGTTACCACGCATCAGTGCTGAGTTGCTCAACGATACTACTAGAGTCTCCCAACTCTCGGGTAAAGAACTAAGGATCATTAGAGTTTGGAGTTCATCTTCCAAAGTGATCTTCATGTACTCCAACTGATTGATAATACTTTGAGCAAGGTTCAGATGCTCAATCATCTATGAACCTTCCCGGTACTTCAAATTGACAAGCTTCATAATCAGAAATGCCTTATTACATGCAGTCTTTCGCTCGTACAAGGCTTCAAGCTTTTTCCATAGTGCCTGAGTCGAGGTCTCCGTGGAAACATGATGAAAAACAGAGTCATCGAGCCACTGTCTAATGAACCCTACTGCCTTTCGATCCATTTTCTTCCACTCTTCATCATCCTTAACTGAAGCAGATCTCCCCGTCAACGGAGCATGGAGGTCTTTACAATATAATAGATCCTCCATCTGAGGCTTCCAGATGCTCCAATTCTTGTCATTCATACTGACCATCCTTGTGTTCCGTTCCATTACTTTCTCAAACAAGCAACTCTATTACGGTCCACAAGTCGATTTATTTCAAGGGATTAACAAGAGAGGATAGGGAGCGGACCGATGGTCGTCACCTACCGCACCAAGTTAGAAACCGAAAAATAAAAACGACTAGCCAAAGAACCTCGCTTTGATACCACTTGATAGGGAACGGGGGTTCCGAAGATAACGACAACTCCCACCGATCAATAGAGTCAAAATAATAAAAAGCAAAACAAAAACACCACAGATGAACACAGAGATATACGTGGAAAACCTCCACCACTTGAAGGTCAAAAACCACGGGGCACGGCACAACGAAAAATCCACTATAGTAAATAAGGATTACAGAAATTTATCTAGGTTTGCCCAAACCTAGAAAGCCCTCTGGATTTGACACACAAATCCACTCCTCTCTACCATCAAGACAAACCACAACTCCTCTACAACAGGATAACTTCGAGCAAAATAGCAAACAAAGACAAGAAAGGTACACCTGAAACCGCAGACGAAGAAGCCCTTGAAACGGTAGAGAAAAACTCCTTCCATTAGCACAGAGGAAACACCTCCTTCAAGCAGCGAACTCCCGCCTACAGCAGCGGCAAAATCCCTTGCAACAGCGGGAATGGCGGGCGGCAGACGGCGCGGGCGCGGAGATGGCGGCCGGCGGACGGCGCGGGCGCGGGGATGGCGGCCGGCGGACGGCGCGGGCGCGGTCTGGGGGCTTCGGCTTCCGCTGCTCTCTCTAATAACCCTAGACTTTTTAATCAGGAGAAAAACACACACACAACAGTTTTCAAAAGTCACACCGATTTATAAAGGAAAAAACTGCTCACTTTTAACTAAAACTGCCCCTTCCAGCAACCAGTAAAATAAAGTTGCAACATCAATAAATCCAGGTTGCAACTTCATAAATTCTGCACACACACACCTCTCCTTTAGGGGCTGAACCCCAACACAATGCACGACGTCGGCGCTGGAAGCCCCTCTCTGCTCGCTGGCAGCTGAAGCCCCCGCACCCATCTCCTCCCCTCTCGCCGGCAGGCGGCAGTCACACCTCTCCCCCGACGCCCGACGGCCAACGCTTGACGCTGGCAGTCGAAGCCCTTTTCTGACCGCCGGGTCAAAGCCCCTCTCTGCTCGCTGGTCGTCTACCTTCCGGATAAGCCCGACGCCCCCCATTTTTACAGATTTCCCCTAACCCGACGTCCCCAATTTTTACAGATTTCCCCTTAAAGTAAGGTTCTCCCCTTTCTATTGCATTTTCATTGAGAAGCAAGAGTTTTTTTTTAGAGATTTTCGTCTTCCTGATAATGGATTCATTTGCCTTTTTTTTGTTCCAGATCAAACTTGTTTGTTCCATATCAAGTACAGTTATGTTCCAGATCCAGTTTATTTATTCATTGGTGGAGTTCATTTTGACAGAAAAAAATATTTTGATGCTGACGAAATTTAATGTCACTTCAATTTTTGCTTATGAAGATATTAACATGTTTTATGCAATGTTGATTTTCATAGTTTTTGTCTTTTAAATTGCATGAAAACATTAGATTTTTTTTATTCATTAGTTTTCTTAAGATTATGACATAAAAAAAAAATTTTCTTAAAATTATTATGTATGGGTATAAATATCAATTATGAGTATAAATATCTATTTTGGGTACAACTATCAATGAGTTACAAATATTCATTTATGCGGTACCAATAACAATACCCTTTTTATATTGTCTTGTTATTTTATGTCTTATGGAGGGGTAGTGCGGTCTTTTTGTCTTCTTTTATGGCTTTTGCTTAAATGTTGGATATGGTGAAAGAACTTGTTCTTGTTGTATGTTGATCGGTTGCCACAGGAGAGTTCCCTTGCACCGTTCCTAGATCTTGTTCTGGCTTGGCCTTAGGATCTCTATCTTAATCCTTGTTACTGCTTCTTGTGTGTGTTCCATTGCATCTCCAAAAGTGTTGTTTCTATTTCTGGCAGGTGTGCGGTTGAGGTAAGCAACGGTCGAGTGGAAGGGGGTGCATCATTGGTATCAGAGCTCCAGACAGCGTTCGCGGATGTCGGTTTCGGACGCTGCACGATTCATGGAACACCAGAGTGAGATGGATGTGCAGAAGCAAAGCCAAGAGGAGTAGCGTGATCTATGCAAGACATGAACGAAGAGATGCGAGCCATGTTCACGAACTAGAAGGTGGAGCGGTCAAGCGAGTCTCGCAGAGGGCAGTCGTTGGAAAGTCGTGCACCAGTGTCGTCATTGTCGCATATTGCCAAGTGTTTTCACGGTTGGACTTTCCTCGATTTTCGGAGGGGAACTGATGGAATGGATCTACAAACACGATCAATTTTTTGACATCCACGGGACATCGGAAGACATGAAAGTGAAGATGGCATATATACACATGGAGGGTAAAGCACTTTATTGGCACCAAGCCTACATGAAGGCGAGATTGACTCGACAATGACCGAATTGGGAAGAATACAGTTAGGTATTGTGTTACGGCACTCGACGCATATACGACACTCGACGCACCATATCCATATTGGAGCCGCACTTATCAACGCCACCCACCGGCCGGGACCGCGTGATTTTTTATCCTATGTTATTTTGTCACATTTCGTATTTTTATTTAGCTTTTAATCTCTCGTAGTAAGCCCAGGTGAGGGGCACGAACAATTAAATTTGAGTTTGATGTTGGGACCTATATGGTCCGGTTTTTGGTGTGAAGGAAGCAGTATTTTCTCCTCAAATCTCTCTCTCTCTCTCTCTAATCTCTCTCCTCTCTCTATTCCGAGAAGAACCCTAGCAGCGCCGCAATACCGAGTCCGGGATTCCTCCGACGCCGGGGTCGAGCTCCTCTTTGTTGGAAATCCAGTACAATTCGCGGCACAACTATAATAATATTGCAGTAACAAGAACACAAAACGACCACAAATTTATTATAATGAAAATATAAATCAAATACAGGAGGAAAAATAGACCGTCCGGTGAAACGCACGCGGATGCGCCAGACGCGCACAATCCGCAAGAAAGTAGTAGATCTGGACTGCAATCCGCCTTGCGGACGCACAAGGTTCACCGAACCTTCAACGTCAATCTCCGACGTTCAACCCGCACCACCACCGGAGAACAACGCCGCCACCGGAGAACAACGCCACCACTAAGAGAGAAACCTCCGTCGAGGCTAACTGCACACACGCACGCCGTCGACACCACGCCTCTCCACTCCAAAGACGTCCACTGCAACGCCGGCGACAAACTCTAACAAGCCCGACGGCAACTCTCTCTCCTAACGCCGGCGGCTACGTCCTCCAAGACCGCGACAACACCCAAGGCCGGCGGCCTCTCCGAGTGCACGAGCGAGAGAGAGAGAAAGGAGAGAGAGAGGCGGCGGTCTTCTCTCACATGAAGCTCCTCCAAACCTTCAGGCGGCTTTTCGTTTCCACGTTGGTGCTCATCCACATATCTCACGAATGGTGGCTTATATTCATGCGTACAGGTTCACCCCCAAAAAGGAAACAATTCTCCCATCTTTTTTTATTTAGCAACTTAGGGAAAACATCAAAAAGGAAAAAATAATTTCCTCTTTTTTTCTTTGATTTAGCCTCCTCTGCATGCATCAAGGAAAGGAAAATAAATTCCAAATCCGGATTCGGGCTGAACCGGATCCGAACCAAATCAACAATCACCACCTTGGTTCGGGATCCGGAGCCATCACCTGCACGAAGCACTCCCGACACAGCACCATCTGCATCAGCATCAACTGCGCGAAGCAACACTGCACGTAGCACGATCTGCACGAAGCACCCACCTCAACAATCTGAGGTGTCAACCGACCTGCTCCAGTCGACTCATCCCTGCTCGGGCTCAACCTCTGAATGTCGACGCAACTGGATCGCTAAATCTGACTCGCCTAGTCAGACTACCAGAAGGGCGATCCCCTGCACCACCTCGACCATCAACTCTGTCAGCCGCGGAAATCATGGGCACACCACCTCGCATCGTGGTCCCCATCAGCCGATAAAGACTACCGCACTGCATAGCTCGCATGAGCACGGTGCGTCCTCCTCGCGTCACCGTCAGAACTCCACCTCTCGCCGCAAAACTGCATCCTCTGGAGTCTAGTCTGCCCAGCGATATCAAATTCCTGCGCAGCTTGGGTACCAGATGTACCCGCTCAAGCCTACGCACTGCTCCGTCATGCGTCCTCAAGTTCACCGTCCCAATCCCCGTGACCTTACATGCTGAGCCGTCACCCTGAAAGACCGACCCAGATGTCACCTCCAGGGAACTGAACATCGCCGCATCTGAGCAAATGTGCTGCGAAGCACCAGAATCCAATATCCAGCTATCAGAGTCACATGGACTCTCAGTGATGAGAAGAGATACATCACTATCATCTGCCGTAGCTACCGCCGCCTTGCCCGCACACCTGGACGTCCCCAGAAAACTGCACACGCTGCGGACAATTTCTCCTGATATGACCACTCTGCCTGCAATGGTAGTACGTCACTGCCTTCCTTGATGCGGATCTGGCCCGTGCACTTCCAGATCCCTTCTCGAACTGCCTCCCTCGTCGTCCTCCTACTGCCAAAGCATGCTCACCCTCAGGAGCGGGGTCTGATAGCATCTGACTGGACAGTAACGCAGACGTAATCTGCTCCACGTCTACTGTATCCTTCTCATACAACATGGTGGTCTGCATGTGCTTATACGACACCGGGAGCGAGGTAAGAAGCAATAAAGCTTTGTCTTCTTCCTCCACCTTCACACCAACCACATGCAGTTGGCTCAGAAGTCCATTGAACACGTTGAAGTGTTCTTTCAGGTTACCACCTTCCTGCATTTTCAGGCCGTACAATCTCTGCTTCAGTAACAGCCTCGTGGTCAACGACTTGCCCATGTAAAGTCCCTCCAGCTTCACCCATAGCGTGCCGGCGGACTCTTCAGTACCGACGTTGAACAGCACCTTGTCGTCGACGCACATCCTGATAGCGCTAGTGGCGCGCTCATCCATCTCCGTCCACTCAGAATCCTTCACCGGAGCGGGCAAAGTATCACGCCCCCGCAGCACTTGGATCATCCCCTGCTCAACCAGCATATCTTTGACCCGAATCTGCCATAGACGAAAGTTCCCGCTACCGTCAAATTTCTCCACCGAATATCTGGCCAACACCGTGTTCTTCGCTGCCATAGCTGTCTGCAGTACCTCTAGATGATTTGATTAATTCACGGATCAGATCTGGGAAGATAGGGAGCGTACCGATGTCGTCACCTACCGTTGACCCAAACCCAAAACCGGAACGTCCAATCAGTCACCTACACGGAACCTCCCTCTGATACCACTTGTTGGAAATCCGGTACAATTCGCAGGCACAACTATAATAATATTGCAGTAACAAGAACACAAAACGACCACAAATTTATTATAATGAAAATATAAATCAAATACAGGAGGAAAAATAGACCGTCCGGTGAAACGCACGCGGATGCGCCAGACGCGCACAATCCGCAAAAAAGTAGTAGATCTGGACTGTAATCCGCCTTGCGGACACACAAGTTCACCGAACATTCAACGTCAATCTCCGACGTTCAACCGCACCACCACCGGAGAACAACGCCGCCACCAGAGAACAACGCCACCACCAGAGAGAAACTTCCGTCGAGGCTAACTGCACACACGCACGCCGTCGACACCACGCCTCTCCACTCCAAAGAACGTCACTGCAACGCCGGCGACAAACTCTAACAAGCCCGACGGCAACTCCCTCTCCTAACGCCGGCGGCTACGTCCTCCAAGACCGGCGACAACACCCAAGGCCGGCGGCCTCTCCGAGTGCACGAGCGAGAGAGAGAGAAAGGAGAGAGAGAGGCGGCGGTCTTCTCTCACATGAAGCTCCTCCAAACCTTCAGGCGGCTTTCCGTTTCCACGTTGGTGCTCATCCACATATCTCACGAATGGTGGCTTATATTCATGCGTACAGGTTCACCCCCAAAAGGAAACAATTCTCCCATCTTTTTTTATTTAACAACTTAGGGAAAACATCAAAAAGGAAAAGATAATTTCCTCTTTTTTTCCTTGATTTAGCCTCCTCTGCATGCATCAAGGAAAGGAAAATAAATTCCAAATCCGGATTCGGGCTGAACCGGATCCGAACCAAATCAACACTCTTCCCCATCCCCTAACTTCTCCTCCTCTCTCTTGATCTCTTATTCTTCTCTTTTCTCCTCCTCCTTCCTCCTCACGGGTACCGGAAGCTTCCAACCAAAGCACCGCCGCGAGAAGAATCGGCCCCTCTCTGTAACGCCCCTGAATTTTCAATATTTAGTTTAATCTCTTTAGTGACGTATTAATGACATAAGGACGTTACGTTGGTCCGTAGTTAATGGTGCGTCGTCATTAGTGCATGTTTGCGTCTGTTGGGCCGAGTTGGCCAGATTTTAGACTCATCGTAATTAGGATTTTAAGCCTTAGAAAATTATAAGTATTTAATTTTGGTCGTGCATGTAAAGTTTCGTGGCGATCCGAGCTAATTGGAGTCTCGGTGATTTTTTTTTAAAAAAGAATTGTTGTGTTGTAACTTTGGGAATTTTTATCTCGAGTTTGGCTCATCGAATTCAGATTTCGACTTCGCCGTTGGATTCGTAGCACCGACATTTAACTTCGGTGCGAATTGGAGACTCTGCTGCTTAAATGTTGGTTTGCGGGTGAACAAGATATGTTGAAAGGAACTTGCTCTTGTTGTATGTTGATCGGCTGATATGGAAGAGTTCCCCTCCACCGTTCCTAGATCTGTTCAGGTCTGGCCTTAGGATCTCTATCTTAATCCTTGTTATTGCTTCTTTGTGTGTTTCACTGCATCTCCGGAAGTGCTTTTTCTATTTTTGGCAGTGTGTGGTTGTGGTAAGCAACGGTCAGTGGAAGGGAGTGCATCATGTGCCCGAGCAGTTCGCTCGGCCAGCAGCCGGCTACCGGGGATCGGGAAGTACAGGATTGAAAAAGGTTTTGCTCCGACCTGATAAACAGACGAAAAGAGGAGAGATAGAGTTTCGGGATCGACAATTTGCAAGATTAATTGGAAGTTCATCTTAGGGTCCCGGATTGGCGGGTTGATTTACACGGTGTTAACACGGACGGACAATCATCGTAAGCGTAGAGCGCC